>CM038671.1:73179337-73554930 GCA_021605145.1 Aegilops bicornis | reverse complement strand
TCCCCAAGGACATCTCTTAAAGAAACACCTTTCGGGCTTGACCTCGAAGGATTCCACCGACGACTGGAGACTCGACCAGATACCGACCACCAGCCAACCACTCGACCGCCAGTAAGATCTAAGGTTAGTCTCGCGACGTTAAACGGTCGGGTCATTAAGTGGCTTTTATGGTCATTATAGCACTTTATGTGGGACGTTACCAAGAATTCTCCCCTCTCTTAATATATCTTTAACTCCCTACATGGCATCGAGGGGCTGGAGGGGTCTCGGGCTAACTCTATATAAGCCACCCTCCCTCAAAGTGTAAAGGGTTCGCACTTCAGTAATCTCATAATGCACAATACGGCTATATGGACCGACCTCCGGGCTCCCGAGACGTGAGGCTGTTACATTTCCTCCGAGAAGGGCCCGAATCGTAAACATCTTGCGTATATAACTACCCATAGCCAGGATCTTGCCTCTCCATACCTACTCCCATTCCCATTCTACCGCCGCATATAGAACTATCGATACTTGGCGCCACCGTGGGGCCGGTGTATTAGGCGACTTGTTGGAGAAGTTGCAGTTTTTCCAATCCCATTCATCATCAAGCTTTGAGGTGGAGTTTTGGTTGAGGGTCGCGAGATCCGCCTCCGCGGCGCCACGCTTCATCGCCAACGACTCCGCTTTGGCTGCAGGAGGCTCCACTCGACGCCGACGCACTTCGTCCGCGGGCAAGACACTTTCGCTGCTGCACAAGGCCCTCCGCGGCAGCCGCCGACCCAAGATCGGCCGGGTTTCTTGTGCCGCCCTTCCGTCTGGCCTCGCCGTGCAAGCGCCGGTCGGTCGAGGCTTCGGTGGGTGAGGCATGCGGTGGCCCGCCACCGGCCACCCTCAAGTCACGTAATCGAGCCCGGAATCTCTACGGCCTGTTCGATTGTGCTCCGCAGAGATCGTGCATCCGAGTGCGATAGCAAGATACAGCGGCGGAGGTTCGATGGTCGACGGACCACGCAGCCCCTCCTGGTTTCCCGCCTTCTGACGGAGGGTTGCAGAGGCGAGCCGCTGCGCAGCTCACGAAGAGTACCAACCCGAGCCCCTCACTTCGCTGCAGGGAGGAGCTTTGCCGCCGAACATGGATGCGCTTTCACACTCCTATCGTTGGAAAACCCCGAGGCCCGCGGCCTTAGAAGATGCGTGTTTGGCCAATTCTATTGAGCGACTCGATCGAAAATCTCCAAATGAAAGTGCTCGGCTTTAACGAGCGCAATAACGGGTCCTGTCGTCGACGCCAACTCTTTCCACAACCGACTCAGGTATACCGAACTCCCATTCAGAATCTAGCAGCTGCAGCCCGTGATAAGTCCACCAGCCTTCTACTACCGTAGGCTGGCAGAGGCTTACTTCCAGATCGTAGGATTTTCTCCGGCAGCAGGAGATCAAAATCAGATGTATCGGTAGTCAGGAACAGGATTCACAGCAGATCCGGCCGCGAATACAGTTCCACGCACATAGCTCAAGATCGCCCCGAGGCGGAGGGACATGGAGGCCGGGCGTGGATCAAGATGAGGACCGATTCGATCGCGGATGATCGACGCCGAGTGCCCACTCCTCCCATAAGGGGTGGGTCATATGCGCCAACAAGATGACAGACGCCAAAGACAAGAAACCGTTCGAAGAATTCCAGCTTCGACCCTGTGGAACCAGGCTTTGATGCGAGATCCGTCATCGCTCAAGGTCCGTCGATGGAACAGAGCTAACCGAGAAGGCCATGATGTAAATGCGCCCATCGCCAGCAGATTACATGTCTCGGGACCAGTGTTTTAGCAGAGCCATCGTGAGCCGCAATGATTCTCCCAACTTCAAAGTTGGCGATCGAGTCAAGAAGGTTCACTAGTGAGTCCAAGCCGCTTGATACCTAGCTTGAGGACTACCGAGTGGTCTGTCCAGATTGGCGGCGCAACGATGAACCGGCCATGAAACACCCGCCTCTTATGTTGAGGGATCGCCAGAGCATGGCTGAATCAGTTAGCACCCAAAGAGCATTTACACTTGGAAAGATCTCGCCCGAGTGTTTGTCGACATTTGAAGGAAGGTAAGCGCCAGCAGGTTGACAGAGTTACAGCCATGTGTGTGCGTAAGCTCTAATGAAACTCGAGGGATTACATGCAGATGGATCACTTTGCACCACACAGTAGAGAATGTATTTGATCATCAGTACCAGGCTCTTCAAGGAAGGTGTGTTAAGAACAGAGGTGAGTCTCAAATTCGTCGGACCTAGACATGACCTCGAAGTCTAATGATGGAGATTGCCACCAAGCACGCCAATGGTGAAGAAGAGGATCGGCCCGAGTGGCAAGTACAAGTCAGCCGCTAATGAAACCGGGCGAGGGAACTCCTGTTCTGAAAATGTAAGCGGTTTTAAAGTCGACCCAGCTTGCTTCCCGGAGAAGTTTGGCCGTGACTCCAGGTGAAAGTTTAAGGGGAAATCTAAGGGGCCTTGAACCCCAAGAAAGTGAAAGACCAAGATGGAAAATGATGTGTTGGACTTGCCATGTCACATTCACACGAAGAAAGATGAAGAGGGTAAACTCATTTACCCAAAGAATACCACCGAGCAGTGTCGGGTTTCGATTCAGCTAGCCCAGGGAAGCAGCCCAAGGACAAGGAGAAGGAGTCGGACAAAGCCGAGGACAAGGAGGATAGTGTGATTCGTGGATACCCCTGTGTCAATTCCACTCGATGATTTTTGCTAACGTTGAAAGAAAAAGTCGATTGAAAGTTATCAACCGAGAAGTGAATATGGTCGCCCGGGCGACACCCAGCTATCTCCTGAAATGGTCGCACTCATCACGCTCCTCGACCAGTTCCGACATCACCGGCTACCAATACAAATAGCCACCCCCGGAGGCAAGCTATGGTGGTCGACCTACCGTCGTACAAGGCATTCTCGACTAACTAAGGTTTTGATGGATGGTGGCAAAGTGGCCCTAACATACTGTGATGCAGAGATCGCTGAAAGGGATGGGCATTCCGATGTCCGGACTCAAAGACTAGCAACATGAGCTTCATGGAGTCATCTCCCGAATAGAAGGTCGAGTTTCATGGCTCGACAATGTTATCACGCTTATCCTCGGGAGGCCGGCATATGCTGCTTTCATGGCTCGACCATGTTATGTGTACTTTGGGAAACTGAAGATGCCAGGTCCCAAAGGTGTGATCACCGGTCATTGGCAATCTGAAGAGAGCGTAAGAGTGTTTTCGGGGAAGGCTCTAAGATCGTTGATGCTCGTGATGGCAAGGTAGAGCTGTAAGAGTACCGTAGGGAAATCGTAGAGACTCGGAGTGATTTGTTGTGAGCCAAGAAGTTCGCCCACGAGTCAGCCTAGTCACCGTCCGGAGACGAAACCGGTTCATATTCATCCGACCGATCCCAATGCTGCTCCGACTCACATCTCAACAATACCGACTCCAAATAGGAAGAAGCGCCATCCAGCTTCCTCCGGTGAGAATCGGGACATCTTGGCATGGAAGTCACGACATGCCGGTGTTCCTGTGGGATCTGGCTGCTACTGTCTACGGTAGTCGACTCAAAAGTTAAACCACAAAGAACATCTTCATGGTCCGCCGCCCGTAAGAGAAAGGCCATTGGTGAGGAGGTATTCGCCTAGCAAAGCAGAGAGATTTACCACCCGAGTGGCTTCAATGTTGTCATGGTCCTGCTAAGAAGGACAAGTTACTTCTCATGCATCGACTTCAAACATATCAATCAGGCCTGCCCGAAGATCATTTTCCTCTCCCCCAAGATCGCACCACAAATAGTCGACTCAACTCGCGGATGTGAGCCGGTTGTCTTCTTAGACGCCTATTCCGTACCATCAGATCCGCCTGTATGGACCCCAGCAAGATCAAAAACAGCTTTCATCACTCCATTCGGGTGCTTCTATATCACCATGCCATTCGGCCTCAAGAATGCCGTGAGCTACATTCATGAGAGAATGATTCAGAAGTGTTTTCACCAAATCACCGGAATGTGGAAGCATACATGGATGACATTGTGGTCAAGTCGCTAAAAGGTTCCACCTGTTGACCGACTCTTGCTGGAAACATTTGCCAATCTCAGGAGGTATGATATCGCTTAATCCATCAAAGTACATTCGGAAAGTTCCTCGGAGGAAATTTACTTCAGTTTTCGCTTCCGAACGAGGAATCGACGCCAACCCGGTAAAAAGTTGGCACTATAATTCAATGAAACGCCCGTGTATGTGCACGGCGTCCGCAGCTTGGCCGGATGCTTGGCACGCTAAGTCGATTCATCTCGCCTGCGGTGAAAAGGCATTGCCTCTTTACCAATCGATGAAGAAGTCGACAAGTTCGAGTGGGACTCCTCGGGTCGGCGTAGGGGTAAAGGCTTGCGCAGCTCAAAGCTCGCTTCTCCACTCCAGCCGGTAAGCCAAGCAATTCTGGGCCATAAGGAGCTGTTGCTGCTTTACATTGCATCCACAGGACAAGTCGCTGCAAGATAGTACTTAAAGTCGAGCTGGAAGAGGAAGGAAAGGCCTTCAAAGTTCAGCGCCCAAAGATATTATTTTTTCTCAAGTATTAACCCCATCAAAGCAAAGATACCCTCATTATCGTAAGCTTGTGTATGGGATTTAGACTGACCGCGAGAAGCTTGCTCATTACATCTCCGATCATTCCATTACAATCGCTGCCGACGCCCCATTATCGTAGATTTTGCACAACAGAGATGCAATCGTCGAGGTGGCGAAATGGGCGATTGAACTCCTTCCCCTTGATATCAAGTTGGAGGCAAAGAAAGCTATCAAGTCCTGGGCAGTAGCAGATTTCATCGCCGAAAGTGGATCGAACAACAATACTGACTCAAATTCACTCGGAGCAATCGGACCATGTTCTTTGATGGTTCCAAGATGTTGAATGGTTCCGTGTCAGTAGTGTTGGTTTCCGAGGAGATAAGCTCAGATATGTGCTCCAGATTTCACTTTGATTCTTCCAACAATGAAGTGTAATACGGCTAATCATGTTGTATGGGTTGCGACGGCCATTTCACTCGCCCGCCGCCTCCTGCCGTCCACGGCGACTCAGATTTAGTGGTTAATCAAGGATGAAGGAGTGGACGCCGGAAGTCCAAAATGGCCCATGACTCGGGTTATTGCAATGCAAAGGAGTAAGCTAGAGAAGAAGTTCGAGGGGTTAGAGCTTCATCATGTACCTCGACCGAAAAATCAAGTCAGCTGATTTGGCAAAAAATAGGGTCCAAGAGGGAAGCCATCTCTCAAAGGATGATGTGTTTTGGGAGCACATCCACACACCATCGGCCTAAGAGGATCCTTTCACCAAGAAGCTCCGCAGCCAAAAAGTGCCACCGATCCGATCAAGTTGAGGTCCCACCTGTGGTCGACCTGGTCATGGAAGTCGCGGTCATCACTCCCCGAGGGAGTCCCGGATTAGGGGTGTCCGATAGCCGAACCGCCACCGCTGGCTCTTCTGACTCGGACTATGAAGATAGAAGATTGAAGACTTCGCCCCGTGTCCCATGGGACTTTCCTTGGCGTGGAAGGCAAGCTTACTACATACGGATATGTAGATCTCCTACCGCTGTAATCGACTGTAACCCTAACCCTATCCGTGTCTATATAAACCGGAGGGTTTTAGTCCGTAGGACTAACAACAATCATACCATAGGCTAACTTCTACGGTTTAGCCTCTCCGATCCGTGGTAGATCCACCACTCTTTGTATTACCCATATCATCAATATTAATCAAGAAGGAGTAGGGTTTTACCTCCATCGAGAGGGACCGAACCTCGGTAAAAACATCGTCCCTTGTCTCCGTTACCATCCGCCTAGACGATGGGCCGACCCCCTACCCGAGATCCGCTGGTTTTGACACCGGTTAAATTTCAACTCCGGGACCGACGGTGTCGCATACATCGCAGATATCCTAAGGAAAGAGCTCCCTGAGAATGAAGAAGAGGCTCGACAGGATCGTCACCATCCAAGGCCTTTACCGTGGATCAAGGGACAGTTATACAGAGAAAGCGCCGATCGAGTCGGCCGTAAATGCATAACGCCGTAAGAAGGTCAGGTACTTCTTGATGATATCCACTAGAGGACCTGTGGGTCACCATATGCGCCCTCTCGACCATTGTGGCTAAAGCATACCGAAAGCAGGATTTTACCGCCAAAAGCAAATGAAATGGGAAAGGAAATAGTTTGACAAGTGTGAAGGGTGTCACTTCTACTCCAATATGTCACACAAACTCCGCTTTCAAGATTGAAGACCATTCCACTCGTCCGCCTTTCGCCGTTTGGGGTTGGATATGATTGGACCATCGAGAACTCGGCGTAGGCGGGTTTCACCTATTTTCTTGTGGCGCCAACAAGTTTACGGAAGTGGATCAAGCTTAAACCTATCAAGAACCTCATGGCTGTAATCGCTATCGCTTTCTGGCCATGAGAGTTGATATTCAGATATGGAGTTCTGCGACAGATCATCATCATCGATAATGGGTCAAACTTCGATTCCGACAAGTTCAAAGCTCTTGCGCTTCTCAGTGGCATCGCTGATAAGCTTCAGCTTGTTTCACCCCTACCGAATGGGACAAGTAGAACGAAAGCAAATGGTATAATTTCAAAGGATCGAAACCTCTACCGATGCGTGATCTCAAGCATGCAAGCAGAGCGTGGGTCGACGAACTTCCGCCGGTTCTTTGGGGATTGAGGACCACTCCTAATCGGCCGAATCGGGAGAACTCCATTCTTTCTAGTCTATGGGGCTGAAGCGCTTCCGCCGAAAGTGACCCGCTTCACAATGCACCCCAGTCCTAACTCTACTCGAAGATGAAGCTGAGCAAGTCTTCAAGCAAGATGCAAATAATTCTCCTTGAAGAAGAGAGAGAGATGGCCCTGATCCGCTTCACCATCTATTAGCAGTGACTTCCGGGCCGATTCCATGCTAGAAATGTGAAGAGCCGAACCTTTCAAGAAGGAGACTTGTTCCTCCGAGTGGATCAACAGAAACCACACGACAAGCTCGCTTCCCACTTGGGAAGGTCCTTCATCGTCACCAGTTCTCCATAATGGAGCCGCACTCATCTTTACAACGCCGATCGCTGCATTGATGAGCCTCAAGCTTGAAATGTATGAGCTGCTCCGCCTTCTTTATACACTTAAGTACTCACTGTGAGATGTAATAAAAGTACCTCTCGTAGTTTGTTTATCAAAGACAAGAATGTTATAATTTTCCCAAAGGATTGTTATTACTTTCGCTTACATAAGAAATTTTCCCAAGCAGTGCTAAGCCGCCAACCTGCTTTCGCCTAAGTTCAGAAAAATCCCTGCCGAGTGGAGAGCCAGCCTCCCACCTCGGGGCTTAGCTGCGAATCCGCTTAGCCTAAGTATCTGAAAATCCCACTGAGTGGTGAGCCACCTCCCACTGGGGCTTAGCTGCAGTCCAAGTACTCACCTAAGTTTGAAAATCCTACTAAGTGAGGGGCTAGCCTCCCACCGGAGGCTTAGCCGCAGTCCAAGCACTCGCCTAAGTGTCTAAAATCCTACCAAGTGGTGAGCCAGCCTCCCACCAGGGACTTAGTCGAGTCCAAGCACTCGCCTAAGTTTGAAAATCCTACCGAGTGAGAAGCCAGCCTCCCACCTCTGAGGAGGCTTAGCTGCAATCCAAGTACTCTCCTAAGTGTCTAAAACTCACCGAGTGGTGAGCCAGCCTCCCACTGGGGGCTTAGCTGCAGCCCAAGTACTCGCCTAAGTGTGAAAATCCCACCGAGTGAGGAGCCAGCCTCCCACCGGGGCTTAGATGCAGTCCAAGCACTCGCCAAGTATTTAATACAATGTGCGCTTTGCAAGGACGACGAGGTGCTGTGTCGATTGTTGCCTTTCCCTTCAGAGCTACGACACAAAAAATCCTCCCTGAGGCTTAGCTGCAGTCCAAGATTTGCCTAAGTTTGAAAATCCCACCGAGTGGAGAGCAAACCTCCCACCTGGGCTTAGCAAAGCAGTCCAAGACTCGCCTAAGTTTGAAAATCCCACCGAGTGGAGAGCAAACCTCCCACTCGGGGCTTAGCAAGAGTCCAAGATCAGCCTAAGTTTGAAAATCCTACACCGAGTGGAGAGCAAACCTCCCACTGGGGCTTAGCAAAGAGTCCAAGATCACTTAAGTTTGAATCCCACCGAGTGGAGAGAAACCTCCCACTGGGGCTTAGCAAAGGGCCAAGTACTCAGTTTGAAAATCCTAACGAGTGGAGAGCGAACCTCTCACTCGGGGCTTAGCTGCAGTCCAAGACTTCCGCTTAAGTATCCGAAAATCCTACCGAGTGGAGAGCAACCCTCCCACTCGGAGGCTTAGTTGCAGTCCAAGACTTCGCTTAAGTACGTAAATCCATTCCAATCCGCAAGGACGACGAGGTGCGTGTCGATCGTTACCTTCTCCTTCGAGCGGGCGCCATAAGTACAACGCGGCGCCCATCCCGATCCGCAAGGACGACGAGGTGCAGGTCGACCGTTACCTTTCTTCTCGCGGAGCTGCGCCATAAGTACAATCCGAACTCCATCCTTTCCTCGCAAGAACAACGTAAGTGTAGGTTGACTGGATTTTCCACCTCAGAGCTGCATCTCAAACATCAAGCATAATCTGAAAGTGAAGAACAAAGTTCACTCAAGGCAAACAAAAGCATATTTCGACGAGCAAATAAAGTTCGGATAACATCCTATGGATGCGTATACCAGCCTCAAGCCCGTTAAATTTTATTTGCTATAAGATCACTCGCATTCCGAGGCAAATTTAAGACTTAATCATAGAAGTTTTTTACCTCGTGGAGGATCGAAGGCGACGATTTAACCGGTCCAGCGTCGATCCCATCAGCGATCCGGTGGCAGCACCAATGAAAGTTCCATGAAAGAACAGAAGTCGCATTTTGGTATTGGCAACTTTGATGGACGCCACCTTTCCTCTCGCAGATCCTGGTAAAGTGAACGCGACCGCAGACAGAGCAACATCGCACCGTGATCTCGCGTAAGACTTTTTCCATTCCTGCACTCGACTTGAACGCCATTCACCGATTCATTAAAGACTCGAGGTCATTTTGAAGTGTTTCACCGCCGTAGTGTTGAGTCAATCCGCGACACCGCAACCTTCAGCCGAGCGAGGTAGTCCACCACAAGAATGACGCCGAGACTCCAAATGGAGCACATCTATGGCGGTTCATCCTTCACGGGGAGTTAATGGGGTCTGTGCTTGTCTCCACTGACTAGTCTCTTCCTTGAAGTTTTGATGTAATTCTGCAAACACAACTCGAAGTTCAAGCTAATGGTTCTATGATGAGTCGCTGATAACAAGTCGTTGGATAAGAGGAATTACCTTCAAGCATGAGGAATAACTTCTTGGCAAGCCCTCCCGTATAAGCCTCTAGATCATTCCTCTTCTCGCCAGTCACAAATTTTGTCGCCAGAGCTATCCTGTCGTTGCTCTTCACGGCTTAACCTCCTTGTTGGCCGCTACGAGAGCAGCTTTCAGATTGGCGTTCTCTTCTTCAAGTTTTCCGAATCAAGATAGCTTCTCTTCCGCGAGCTTGGTTTTGTTCAAAGACGTCATACTTCTAAGAAGGTCATGATCCTTCTTCAGAGCCTCCTCCATTTTGTCCGCAAAATGATGAAGTGAGATCAGAATTAGGAAGGGACAGAAAGACAAAGATACTATCAAGTTCTCACTACCATACCTTTTGCTTCGCCTCTCGCCTCTTCTCGCAAGTTCTCCACGAGCAAGCTTCAAGTCAAGGTTGAGCTGTACCGCTTGTTTTCCAATTCAAGATAGCGAGCCACAAGCTCGCTGTGATTTCGCCAAGAATCAATCGGCTGCACATCAAAGATAGGTTACTTCCGAGTGACTAAGAAAAATCATTATGCTTTCTAAGACTACAAATTAATCAAAATATTCGACAAGTAGTCTCGGGATTACACCCAAAGGTGCACTTAGCGTGCCTCAATCGGTCTTATCGACCGGTTCGATCACCGAATCGAAAAGAGACAAAAAGGTTATGATCCTAAACCATAGCTAACTCGCCAGCCAGCCTCAGATCATAAAAAAGAGTTCTTCAGATTACGGCCGATCGCCAAAGCTCCACCATAGTCTCGTGGACTACACTCCAAAGTGGGTGCACTCAACAGCGTCTCCCCATCGGTTTCAAGATTCCATTCGACATGGTCCCACCAGATCGAAAGTGAAGAAGTTATCAAAGAAATACAGTATAAACACTACGGTCCGACCGCCAGCAGCCCACCATAGTTTCGGGACTACACTCCAGCAGGCACCCGCAGGCACCCACCAGTCCAAAAATTCAGTCAACACACCCAGCTGGGTGTACAGACACGTAAGATCTTCTTGAAAGAAGAGTTTTTCGTAGCATATCCTAATGTAACAAGTGGTGATCAACTAACTGACGACGTTGCTCAAGAGCTGAGCTGGCATCATAGGCCGCCTCGGGTCAAGCTTCCCTGACCACCTTCATTTGCTCCATCATGATCCTCGCTATGAGTAGCCTCCTTAGCAAAGCACCCACTTGGTCCTTTGGGACGTGGTGTATGGCTAAAAAGGGAGGGCGGATCAGCACGACAATGAAGGTCAGATACTACTCGCCCATGACAAATGCGAAAAGACACTAAAGTCCGAAAGTGATGTTGCCACCCCCATGAACTAGCACCTCCCAGACCGATGCAACTCGACCAGCCTTGCCAAGAAGCGCCTTTCTTAGTCCTCCTCCCATTCAATCTGCGCCTCATCATCATCATCAAGGAGATCAATGACATGAGGAGGGACTACAGGAAAGATTCAAAGTTAAAAACGGAAATCCAGTCGACCAAAAGAGAAACTACAGAGAGCATACCAAGGTTAGAGGTGGAAGCATCTTCCATCTCCAGGTCTTCATTTCTAACTGAGGTCTCGGAGGTAGCAAAGACAAAGAGGTTTCAGAATCGCTTGATCACCAATCTAGTCGACCAAAAATGTGTCCGTGCCAAACAAGAAAACACGAATTCGATGTACCCGGAAATGGTGGGAATGGCCATCCTCATCTTGGGCAAAGACTTTGCCGCTTTGATGGCGTCGCCGAGGTTGCTTCGGGCGCTTTTTCAATGCCGGGCGTAGGAGACGCCAGTCCGAGGGCGCTTGCCGACCGCCTGACAAAGCGCTGAGTAGCCTTGCCACGCTCGACCGCAGGGTCATGGGTGAGCTTGGATCGCCTTTCCATGCAAGGAGGGTTGACTTCTTCCTCCTCTTCCTCCTCCTCCTCTTCGCCGGAGCTGTCATCATCTTCGTCCTCCGCACCATCGGATTGCCATTCCTCCTGGCTTTTACCTCCGCTCCCTTCCTCCTCGACTGGTTCTTGGGCCCCTGGGCATCGAATACATCTCAGGGGTGGCCCGAAGACAACAAACAAGACAAAGTCAATCGACTGATTTGAAGAAAACAAGATGGAGAAAAACAGGATAACAATCAAAGATGCAGTGGATGGACCTTGTCTACTTCAGAGGACTGGTCGAGTGGAGGGATCCTCCCCGGCCCCTCGAGGGTTGTCCTTGTTTCCTCGTGATGCCCCAAGACATCTTTCCAAGCATGGCATCCTCGATCTCCTCCGTGTGGATCCGAGTGGTGTCCTTAGTGCCGAGTACAACCACATCGGATGGTCTCGGCTTGAAGCTGCTAGATGCATCGTCAAGGAAGACCCCAAGAGATCCATGCCTGCTACCCCTGCCTCGAATGAGCTGGACAACCTGCTCGACCAACACCTTTCACCTGCGCCTTTCTCTTCCGGGTCACTTTCAAAGAAGATGGTTTGCTCACTCATTCCACTAAAAACGAGGGAGTCCAACATGACCGCTCAAGGTTATTGGTCCTTGCAAAGACAACCAAGTCGATCGCCAAACACATACCGACTCAGTAAGATCATGGCCTAAAAGAGCTTTTTTCCTCTCATTTGGACCCCTAAGACCCCACACATCTGAATCACTTGAGTTCTCTCACACTGGATTGGCCTTTTTTCACTGCTTGGGAGCGACAAGTGAAAATGTGCTTGAAAAAGGCCCCAATGAGGCCTAAGCAACCCAAGAAATTCTCACACAACACACAAAAGCAGCAAGATACACGATGGAGTTGGGAGGAAGTGGTGAAGCAGCCCCAAAGAAGTTCAGAAATCCCGAAAGAAAGGGTGAGGCGGCAAGAGAAAACCCATGGTCGACATGGGTGGCCAAGAGAACGCACTCACCCTCCAGAGGTTGTGGCATCCAGCCCTTCCTCGGAGCCCCGCTTGCTCCATGGAGGATCTGTCCTTTATTGGCCATGTCGCCGAGGTCCTTCGTTGATTGCCGTCGAAAGCGTATCCAGCCGCTTCGATCTAGCTCGGCGGCAAGCCGCCCTCGACGAGGATCCGCTTCGATCGGTCGCTTCTTCCCTTGCCTTTCGCCGACACCTTCTTCGCCCGCTTCCAAAGCCGCCGCCTTGTCTCTTCACCATTGTCGCCGACGAGATGCGCATTTGAGCAGCAACGGAGGAGGAATCGCACGCGCGTATGAATCGAGAAGGGAGGAGGAAAGGGGAACACACTGCTCAAAACCCCTGGCCCGAGGCCTTATATGAGGTTGCTTCCGAAAGTGATCGATCGGGTAGGCCCGACGATCCTATCAAATCTCACAACAGCCGCTTCGCGCTGACACGTGGGCGTAAAAAAGTGGCATGTAGATCGAGGCGCCCCTGCTTTATCCTGCTCGGACATCGTGGCTTCTCCATCCCGCCAAGCTTCCCTTAAAATTCAATCCCGCTAACTGCAGACGCCGCAGAAAGCAAATCACAAATAGAAGATTTCTCCGTCTGCCACTCGGAGTTCACCAAGTACAAAAAACACACTCGACAGATACAAAGAATGGATCAAGGCGACTAAAAAAGAAGATGAAGCCGTCACCTAAGCTTATTGACCCAGGACAAGACGTGCTCATCACAGAAAAAGTGGGTCGGAAGAGTTCTCAACTCCTTCCCTACTCAAACCTCGATCCATTCGGGGCTATCGACGAAGTCATGTACCTAGGCTAGGGTCATGGACCTGTCCAAGATACCCTCCCCAAGGACATCTCTTAAAGAAAACACCTTTCAAATGACCCGAAGGATTCCACTTGACGGACTGAAGACACTCGACCACTGTACCAAATCCACTCACCGATCCGCCAGAAGATCTACAAATACCAAGACGCAAACGGTCGGTCATTAAGTGGCTTTATAGTCATCATAGCAGTTTATGTGGGACGCTACCAAGAACTCCCTCTCTTAATGTACCTTTAATTCCTACATAACCGAGGGGCTGGAGGGTCCGCAAACTCTATATAAGCCACCCTCCTCAAAGGTAAAGGGTTCGCACTCGAACTCATACGCACATAATATACCGACCGCCTCCGGCCCGAGACGAGGGCTGTTACTTCCTCCGAGAAGGGCTTGAACTCGTAAACATCTTATGATACAACTACTCCATAGCTAGGATCTTGCCTCTCCCTACCTACCCCCATTCCCATCGCTGACTTAGAACCACGACAAAGCGCCTGTGGCAACCGCGAACGACGACAACTTCCAAAGATGGGGCAACCTCCTCAATTGGCTCTTGGGTTTGTTTCAACTCTCTACACGTGCAAGCCTAGTAGCTCTGTGCATCGCCATCGATGCGGGCGCAACACCGGCTGGCTCTCATTGGGTCGCGACCTCCAAATAAGTACTGGCCGCCAATCTTTCATCTAACTCGCCCTGCTGCAAGGCCAGGTGTTTGGCACCAACCATCTATGACTCCCGCCTACGGCGGCACACCGTCATGGGACTGCTTTGTGCTCCTGGCTGCCATGAACAACCCTGCAACTCCATCGACCATCGGTGAGTGGGTCATGGACTTTGGATCCACAACACATATGGCCTCTCACCCTAGAATACTTCAAAATCTCAGCCCCTCATCTTCCTCTCTATTGTCACCTTGCTCATCTCTCACGCCGCCAATTATCTACATTGCTTCCTCTCATTCTCTTATTCTTGAAAAATGTCTTTGTAGTTCCTCATATTGTCAAGAATTTACTTTTCGCTCATCGCTTCACCAAAGATAACCTTGATCAATTGAGTTTAACCAGTTTGGGTTTTTTGAAGGATCATCGCACCAAGGTTGTGATTCTTCGCTACAATAGTCTCGGAGACCTCTATGTCTTCGCAAGTTCAGTCATCAACCACTGTGTCCATGGACTCCTTGCCACCACCTCCAATGAGTTTTGACATCGCCGCCTAGGTCACCCGAGACGCCACGCCATGTCCCAACTTCATAAGAACTATTTTATCTCATTTAATAAAGCAGCCTCACATGTTTGTCACCCTTGTCCACTTGGCAAACACGTGTGCTTGCCCTTCACTAGGTATACTTCAATAAGTGTCGAACCACTTGAGTTGATACATTGTGATCTTTGGAATTCTTCAATTTTATGCAATACCGTTTCTGGGCTATGGGTCTCACCTCATGTGGATTCTTTTCCCTTCGCCCAAAATTCAACACCTCTGCCATTCTATTTGACTTTTGGCTTACATCCGCACATAATTCTCAAGCCCTCTCATTGCCATGCAAACGACAACCGGACCGAAGTTTATCCAATCATGCGGTCACCACATTCTTCTCAACCCACAACATCCGCCTCCGCCTCTCGTGGCCCATACATCGCCCACCCAAAATGGCAAGGATCTAACATGGCATTCGGCCTCGATTAATAATGCTACCTGCATTTTCTTTTCTGGTCATCCATGCCACCCTCTTACTAGGACGAAGCCCTTGCCACAACAACATATATATCTTGTCAACATACATCCATCCCAATCCATTGGTTTTTTGGTGCCTTAGACATTCCTCTACGACCCCCCACCCAACTACGCCACGCTCTATATGCTTTCGGTCGCCCATGTTATACCAACCAATCCTATATGGCCAAACACAAACTCGTGATTTCACGGTCCGTAGCTTGTGCCTTTTTAGGCAACCCAACAACCACACATGCTATTGTTGTCTTGATCTTTCTTCCCGTCCACGCCATCATATCTCGTCATGTGGTCTACGCATAAAACGATATTTCCTTCTCCTACTCCATAGACCACCACGTCAATTCCCCATTGTCGTGCTTGACTTTCTCCTCGACTTTCATACCACGCTGCCCACACCAAACTCCTTCCACCCACCATGCATGCCCACCCACAATGCGCCTCTGCATGGCAACCTCCACCTCCCTCCCCACCGCCAATAGCCCCCACTTGCTCCTCCCGCATACCGCAACACAGCCCACCCCCAGCTTCTTCTACATGCTCACAACCCGCTATGCATGTCAACCACAACCCTTTATGCATGGAGGCTTCCCACCTCCCTCAACGCCGCCCGCACATGACACCCCTCGACCCACTCTCCCGCTTCTCTCGCACATAGCTCCTGCCTCCTCGTAGCCTCGCCTAGACCGACACCTCCCTCTTTCTATGTCCAAAGAACATGTCCCTGCTGGGCTTGTTATCCACCGCCACCATCCCTGGCCCAACAACCACACCATGGTCACTCGTGCTATTAGTGGTCTTTTTAGCCCGCTGACCGCCTCAATCTTACCGCTTCTCATTCCACTTCCTCTCTTATTCCAAAAACGCATCGGGTGTTTCTACATGACCCGCACTAGCTCCATAATATGAACGAGGAATTTGATGCTCTTGTCACTAAGAGGGTGTGGTCTCTTGTTCCACGTCCTCCTCGTGGCTCATGTTATTTCAGGAAGTGGATCTTCAAGAACAACTTTCACTTGGATGACAGCCTTGCTCGGTACAAGGCTTGATGGGTGGTACGTGGCTATTCTCAACTACTAGGCATTGTTTTGATGAGACATTCAACCTCATTGTTAATACCGCCATGATCCGTGATCGCCTCAGCCTTGCTGCCTCGCTGCTTGTGGCCGATCCACCAGCTCGACGCCAAGAATGCCTCTTCTTCATGGCAATCTCGACGAGATCTACTCTTTTGATGCTCGTTATTGCGGACTATGTGCATCGCCTACACAAATCACTCTACGGTCTCAAGCAGGCGCCACATTCTGGGTACTAACAATTTTCCCTCTTTGCACACCGGGTCGGCTTTGTCGCTCCCAAGTAGGATGTGTCTCTATTATTTATATGTGTGGACATGACCTCGCCTACATCTTATTGTATGTGGATATCATTGTTATCATTACGTCCATGGGCCAGGTCTTACACCACCTCACACAGTAGCTTCATACAAAGTTTGCCATGGTAGACTTCGGTGCCCTATTATTCTTCCTCGGCATTTATGTCACCCGGACCTCCTCGGGCATGGTCCTTTCTCAACGACAGTATGCGTTGAACTTTTTCAACGCTGTCATGATCGACTGCTACCCATCAGCCACCCCTATCAACACCAAGTGCAAGCTATCGGCTTAGGATGGCCATCTTCTTTCCGATCCATGGAGTATCGCTACACTGGTGCCTTGCAGTATTTGACACTTACACAGCCAGATGTCGCACACCCAGTTCAAAGAGGTCATGCTTGTACATGCATGTGCCCCTTAGAGCCTCATAGGAACTTGGTCAAACAGATTCTCCGTACATCAAGGGCACTCTTGATCTCAGCCTGTATATCTCCAACTCTTCCTCAACTTCACTTACAGCTTAATTCCTCCGACTAGGCCAGGTTTCCTCGACACCAAAGCGCCCACATCCGGGTACTATGTATATCTTGGTGATAACCTCATCTATTGGTCATCTAAATGATAGAGCACAATGTTGGCGCACTGCTTCTCATGTTGTTACCGTAGTGTTGTTGGATCCGCTACCACTTGGTGAGCTTCATCATCCCCTCGCATCGCTAATCGTTGTTTTTTGGGACAATGTTAGTACTGTCTACATGGCATCTAATCCGTCCGACCTCATTGCACTAAGTACATTGAGTCCGACGCCCACTTTTTTGTAAGAAGTTGTCACTTGGTGAGGTCCGGTTCTTCACATGCCATGCTTGCATCAAGATGCTAACATCATGACCAAAGGGTTATCCTCGTAATACTTCTCTCGAGTTACGCTTCTAGCTTATGCTTGATACCATACGACGCATGTCGAGGGGGATGTTAGAATATTCCTTTTGTTCATATCACATGTAATAGGAAAGTAACATGATATCCCACTGAATATCTGTAGTATGATTTAGTTAGGGATCTCTTCTGATTCACCTTTGTTTACCAACAAGGCATGTAATCCTATATATTGTGAAAACAATTCGCCTCTTCAAGTGGTGTGATTTGCACAATCCTACATTCTTTCTAAGCCCATACATACATGGTTTCATTGTTGGGATAAGGGCATATGGCAGACCAAACGGCCCTCCAATATAGGGTTTCATGATTGAGCATAATGTGTAAGATTTTTTCCTTATGTACAAACTTAGCAACAATGTTACACCATTTGGATGTTCTGGCCAATTATAATTTGGGAAGAAAATACTGGGACAACAATGTTTTTTTAGAAAGGCCACACTTTATTACTCAAAGTTCATAAAATGTGGAATACAAAAGGATCATGGGCTTGACCCAGCAAACATGGCGCCCCCATCTAGTGTGGGAGAATTTAGCTAAAGAATGTGCTCAGTGATTGGAGGCAGACCCTATTTGACGCTAGTTGGCGCCAGAACGCTGAGCCTTCGCTGAGGGGAGCTGCCTGGTTGGGCCGGCCCACGCATCGGATTCGTGGTTTTGTTCGGTCCGCTGTTCCTTTTTCCTGTGCTGTTTCCTCTGTTTTATTTTTTCTTGTTTGGTTTTTGCTTCCAATTTTCTCACTGTTTTTTCCGGTTTTCAGTGGTTTTGTTGTGGTTTCTTCTTTTGCATTTTTGTTTTGTTTTTCCTTTCTGGTTCTTTCATGTTCTTTTCTCTTTTTTCGTTTTGGTTTTATCTTTCTCTTTCTTTTCTTTTCTCTTGTCCTTTTTCGTCCATTAATACTTTAAGAAAAAAATTATCTTGTTTTTTGCATTAATACTCAATATGATAAAAATAATGTGTTTCTTCTGTTTATTTTACATTTTATTTTTTGTGTATTATATAAGAGTTCATCTTGTATTACAAAATGTTCATCGATATTTAATAAACGATTCACTGTACAATAGGAAAATGTTCATTGCGATTTAAAAGTGTTCAACATATATTACAAAATGTTCTATGCAGATTTTCAAATTGTTCTGTGTATATCACAGAAACGCTCAATGTGTAGTTTCAAATTGTTCAGCGATATCACAAAAAAAAGGTTCAATGTGTATTTTCAAATTGTTCAGCGATATCACAAGAAGGTTCAATGTGTATTTAAAAATGTTCATTGTATATTACGAAAATGTTCAATGTATAATAAAAAATGTTCAATGGTTGTATTTTTTTTCGATCTGTCACTACATTTAGTTCTTTTACATTCTCGCAGAATACTAATCATTGTGACGCAGTAGCCAAAAAATGGTTCCCCCAAAGAATTGAACTCGCACCGTACAATTGCGAAAGACAAGAGCTAACCAACTACACTTCACGACACTACTGACCAAAATCCAGGGCTAATGTTTAAAGTACATCTGTCGCCAAGCAACTTATTAGTACACATGTAAACATTCATTTACTGTAGCCTTTGTTTCTTAAATTATTTGAAAACATTTGGGAAAAATGTCATGACTTACAGAAAAGTTCATTGGTTTTGAAAAAAAGATCGTGTTACGTAAAAATTTCAACGATTTTGTAAAAACATTTCACGATTTTGGAAAAAGTTCATCGACTTTGAAGAAAAGTTCAGATTTTGAAAAAAGTTCATCGATTTCGAAAAAAGTTCATCAACTTTGAAAAAAAAGTTCACGATTTTGAAAAAAAAGTTCATGATTTTGAAAAAAGTTCATCGACTTTGAAAAAAGTTCATCGACTTTGAAAAAAGTTCAGAGTTTTGAAAAAAGTTCATTGGCTTTGGAAAAAGGGTTCGCTGATTTGAAGAAGGTTTGTTGATTTTGAAAAGAGTTCATCGATTTTGAAAAAGTTCATCAATTTTGAAAAATAGTTCATCCGTTATGAAAAAATAATTCATCGATTTTGAAAAGAATTTATCGATCTTGAAAGATTTCATCAACTTGGAAAAACTTCATCGATTTTGAAAAGTTTTCGTTGATTTTGAAAAAAAAATCTAGTTTGAAAAAGAGTTCATCGATTTTCATAAAAAAGTCCATTGAATTCGAAAAGGTTCATCGAATTTGCAAAAAGAATCGCACATTTATGAAAAAAAAGAAAAGGAATAAAAAAGGACAGGAAAAAGAAGAAGAAGAAAATCTAGCGACCTGAAGTAAAAGTAAAAGAATGGAAAGAGGCTTACAGACACCAAAGTGGTTCGCTGCCAAGTGGTAAGATCGCTGCACTCTCAGATGAGACGTCCCAGGTTAGAACCATCGCACCCACCTTTTTTTGATTTGATGTAGTTTTAACAGAAAAAGTAGAAATGGGCTGGCCCAGCGTGGCGGGGGGTATGCTACCGTTTGCGCACAGCCAAGAAACGGGCGCTGCTTTAGGATTTGCCCATATTATCATCTTATTATGCTTAGAGGCAGCCCACAAATATATAGGGTATAAAGGTTGGGCTCAGACCTATCGAAACCACTTTTTCTATAACGGACAGACTTAAGTAATTACTCTAACTAGTCATCACCCCATGCATTCACACGGGCTAGCATGAAAAATGCCAATTTTGTACAATTTTAAAAAAAACTACAATTAGGTTGTATTAGTTGACAAAGATTGCCAACATGAATTTTATATGGAAAATATTGATTACTTACATTGATACAGACATTCTATTTTCTTCACCTAGTTTTTCATTTGACACGGAATTTAATTTGACAATAGTTTTTAGGAATGTCACGCCGTGGCCAATGTGATATGTGCTTTTTCGTTACTAACATTGAGTACACCGATTGAGGAGACTCAAGTAATGTATTTCTTCATCTTATTATGCGTGATCCAATGGTTTCTGAATAATATCTCTTTGACTATAACTGGAGCCACCGAGCGTCCACGCATTTTAGTCAAAGACCTATTTTTCTCCTGGGTGTCTTGCGCCCCATGATGCATGATGAGATCATGATGCGTGACTCTCTCTTATTCCGACCATAGAATAATAAAAGTCCAATCGAGACTTTGTTCTCTGACTATAACTAGAGCGCCGATCCAGCGCCCATCCCATCGCTTAAGTTGAGCAAGGATAGGTTGATTTGTGGAAGGTGGCAGACATACCTACGATATGAGATCAAGCAGGTTACTACGATTATCAGGAGCATGAGCCGAATGATTGTGCTCTGGATGACGATCACTAGTGCAGAATCAGGCAATAGTCCCGGTTCGTAAGAACCTTTAGTGCCAGTTCTATAACCGGCACTAAAGGATGGGGATTAAAGGCCTTCCTGCTTAGTGCCGATTCATCACGTAACCGACCAAAGGCCACCACGTGGCACCAGCCCGCTGGGTTAGATTTTAGTCCCGTTGGTTACACCGACCGACTAAAAGGTTTAGGGTTTTGAGTTTATGGTTTATTTTCTCTTTATATTTTGTGTTTTTCATTTAATTCTTTTTTCATTTCAAACACATTTTACGCTACTACATATTCTACACGCTATGCATATATAAAAATAGAATTTTTCAGAGAACCAATCATATATATACTATCTAATTTCTCGCATGATCATTCACACATACCCCCCCCCCCCACACACACAGATATATATATTTATATAAATATATATATAAATATATATTTATAAATATGTATATATATAGTAACGCTTAAACTAAGCGTGAGTGTAGAATAGCTTATTATACACCCCAGTAACGGTACATACAAAATATACTAACACACTACGTAAAATGTAGTAATTTTCATAAAAATAAAGTAAATTACAAACATAGATGATAAAAAATA
The DNA here is from genome assembly GCA_021605145.1 of Aegilops bicornis. Lineage (NCBI taxonomy): Eukaryota > Viridiplantae > Streptophyta > Magnoliopsida > Poales > Poaceae > Aegilops > Aegilops bicornis. The sequence goes on along the minus strand of CM038671.1, from coordinate 73,533,900 downwards.
TATTTTCAAATTACTACATTTTGTACACCATTTTACTAGATTTTGTACATAATGTTACTAGGGTGTAGAATAAGCTATTCTACACTCACACTTAGAATAGCTGCTATTTATATATATATATATATATATATATATATATATATTTCAGGTAATAAATTCCAGAAAATGAGTTGTGCTCACCAGCTCTGTGATTACTGTAGCTGATGAGCCACCAACTTGATACAGAATTTCCAAGCAAAAAATACAAAAATATGAGGTACAAGACCATTCTGCTCTGAGAGTACTACTTAATGGTTTCTAGTGGTTGATGACGGAAGTGGTTTTGTGGATCATCAGCTTCTATGGGACTCCATTTCCCACAGGAACAGCTGACCAGGTTAACTCCTATCTTCATGAGGCTGCTATCTCCATTGCTTAGGTTCCGGGACTGTCATCGCGACGCCCTCTCCATGCCGTAAATCTGGCCAAGACAATAGCTGTGACAAGCCATGAGTACTTTGAATGTACTCGCAAACATTACGAACACGGGTATAATATAACAACGATGTTCTGAAATATTTATGCTCACAACGTCAGTCACAAAAGATAATAAAGACTCTGATGCACGCACGCAGGTTATTTTTGAATATGCAATATCATAGTAGTAAAAAATGCACAGTCAAAGGCCCGAGCGGCGCCGAAAGGTTAGTAAATGTAAAGAATGCCATACCGGGCGCCTGAGCGACACCACATAAAGGGCTTATAAAATAAATAACAAACATACATTACCAAGGCCCTGAGCGACACCACATAAAGGGCTTATAAAATAAATAACAAGCATGTTACATAAGGCCCCGAGCGACACCACATAAAGGGCTTATAAAATAAATAACAAGCATGTCGCAGTCAAGGCCACATGACACCACATAAAGGGCTTATAAAATAAATAACAAGCATGTTACAGCCAAGGCCCGAGCGACACCACACAAAGGGCTTATAAAATAAATAACAAGCATGTTATTCTAAGGCCCTGAGCGACACCACATAAAGGGCTTATAAAATAATCACAGTGGATATCCAGGGTAAAACCATCCTAGGGATACTAATACTTCAAATAACAACAATGGTTAATCCATAAAAATAATAATCATAATCATCCTAAGTCACTAGTCACGCATTCATGTTCTGGTTTAACAGTTTCTCCTCCAAGACCGACACTAAGACCGACACTTGACCCATCCTGCACTGAAATCCTTAACCGAGGACACGGCTATTCAATAGGTTTATTCTTCCGCAGAGGGTGTACTCTTTACCCACGAGTAACGGATTCCTTTAGTCCATCGACTAATTCCGCTTCACGGCCTTTAGTTGAAAACACACCTAACCTGCACACACCAGCTTAATCTCATCGGTGTCTCAAATCACCCACGACACTTGTTGAGCAAAACTCTATGGGAGGCTACAACCTCGCTGTAGCATGGGATCAAATTTATATCACAAGGCCTAAGGGGTGGCCTCCTCTCGTCTCAACCGAAACACCCATGCCCCCGGACCAGTGTGGCTTGCCCACCGCTTCAACCGATATCTTCCACCATGGCCTCTCTGTACGGTGTGTGCTAGAAAGGGGTTGACGACTGACTGAACCGTACCCTACTTGTTGTAGAGACGAGTGGTAGTACGAAACAAGTATGGGGCTTACTGGAGCAAGACTCGATCCCTAGTCGGCTCAGGAGGTTTATAAATTCACTGCATTACATTTTTCACAAATATATATATATATATATATATATATATATATATATATATATATATATCAACCAAGCGAGTCAACATTCATTAATCTTTACTATGCCATACCGACATAACTGGCCGACGGAGACCGCGACAAACTCATGCCTACCCAAGGCGTAGGTTTTTCCGGATTCCTCCTTAAGATGCATGCAAGGCATATGGGGATGATTACCAACACAAGTGTGTTCATTTCCAACAGCATGGAAATCACTAGTATGCATCCATGCAAATGATCATATCACATGAAATAACAAGTATTCCGAAATGAGATGGTGTTATAAACGTGCCAATGAACACACAAAATATTATGCCGGGGTTCAGAATGCTTGCCTTCAAGGTGTGGAAAGGCAGGGTGCATTTCAAAACTTTTGAAAGTTTGCTCTTCTCTCTCCAAAATCCTATTAAAAATATTTTTGAATCAATAAATAGTTTCAAAACAGAACCAAAAAGTTGTCCGATTTTTCTTGAAATAAATCTTAAAATAAACTAGACAATATTTGAGAGAGGTAGGAAAAAGAATCAACTCATTTGGAGTTGTATTTAAAAAAGTTACGCCATTCAAAGTTTTGATCAAAATCATTATTCAAATTAAAAAATGTAAAAAAGAAAACGATTCAATAAACACGCATACGCCGAAAAGCGATTAGGGAAGTATGCTTCCACTTATCCAAAGCATGGACGGCATCGGGTCACCGCAGTGGACTCCGCTTAGCCCATCGGGTCAGGTTTTGACCACTCCACGCTGCTGCCTCCTCCTACCAAGCAGTAGAGGTGGAGCTCCGGCGAGGCTCGCCGGGCGAATGACGGCGCTGCTCGAAAACGAGGCCATCTCAAGGGCTCAGGGATCAAGACGGTCACTCCGTGGTCGCTGTTGGCCTCGTGGGTGGACGAATGCCGCCGGGCGAAGCCACATGCGGACGGGGTCACGGGCAAAGTGGTTTTGGGGCTGTGGTGGTTCCCATCAAAATCGAAAGGGGGGAAGGGTTCACGGAGGAAGAGAGAGCTTCGTGGAGAGAGGAGTGGGGGAGGTCCGGTGGCGCCCGGAATGACCGAGGCAAAGAGCGCGGCTGCGGGTTGCCGGAGATGGGGAAGAAGACCTCCCCGGTCGATTATGAAGCTAGGGGAGCGCCATAGGGGTGGCATGAGGTTGCCACGTAAGGGACGGGCTCGGGCTTCCTTAAATAGGCGAAGTCGAGGCGGTTCAACAAGTGGCGTCATGATAAGGTCGCCGGCGACTGCCTTTTCTCAGAGCTTGGGCCACGTATGGGCGACGTGGCGCTTATAGGACAAGCTTGTGGATGAGCTTGCGCTGCTCCAGAGGTGTGGCGATACTGGCGGCTTGGGCGGCACCGACCGCCGACACGCCGCGCGGACACAGCGCAAGCTGTGGCTCGACGGTTGCGGTTATAGGGCGCCAGGCCGCTTATGCGCTATGTGAGGAGGTTAGCAAGGGCGTGGTTCGCAGGCGCATAAAGAATTGTGGGGCGACGACGGGCGCCAAGCGCTGCACGCAGTAATACGCTGCAGCTCGGGTTCATACCAGAAAGCACGCCTGGACGTGCTCGACAAAATGCTATGGCATGATAGGGGGGCTCCAAACCACAAGAAAGTGAGCAGGGTGGGGTTATAGTCTAAGGTAAAACCATTGGACATGCTGGTCTGGTCAGGGGATTAAGTTCACAACAGAAACAAAACTCGTGCCAAAACAGATCATGCCCATAAGGTGCTTGATAAAATGCCAAGGGCACTTAGCCATTTCTTGGATCGGCCAAAACTTCCAGAGGGGGTCTCTTTAGATGAAAGAGAGGGTGGTAAGGTTAGTTTGTCCAAAGCACAAACTTCATAGTGCAAGTTTTGCAAAACTCCAATTCTCGATGTAAAGCAAAAGACATTGTTGCAAGCACTTAAAATCATCCAATGGGTCCACTCTCCCGGACTTAAGGGTTTGGCAAGGAGGACCACTAGTAGGAAAAGGAATCATGGATCAAGGAGCAACTAAAAGGTGGTTGTTGTACAAAACCTCAAGTTGGACCGTAATGGAAAAGAGGATGATTCACCCGCTTTTCCAAAGGACATCACTAGGTTATTGCTTAAAGTGGATAGTATGCTCCTACTAACATCCCAAAATTTTGGTAGAAGTTTTAAACAAATATTTGAATAGGTTGTAGTGTAAAATGCTCTGGGCCAGATTTGAAAATATGGTGTAGAGCTCAAAATATTCAATGGGCAGGTAAGATATTTTTGAACAAAAGTGGTTCAAATACTCCATATGACATCTCCAAATTTTGGTGGGGTTTTTGAATGAATTTATAAAAGGGTTGTAGTACAAATTGCACCATAAAACTATGGGAAACCATTTTCAAGAAAATAAGGACTGTGAAGAATATTATATAATTAATTCTTCCGATAAAAGCAAAGATTTTCTTGAGAGGGTAAACAAGTCCAAAATCATAAGTGAAAGGTTTTGTTTTCATCTTAGGAACAACTCCAATATAACCAAGAAAAGAATGGTTCAAATCAAGAAAACCCAAGAAAAAGGAAAGTTAAAATTTCCGGCAAGATTTTAATTAACAAAATATATATATATATACATATATATATATATATATATATATATATATATATATATATATATATATATATATAGTAACGCTAATTAGTGAGTGTAGAATAGCTTATTCTATGTACTTTCTAGTAATGCTCTATACCAAATATAGTAACGAAAGCATACAAAATATAGTAATTTTTTGACGATGTACTAAATTAAAAACTTGTATAGTAAAAAATTATTTCAGAATTACTACATTTTATACATCGCTTTTACTAGATTTTGTACATAGTATTAGTGGGGGTGTAGAATAAGTTATTCTACACTCACGCTTAGAATAGCTGCTATATATATATATATATATACATATATATATATATATATATATATATATATATATATATATATATATATAGACACACACACACACACATAAACACTATTCTGATCACAACTCCGAATCGCCAAGAAATGCGCTCAACTTCCTCTCAGAGGAACCCGACCTTCGGCTATCTTCAAACTGCGTTTTCTACCGCGAAGTTTTTTGATCATTCGTGTTGTTGGCGGTGTAAGTGTAATGTTTACATGGTTTTTAGAATCTAAATGCTTGTTTTGATTAGGAATCTAGCTCTTTTCATGGATGTTCTCTAAGGGTGATGAACATGGGTCTCGCCACAAGTGTTTTGTATGTACCGGATGTTCCAGTGATCTCTAATGTGATGAGAATTGGGTTTAGGTACGAAGTTTACCTCATGATTTGTTGTTATTTTCGAATCTAATTCGATTTGGTGTTTCGCCACCTTTGTTCTTCGTCTCATGGGATTGGTTTCGTCATTGCTGTAGATTTGTAGGTTTTCTGCTCAAATTGGGTGTGGATTTATGCGGCATCGCTGAGAGATGTAATGCTGCCCATGTTGTTAATTTGATTATTCGGCTCATACAAATCAAATCAAGCGATTGGATCTTCTCGCCTCCCGCCGCCGTTTTTTGTTCGAGCGACAATATGATGGGGATCATTTTCTTATTTATCCGGAGCATGATGACGCTCGAAATGGCGTGTTGAATTCTTCCTGCTTTGTTAATTGGATTTGGCTGGCCTATTCATTCCGAATTTGGCGGATTGCACTTTCCGCCTCCCGTCGTGGTTCGTTGTTCGAGCGCATTGATTGATGGTGGATATTTTTTTGGATGTTTTATCTGGAGTATGACGATGTTCGAAATGGTTGTTGACGTGTCGGAATTGACCCAAACGATTAAATCTAGGAACCAAATTTAATCAGGGTTGTTGTTTCAATCAATTTTCGCTCGCTGTACAAGTCGGATCATAGAACCTCCGCACCTCAACTTCGTGTTTCTAAGTAGATGCCGGACTTCAAATGATGGTTGCTATTTTCGATCATCCACCATCTTCAAAGAGAGGATGGACTTCTTTTCTAATTAATGGTTGAACTTCTGGTTTTCCACATTGCATTCCATATTTTGCAAGGCTAAGGTGCATGGTGCTATATATTTTCTTTTTTCGCTTTTTTATAATTTTAGTTCCCGAGATGTTATTTTTAGAGTTTGTCTTGGGCAATCATGGGATTAGTCCAAGTATGCATGCACTTTTTCCAGATCATCTAAGGGTCGCGGTACAAGTCGGACTTCATCAGACTGCTCATACCGAACTTCGCTTTTTCCTTCTTTGCATGGTAATGAAGCAAGTCCCTATGTATTTCTTTCTGTTTTTATGTTATTTTTCATTATTTTGCATTGCTTTGGATTTTTTTGATAGTCCCAAGAGCAACCAGTAATTTTCCTACGGATATGCGTATATTTCTTATTTTTTCTAGTATGTTTTCGCATTTATAGTAGTTGTTGGTCTTTAGTGAATAACTATCCTGAACTTCAGATGCTAATCATTTTTAAATATTAATTTGAGGTTTTGACAAAACCCCTAACTTCTATCTTTTCTATTTGAACTTCTTTAAATATAATTATGTTTGTTATTTTAGGATTTAAATAGTTGTAGACATTGAAATAAGCATTGGGCCTATTGACAAATGCGGTAGCTGAGGTCGAGCAGGGGGGAAGGGGAGGGACCCCTCCTCCACCGGCGAGGCCGAGACAGAACGAGCCGAGCAGGCGACGACGCTGCTGCTCAGATCGTCGCATGCGGAAGCGTAGTCCATCACATTTGTGACCCCACCATCTATCTTAGGGTTTTTAGGGTTTAGGGTGCGTGGGGGGTGGAAATGTAATAACCGCATTAAGGCCTTTATCAAATCCTAGCGCTACAAAGCAATGCGGTAGCGCGAGGTCGAGCAGGGGAGGGGTCGGGACCCTCCCACCTCGCGAGGCCGAGACAGAACGAAGCCGAGTAGTGCGACGACGCTGTGTGCCGCACATCGCATGCGGAGGCGAGTCCGCTACATTCGTGGACCCCACCATCTATCTTACGGTTTTTAGGGTTTATGGTGCGGCGGTGGGGTGGAAACAGAATAACCGTGATTAAGGCCCCTGTCAAATCCTAGCGCCAGCAATGCGGTAGCTGAGGCCGAGCAGGGGAGGGGGTCGGACCCCTCCCTCCCTCGCGAGGCCGAGACAGAACGAGCCGAGCAGTGCAATGATGCAGCAGGCCGCCACATCGCATGCGGAGGCGAAGTCTGTCACATCCGTGACCCCACCATCTATCTTAGGGTTTTTAGGGTTTAGGGTGCGTATGTGGGGTGAAAACAGAATAACCGTGATTAAGGCCCTATCAAATCCTAGCTGTAGCAATGCGGTAGCGCGAGGTCGAGGCAGTGGGGGAGGAGGGCTCAAGACCCTCCCTCCCTCGCGAGGCCGAGACAGAATGAGTCGAGCAGCGATTTACTCCTGCTGCGTGGCTGCGTTGTCCCATGCGGAGGCGAGTCCGTTACATCCGTGACCCCACTATCTATCTTAGGGTTTTTAGGGTTAGATATGAACTTCATCCTGCTTTTTGTGCTTGAACTTCTTCTTTTTGTTTCTTTATGGTTTATTTATTCTTATTCCTTTACTTATTTTATTAGAGTACTTGAACTTCGTTTTTATTTTTGAACTTCTTTTCTCTTGTTTTTTAGGTGCATATTTTTTTGTTTTATATTTTTCTTCCCTTGGTAGTGTATTTGCCATCTATTTTTGGTTTTAAGGATATCAAGAAGGTTGCTTGTATGATCTTAACTCATTATAATATATGCATTCAGATGGTGCATTCATTTATCTATAGATGTATTTACTTTTATAGATGTTGGGTGGTAAAACTGCAATTTCACTATGGCTACAGTAACTCCCACCATGACAGAGTAGGCATTAATTGACCATCTCCTCGCCACCACCTGCCGAAAACCCTCGCCCTCTGCCGCCGCCTCCCCCCTCTCCGCCGCCTCCGCTGCCTCCTTCAATCGCAACTCCCCCACCCCTACGCCTATCCCCGCCTCGCGAAAGTGGAGTAACCAGCGACTTCGGCCTCCTATTTCTCCCCTGCACACGCCTCCCTCGCCCAGCCCGCCTCCTCTCGCTCAAGCGAGGGCGGTAATCGCTATGCTGTGGCGTCGTGGGGAGTGAAGAACCGCAACAGATTCGTGCGTGCGCGGGTCGTTTGGAGAGGTACAAACGCTGCCCCCCCCCCGCCCCCTCCCCCCATAATGCTTGTATTCACTTTCGCCAGATCTGTGGAGGCATGCTTATTTGCTCTGTTTGCTCTCGGCCCCGCCTCCCACCCCCTTTTTCCGATGGTTTGGTGACATTAGGTAGGGTTCTTGGGCGGTGGTGGTTGCAATGCATTCCCCGCAGCCAGATTTGTTTGTGGTATGCTTGTGTGGATTTTCGCTTCCCTTTGTTGATTTTTAGTTGTCGATGCATGTCGTAGAGGGTGTGGTGTGATTGTTGATGCTAGATCTGTTGTATCTAATGGCATTAGTGCTGTGGATTTGGAGGCTCTAGATTATGTTTGTGACATTGTAGTTAGTTTCGGATACATTTTTTGTTGTGCTTGCCTCATATGTGCCATCGCCATCCTGCTCATACTTGTTGGTTCTAGTTGTATGTAGTTGGTTCTAGGGTTTGATTCAGATTCCTTTTTTGCATTTTGTTGTATGTTTTTCTACTTGCTAACTATATGGAATCAATCTTCTGTGTTTACAGGTTGTTCTAGTGTTTGGAGTTGCATTCATTGAGGCGGTTGTGTTGTCATGGCTTCAACATCTTCTCCAGGTGTCTTTATGTAGTTGTATCTTGTATTTTAAACAGTTGTATTGTTATATATGTTCCGCCCATATCTTTTATTTGGTTTTCTTGTTGGACTGCCAGTCTTAGTAGTGTGATCTTCTAACAAGGTTTGTGTGTATGCATTTTACACATAGTTTATGTGTGTGCCATTTCATATTTTAAAGTGTATATCTTTGTTTTTTGTTTTCTTGTTATCATGTTCATGGTATTGATATTTAGTTTTCCTGTGAAATACTATTTGTGGTCATGCTACATCTTTTTTATGTGCTACTAGCTTTGGTCACGTAGTTGAACTTCTGGTTTTAGTTATTGTTTGTTTATAATGAAATTTGGTCGAAGTTCTGTTATGCACTTTTTGTTTTACTGCTTTGTTATATATTGTTGAACTTCTGGAGATTAATCTTATATGTAGTAGCACCTCTGGTGTAGATTGTTTTTATATTTAGTATGTAATTTTTAGATTGTTTTGTTGCTTATCGCTTTGTTAGTTATTGTTAAACTTCGTAGTATTGGACATTGATGTAAAAGTAGAAGTCCCTTTGGTGTAGGATTGTGCATTAGAACTCAGCTGCCTTTTTTACTTGCATTTTTGTAGTTGGTGATGAGTTGAATAGTTCTCAAAAATGCTCACGATAAAGATGGAGCTTCAGAGGTTAATACTGATGCTCCAATATCTGATGCGGCTAAATCACTCATTATTCCTTTGACTGTGATTGCTGAGGTTGCTTCAAGCCTTGAGAATTTTTCAAGCCTTGAGGATCTTGCTTCTCGGCAAATTGCTGTTTCACCTAGTATGTGAAACCCCTTTTCTTTTCATTTTAAAGTTTTGAGCCATGTTTTTTTAGCTTGTTCATGTTGTTTGTTTTTGTTTTTGTTCCTGACTTTTTTTTATTTTTTGCTTCAATTTTTTGTGTTCTTTGCAGATGTGTCCACAGAGGAGGAAGTTGTGAACACCATCAACGATGTTTTATCTGACGGGTTTATCAGAAACCCCGCCGGGCCGAGGAGGGGGCTCCGCTACCAATTGTTGTGATTCCGCTTCAGATCCTTTTGTGCTCTCTTCAGATGTCGAGACGCAATCGCAGTCCTGTTGATGGCAATCCGAACCTGCCACGCAACTCTCGAGAGGATGTGCTCTCTTCAGCTTCTCCTCGGAGGACCAACGTAAGAGGAAGAAGCAAGAAGATTTTGTCAAGAAGAGGGCGGCCTGCCTTGAGAAAGGTTCTCATGTTCCCGGATCTGCTCATGCGGCCGAGCTCATCGCTGAGAAAGACGTGCCGTGGTAGTGATGGCACGGTTGTCCCCAAGTAAGAAGAAAATCAAGAAGACTACCGCGAGCAAGCTAGTAGTTGGTGAAGTTACTCCTGGAGGAGCCCACGTGTTTCAAGGCCCGCAGGTTGTTGAAGATGAAGGGTTAGGCCTTGGTGGTACGCCACGCCGTAGTCCTCGTGGTGTTTGCCATCGCCGCCGCCTACACCTTCTCCGCTTTGGTGCCGGTGCATCCGGTAAGGGGAAGAAATGCGCGTGAAGCGCAAGGTTCCACCTCGCAAAGGTCAACAATGGTGTGAAGAAACGCTTCGTGTTAATCCAGAGGACAAGGATGATGCTGATTTCAATGTCGATGATGAGGACGACGCCGATGATGATGCCGCCGCTTAATCAGGTATAATGTCTCATGTTTATCGCTTTTTTAGAGCATTTGTCGCTATTGCTGTAGTTTTATTGTTTTTAGTAATCGCCTTGGCTTAATATAGTCGACCTTCTCGCCCATCTCCACATAGACGTATAAATTAGCCGACGGCTTTGCTTTTATGGTATTAACGCTTTTGTGTACATAGTTGGACTTTTGGGTATATACATGAAGAAATTAGCTTAACTTGTTGGTATACATGTTTGATTACCGCTTTGTGTATATGGTTGAACTTCCGCTTTTAAATTTCCAACATTTTTGAAAGCATGTTAACTAGTGTTCATACATGGTTGTACCGCCTATGTAGACATAGTTGGACTTCGAGATATATGTTTGATTACCGCCTTTGTATACATGGTTGAGCTTCCGCTTGTAAATTTCCAACAATTTGAAAGCATGTTAACTTCTCGTCATACATGGTTGTACCGCCTATGTGACATAGTTGGACTTCTCGTATTCATGTTTTATTACCGCTTTGTTGTACATGGTTGAACTTCGCTATGTAAATTTCCAACATTTTGATAGCATGTTAACTTTTGGTCATACATGGTCTGTACCGCTTATTTAGACATAGTTGGACTTTTGAAATGTACCGAGTGTGTAATTTCTCAGAGGCACTAGTGGAATTTTTGGTGTAGCTTGTGTATCTCATTGTGTATCTCATTTTTTTCCAAAGATTATCTTGTGGAGCGGCCTCGAGAGGAGGAAGAGAGGATGCAAAGTGCCCAAGAAGGTGGCCAAGGAGGAGGTGAGGCTAAATGTTTTAACAAGACGGTTCGCTGCTCACTAGGGAGAGGTGAAGACGCAAAGTAAAATGCTACAGCTTAGGCACAAGACGAGGGTTATCAAGGCTGGTTTTGGTTGTGTGCTTGACCTCAAGGTTGATTCCAACATTTCGGCCCTTTGATGGGCAACATCTACACGAGGATTGGATTCCCCGCAACCATGATTCTCGATATGGGTGAGGCGTAACAAGGTTCTCACAGATACAAGTGATGCTATTCAAAGATCTGCTTGGATTCCTCAAGGTAATCGCATTCTCCTAGGGCCTTCGAAAGTGATGGGGTTTGATGATGCCGTTATGAGGTTGAAGGGCAAGCTTGGGTACGCTTAGGAGTGACGCATCAAGACAAAGGATTCGGAATATCCTCATGATCTTGGGAAGGATGAGACGAAAGATGATCTTGCTCGCGCAGTGTTTTACCCGATTGTTTTCATGAAGGTGGTTATCCTCGAACGCCTACACGAAAGTGTTCAGGGAGGCAAAGAATGGTCGAGAATCTTGTGTTTGAGGATATGGCAGATATGGACTACTGCCAGTTGGTTGTTGATGACCTTCGAAGTGCTATTGTTAGGTATCAGCAAGGTAGTAGCAGAGGAAAAGCTGCCATAGGTTGTGCCATCGCTACCGCTTCTTATGTACCGGATCGCCTTTATCATTGGCAAGATGCCTAATGTTGACTTGAGGACGCCTCACATCAATTACATGGATCGTGCCAAGCTTCTTGAGTCTCGCCAAGGCTGACTTGGTCAGAAAGGTGATGACGACCCACCAACCTGGGTGTTTGGGAGACTACCCGTGAGTGTTTCTTCTTTTCTCGTAGTTAGTAACGCTTTGTGTGCATGGTTGAACTTCGCTATGTACATAGATGACCTTTTGGTTCATATATAGACGAGTAAATTAGATGAACCTGCTATGGCTTATATGGTATTATTGCCTTTGTGTACATATGTGAACTTCGGATATATTCATATGAAATAAGCTAAACTTTGTTGTTGCACATGCATGGTTGAACTTCGCTATGTAAATTTCCAACATTTTTGGAAGCATGTTAACTTCGGTCATACATGGTTGTACCGCCTATGTAGACATAGTTGACTTCTGAAATGTAATCATGTGTGTAGACATTAGTGGAATTTTTGGTGTAGTTTGTGTATCCTGATTGTTCGCTTTTTTTCCTTGTCATTGTCTTCTTTTTTAGTATCAACTTGTGGTACTAACTTGAACTTCGCCATCGCCTTCCAGATTGCCCATGTTCTTTTCATTTGTTCTCATGACGTGTTGATTTTTGTTTTCATATGCAAGGGAAGACACATGCCGAGGTTGTATTCTTTAGGGTTATCGAACGTCATGTTCTTATTTATGCCTCGTGTCACGCCTAGGTAGTGGAAGTTCTCCGAGATTTGAATTCTCATGGATGTTAACACTAGTGCCCCCTCAGAGATCCGTGGAGGTTCTTCCGCCTGCGGTGAGTGCCGCAGTGGCATTTCTTCCCAGAGTTTGTTCGATGTCATGTAATATTTCCCTTTCTAGGATTGATGGACTTCTGGAAACTGTTTGTGGAGAGATGGCTCGTGTTCCGACAATGGTTGAGCGTCTTAGTCGCGTGGATGGGATTCTTCCTCCCGGCCATGGTTTAGATGCTGAGTCTACGAAAGAGCTTTTGTCGATTGAAGCTAAATATCTTGCTGAGCTTCGTGAGATCACTTCCCACCTCTGGGCTAGTTTTGTGCTGTTCAAGGAAATGCAGGACGCCTCGCTGCAAAGCCTTTTTGAAGATGAGGCGAGTGTTGTTGTGAGATAGATTCGCAGGCGTGATCCTGCTCATTTGGGTCATGAAGGAGGCCATGTGGAGCGCATCAAGAGGTTTGTTTATGTTGGCTTTTGTATTTCTTTTGCACTAGTGTTCATTGTTAGCTTTGAGTTATTATTGTTATGCAGCTTATAGGGTGACCTTTCTCTGCTTATAGCACTGAACTTCAAGTGCTTCAAAGACCGGACTTCTAAGTGACTTTGATGACCTGACCCTTTTTTGTTCCTTTTTGTATCTTATGGTAGTTTGGTATGTTATCCGCTATGTTTACTATATTTGGACTTCCATGATGTGTCGGGCCAGATAATGACCTTCTCTCGATTATGTAACGTGAACTTCCGTCACGATTAGGTATTTGTTTTCACATGATTATTTTCTAGTCTTTTTTGTTTTGGTACTAGTGTTTCCTAGGTGACCTTTCTCTGCTTATAGGACCTAAACTTCAAGTGCTTCAAAGACCTAAACTTCTAAGTGACTTTGATGACCTGTCCCTTTTTGTCTTCTTTTGTATCTTAATGGTAGTTTGATATCCGTCCTGCTATGTTTCATCAGATTTGGACTTCCATTATGTGCCAGCCAGATAATTCGACCTTCTCCTCGATTATGTAACATGAACTTTTGCTGATTAGGTATTTGTTTTCTACATGATTATTTTCTAGGCTGTTGATGATGGTGCCGGGGTTAGGGAGGATGTTTTACCTGCATGAAGATGATCCTGCATGAAGCTGCCTCTGCATGATCCTTGCCCTCTAGTGATGTATTAGTTGATGAGGTCCATGGCACCGAAAAATAAGGTACCGCTTTTTCTTGTCCATTTGTCTTGTTGCTTCGAGACGGACTCTGCTGCCCTGCGGCATGAGGTTCAGTCAGCCCTTTTGTAATGACTTTTTGTTTCTTTTTGCAGCAGCAGTATCGATGATGTTAGTGTTGCTCTGCAGAAGGCTGCAGACATGTCCGCCTCTGGCACCTACCGCCCGACGGGTGGTCCCGACTGAACCTCTACCGTCTGCTGGCGCTTAAGGTTTCGATGGCCGAGCAGGCAAGACAATTGAGACATCATTTTGGAGAAAGATCATGTTGAGTCTCATTGACAACTGGTGGTAGTGCCGTCATAATCCCTTTAGAAGTCTCTTGGCAGCAGAAAGCCATCAGCTTGATGTTGATGCCGCATATGCACAACCAAATGTTTTTCTTGTTTCAGATTCTCCGTTGCTCCAAATTTCGCCGGTGTCCTTCCCGACGACGCCGCAACGCTTCATCGGAGACGACGATGAAGATACCGGAAGTTTATAGCTATGGAGAGGAGGTTGATCATTCCAAAGGTCGCCATCGGTTCTAGGGTGAAGGATCCATGAAGAGAGGAGCATGCTTCTCTCTTCTTTCCCCATCCCCTTCCCTCTTTGTTGTTTGGTTTTAGTCCATGATATCCCCGTGAACTGCCTCGTGTGGTCTAAGTTAAACTTGGTTTTGTTGTTTGTCGTGGTGGGTTGTAAAGAATGTTATGGAACCTGTTTTTCTATGTGGGTGGAGGTTTGTAATGCATGTGTTGTGATGTCTATGATGCTGTGGTTTTATCCTTTCTGATGTAGCATCTGAGATGTGCTTATGTTTTGAATGTTTGTGCTTGAATGTTGGTCTTAATTGAAACTGTCGTGAATCTATGTGCTTTGAGTGTTGTTGTTCATTGCTATTTTCTTTTTGGTGAGCAGATAGCGACCTTTTGCCGTCAGTCTCAAAGAAGGTTGATGACTTTTATTACAAAGGTAACTAGGCTTAGGAATGATCGTTCCAAGAGGTGAGTGCAGCTGCTCAATATTTACTGTTGGGGAACGTAGTAATTTCAAAAATATTCCTACGCACACGCAAGATCATGGTGATGCATAGCAACGAGAGGGGAGAGTGTTGTGAAGGAAATATGCCCTAGAGGCAATAATAAAGTTATTATTTATTTCCTTATATCATGATAAAGGTTTATTATTCATGCTAGAATTGTATTAACCTAAACATATTACATGTGTGAATATATAGACAAACAAGATGTCACTAGTATGCCTCTATTTGACTAGTTTGTTAATCAAAGATGGTTATGTTTCCTAACCATGAACAAGGAGTTGTTATTTGATTAACAAGGTCAAGCATCATTAGTTGAATGATCTGATTGACATGACCCATTCCGTTAGCTTAACACTTGATCATTTAGTATGTTAATGCTTTCTTCATGACCCATACATGTTCCTATAACTATGAGATTATGCAACTCTGCTTACCTGGAGGAACACTTTTGGGTACTACCAAACGCCACAACGTGAATCGGGTGATTATAAAGGAGTACTACAGTGTGTCTCCAAAGGTACTTGTTGGGTTGGCGATTTCGAGATTAGGTTTTGTCACCCGATTGTCTGAGAGGTATCTCTAGGCCTTCTCGGTAATACACATCACTTAAGCCTTTGGTAAGCATTGGCAACTAATGAGTTAGTTGTGAGATGATGTATTACTTGAACGAGTAAAGAGATTCTACCGTAACGTAGATTGAACTAGGTATTGGATACCGACGATCGAATCTCGCAAGTAACATACCGATGACAAAGGGAACAACGTATGTCGTTATGCGGTTTGACCGATAAAGATCTTCAGAGAATATGTAGGAACCAATATGGGCATCCAGGTTCCGCTTATTGGTTATTGACCGAGAATGGTTCTAGGTCATGTCTACATAGTTCTCGAACCCGTAGGGTCCGCACGCTTAACGCTTCGGCGATGACCATTATGAGTTTATAAGTATTGATGCACCGAAGGTTGTTCGAGTCTCGGATGTGATCACGGACATGACGAGGAGTCTCAAATGGCTCGACACATAAAGATTGATATATTGGAAGCCTACATTTGGACATCGGAAGTGTTCCGGTGAAATCGGATTTATCGGAGTACCGGGAGGTTACCGGAACCCCCTGGAGGTCCATGGGCCTAATGGGCCATAGGAGAGAAGAGGAAGGGCCAGCCTAAGGCTGCGCGCCTCCCCTCTAGTCCGAATAGGACAAGGAAGGGGGGGCGCGGCTCTTCCTCTTCCCTCCTCCAATCCTAGTCCAACTAGGAGAGGGGGGAGTCCTACCCCCGTGGGGAGTAGGACTCTCCTTGGTGCGCCTCCCCAGGGCCAGCCACCTCCCTTGCCTCCTTTATATATGGGGCGTGGGGGCACCCCATAACACACAAGTTGATCTACGGATCTTCCTTAGCCGTGCGCGGTGCCCCTTCCACCATATTCCACTTCGGTCATATCGTCATGAGCTTAGGCGAAGCCTCGCCGAGAAGGTCATATCGTCATGAGCTTAGGCGAAGCCCCGCGCACGCGGAGCTGATCATCCTCGTTTGGCCAGATCGGAACTCAACGCTTCGCGCACCACAAGCTTTGCAGTAGATCGGGAGGCTGATGCTCATGGAATTACGCCTCCGCAGAACTCGCTGGTTTTACTCTACAGTGCATACTTTGGGTTCAGCGCCAGACATACAGACGTTACGACGAATACATCAACCGCGACTGGCTCTACCGCCGTTTGGCTCGCTGTTTTCAGTAGCGGACGGACCCTGGGCTGGTGTTCTGCCTCTCACTTTGTTGAATTTATACGCCTGTTCTTGAGAAGGTTAAACGACGATTTATATCGTTTGATGTTCACGAACCAGTAGGACGTTTTGATTTTGGCCATTTTTTTTGCTCCCCAACAAAGCCCGGGCATGTGGTCAGCGACGCGATACGCTATGCGCGGATGTCATATGCACCGGTAGAACACAGTGAGTTACTGGTTGTCTATAAGTCAAGGCCATGTATTTCCAAAGACAAGTCACACTTCTTTTCATGGGAAAGTCATAGTCGGTACAATAGTTGGCGACGATAACGATGTTGATGATGGTGACGCCAGCACGCTTACGAGCAGCATGCTGTTTGCACCTCGGCCCTGCTTATCCTTTATGCATTAAAGGCAACTTGCCGAATGTCTGGTTATGTTTTCCCTTGTATCGTTGAACTGAGGGTGTGATAGTTTCACGGGCCTGAAGTGCATAGCTGACGCTGAATCAAGTTAGGAATCGTGGTTTGATGCCTTAGTAAATTGAGTAAGAACGTTCTATAGACTGTTTCAAAGCTGGAGGTATGCCACGTGATGTCTAAATGCGCCAAAGTATATCGAAGGACCGCCTCAGTCCCAGTTTTGCACCGGCATATGATGCATGGCAACGCCACTGCCAACAAAGGAACATATATTCTCAAGGGATGACTCATGAGTCAAACCTTACCTGAACCGCTCAAGCACTACTGCAGACAGTTTTTACGACTAAATAATCAGAATATTTGATGTTGGTTAGCTGAGGCACTGTTGCTGGCTGCGATACTAAATTTATAACATAATCACTATACTAACCCAAATCGATAGCACACTTCGAGCTGATTGCCAAGATTCTGCACTCCATAAGCTAACATGCAAGTTCCCAAATCCCTTTGTGGATAACTACATTGAAAACTCACACTCTGAACAAATGATCAGATGGCATCTTTGCATGGTCGTTGCACTTGCATTGAATTCACATCGTCAAAATCCGGAGATTTATCAGGGCACAGCATATCGATGTGTCACAACTTGAAAAATCGAAAGTCTTTCAAAGTTAGCCGCGATGCTTATGTAAAAGAAACTCACAACTGCCTTATGCTTCCAACCCAAATCGGAAAAATGCAGGACACTATCATAGGATACCCAAAGGACGATCTTTGCAGGTTTTGATCACAGATCCAGCACCTCAGATTGCCTGCAGCAAGATTCCTCAAGATCCTGTCTAGATGAGTTCTACCTCCCATATGTAACGTCCGTACTGCTCCCTGGTCCTAGTTATTATTTATTTCCTTATCATGATAAAGGTTTATTATTCATGCTAGAATTGTATTAACCGGAACATAATACATGTGTGAATATATAGACAAACAGTATGTCACTAGTATGCCTCTACTTGACTAGCTTGTTAATCAAAGATGGTTATGTTTCCTAACCATGAACAAGGAGTTGTTATTTGATTAACAAGGTCACATCATTAGTTGAATGATCTGATTGACATGACCCATTCCGCTAGCTTAACACTTGATCGCTTAGTATGTTAATGCTTTTCATGACCCATACATGTTCCTATAACTATGAGATTATGCAACTCCCGCCATCGGAGGAACACTTTGGTACTACCAAACGTCACAACGAATCGGGTGATTATAAAGGAGTACTTGTGTGTCTCCAAAGGTACTTGTTGGGTTGGCGATTTCGAGATTAGGTTTTGTCACTCCGATTGCTCTGGAGAGGTATCTCTAGGCCTTCTCGGTAATACACATCACTTAAGCCTTTGCAAGCATTACAACTAATGAGTTAGTTGTGAGATGATGTATTACGGAACGAGTAAAGAGACTTACCGTAACGAGATTGAACTAGGTATTGGATACCGACCATCGAATCTCGGTAAGTAACATACCGATGACAAAGGGAACAACGATGTCGTTATGCGGTTTGACCGATAAAGATCTTCAGAGAATATGTAGGAACCAATATGGGCATCCAGTTCCGCTATTGGTTATTGACCGAGAATGGTTCTAGGTCATGTCTACATAGTTCTCGAACCCGTAGGGTCCGCACGCTTAACGCTTCGGCGATGCTCATTATGAGTTTATAAGTATTGATGCAATCAAGGTTGTTCGGAGTCCCGGATGTGATCACGGACATGACGAGGAGTCTCGAAATGGTCGAGACATAAAGATTGATATATTGAAGCCTACATTTGGACATCGGAAGTGTTCCGGTGAAATCGGATTTTACCGAGTACCGGAGGTTACCGAACCCCCGGAGGTCCATGGGCCCACGGGCCATAGGAGAGAAGAGGAAGGGCCAGCCATAGGGCTGGCGCGCCTCCCCCCTCTAGTCCGAATAGGACAAGGAAGGGGGCGGCGCCTTCCCTCTTCCCTCCTCCTCCAATCCTAGTCCAACTAGAGAGGGGGAGTCCTACTCCCTGGGAGTAGGACTCCTCCTTGGTGCGCCTCCCCTAGGGCCAGCCACCTCCCTTTGCCTCCTTTATACGGGGCAGGGCATAACACACAAGTTGATCTACGGATCTTTCCTTAGCCGTGCGGTGCCCCTTCCACCATATTCCACTTCGTCATATCGTCATGAGCTTAGGCGAAGCCCTGCGGAGAAGTCATATTGTCGCGAGTTAAAGCGCCGGAGCAGTGCCGTCGGTCGAACTCATCCTCGACATTTTGCCGGATCGAGATCGCCATCGTTGAACGGTGCAACTCGGTGCCAGACGCTCGCGTTGATCGTCGGATCGTGAAGACGACGACTACATCAACCGCGTTGTTATAACGCCCGCCGTCACGAGGGTACGTGGACGGACACTCTTCCTCTCGCTATGCCATCACCATGGTCTTGGCGTGATCGTGAGGAAAATTTTGAAATTACTACGCTCCCAACATGTTGTCCACGCACTGTGAGACCGTGAAGAGGAAGCGTTATGACAACGCTGTTGATGTAGTCGCATCGCCTTCACGATCCGACCGATCCAAGTACCGAACGACGGCACCATGCGAAGTTCAGCACACGCTCAGCTGATGACGCATCCTCAACTCCGATCCAGCAGGTGTCGGGATGAGTTCCACAAGACGACGGGCGCAGGACGATGATGATGTTCACCGACGCAGGGCTTTGGCCTAAGCTCCGCCACGATATGACCGAGGTGGAATATGGTGGAGGGGGGCACCGCACACTGCCAAGGAACCATCACGAAGATCAACTTGTGTGTCTAGAGGTGCCCCCTGCCTCGTGAGCATAAAGGAGCAAGGGGGAGGCTGGCTGCCCTAGGGCGCCAGGAGGGGGGGGAGTCCTCCTCCTAGTGCGAGTAGGACTCCCCTCTCCTAGTCCAACTAGGAAGAGAGGGGGGGGGGAGGAAAGATAGGGAGAGGGAGAGGGAAAGAGGGGCCGCGCCCCCCTCCCCTAGTCCAATTCGGACTCCTCATCGGAGGGGGCGCGCCACCTCCCGGCTGCTGCCCTCTCTCTCCTCAGGCCCACTAAGGCCCAATACTTCCCTGGTTCCGTAACCTCCAAAGACCGGGTTTTCTCCAAAATCACCCGAACACTTCCGTGTACGTAATATAGTCGCCCAATATATTAATCTTTATGTCTCGACCATTTCGAGACTCCCGCCATGTCCGTGGATCACATCCGGACTCAACAATCTTCGCACATCAAAACTTATAAACTCATAATAAAACCGCCATCATAACGTTAAGCGTATGGACCCTACGGGTTCGAGAACTATGTAGACATGACCTAGAACTGCTTTCCGTCAATAACCAATAGCGGAACCTCGGATGCTCATATTGGCTCTTATATATTCTATGAAGATCTTTATCGGTCAAACCGCATAACAACATAATGCTTGTTCCCTTTGTCATCGGTATGTTACTTGCCCGAGATTCGCCGCCGGTATCCAATACCTAGTTCAATCTCGCTATCGCAAGTCTCTTTTACTGCTACGTAATGCATCATTCCGTAACTAACTCATTAGCTACATTGCTTGCAAGGCTTATAGTGATGTGCATTACCGAGTGGGCCCAGAGATACCTCTCCGACAATCGGAGTGACAAATCCTAATATCGAAATACGACAACCCAACATGTACCTTCGGAGACACCTGTAGAGCTCCTTTATAATCATCCAGTTACATTGTGACGTTTGGTAGTACACAAATTGTTCCTCCGGTAAACAGGAGTTGCATAATCTCATAGTTGTAGGAACTTTGTATAAGTCATGAAGAAAGGAATAGCAACATACTAAACGATCAAGTGCTAGGCTAACGGAATGGGTCAAGTCAATCACATCATTCTCCTAATGATGTGATCCTGCTAATCAAATGACAACACATGTCTATGGTTAGGAAACATAACCATCTTTGATTAATGAGCTAGTCAAGTAGAGGCACACCAGTGACATTATGTTTGTCTATGTATTCACACATGTATCATGTTTCCGTGTAATACAATTCTAGCATCAATAATAAACATTTATCATGATATGAGGAAATAAATAATAACTTTATTATTGCCTCTAGGGCATATTTCCTTCGGTCTCCCACTTGCACTACAGTCAATAATCTAGATTACAATCAGAATGATTCTAACACCCATGGAGTCTTGGTGCTGATCATGTTTTGCTCATGGAAGAGGCTTAGTCAACAAGTCTGCAACATTCAGATCCGTATGTATCTTGCAAATCTCTATGTCTCCCACTTGGACTTGGTCCCGAATGGAATTGAAGCTGCCTCTTGATGTGCTTGGTCCTCTTGTGAAATCTGGATTCCTTGCCAAGGCAATTGCACCAAAGATTGTCAGAAGATCTTCATTGGTCCCGGCGCACTAGGTATGACACTCTAGATCGGGAATGAACTCCCTTCATCCGCATTCTTCATTTGCTGCTTCCGAAGCAGCTATGTACTCTGCTTCGCATGTAGATCCCGCCACGATCCTTTGTTTAGAACTGCACCAATTTACATCTCCACCGTTTAATAAAAACACGTGTCCGGTTTGCGATTTAGAATCATTCGGATCAGTGTCAATGCTTGCATCGACGTAACCATTTACGCCTAGCTCTTTGTCACCTCCATAAACGAGAAACATATCCTTAGTCCTTTTCAGGTATTTCAGGATGTTCTTGACTGTTGTCCAGTGATCCACTCCTTGATTACTTTAGTACCTACCTGCCAAGCTTATTGCTAAGCATATGTCAGGTCTGGTACACAACATTGCATACATGATAGAGCCTATGGCTGAAGCATAGGGAACATCTTTCATTTTCTCTCTGTCTTCTGCTGTGGTCGGGCATTGAGTCTGACTGAACTTCACACCTTGTAATACAGGCAAGAACCCTTTCTTTACTTGATCCATTTTGAACCTTTTCAAAACTTTATCAAGGTATGTGCTTTGTGAAAGTCCAATTAAGCGTCTTGATCTATCTCTATAGATCTTGATGCCCAATATGTACGCATCTTCACCGAGGTCTTTCATTGAAAAACTTTTATTCAAGTATCCCTTTATGCTATCCAGAAGTTCTATATAATTTCCTATTAATAATATGTCATCTACATATAATATCAGAAATGCTACAGAGCTCCCACTCACTTTCTTGTAAATACAGTCTTCTCCAAAAGTCTGTATAAAACCATATGCTTTGATCACACTATCAAAGCGTCTATTCCAACTCCAAGATGCTTGCACCAGTCCATAAATGGATCGCTGGAGCTTGCACACTTTTTAGCACCTTTTCGATCGACAAAACCTTCTGGTTGCATCATATACAACTCTTCTTCCAGAAATCCATCCAGGAATGCAGTTTTGACATCCATTTGCCAAATTTCATAATCATAAAATGCGGCAATTGCTAACATGATTCGGACAGACTTAAGCATCGCTACGGGTGAGAAAGTCTCATCGTAGTCAATCCCTTGAACTTGTCGAAAACCTTTCGCAACAAGTCGAGCTTTGTAGACAGTTATATTACCATCAGTGTCAGTATTATTCTTGAAGATCCATTTATTCTTAATGGCTTGCCGATCATCGGGCAAGTCAACCAAAGTCCATACTTTGTTCTCATACATGTATCCTATCTCAGATTTCATGGCTTCAAGCCATTTTGCAGAATCTGGGCTCATCATCGCTTCCACATAGTTCGTAGGTTCGCCATGGTCAAGTAACATGACTTCCAGAATAGGATTACCATACCACTCTGGTGCGGATCTTACTCTGGTAGACCTACGAGGTTCATTAGTAACTTGATCTGAAGTTTCATGATCAATATCATTAGCTTCCTCACTGATTGGTGTAGTTGTCACGGGAACCGGTTCTTGTGATGAACTACTTTCCAATAAAGGAGCAGGTATAGTTACCTCATCAAGTTCTACTTTCTTCCCACTCACTTCTTTCGAGAGAAACTCCTCTAGAAAGGATCCGAATTTAGCAACGAAAATATTGCCCTCAGATCTGTGATAGAAGGTGTACCCAATAGTCTCTTTTGGGTATCCTATGTTCGAGCTTATCTGGTTGAAGTTTCTTCACATAAGCATCGCAGCCCCAAACTTTAAGAAACGACAACTTCGGTGTCTTTCCAAACCACAGTTCATAAGGCGTCGTCTCAATGGATTTTGATGGTGCCCTATTTAACGTGAATGCAGCCGTCTCTAAAGCATAACCCCAAAACGATAGTGGTAAATTAGTAAGAGACATCATAGATCGCACCATATCTAATAAAGTACGATTACGACGTTCCGACACACCATTTCGTTGTGGTGTTCCGGGTGGCGTGAGTTGCAAAACTATTCCGCATTGTTTCAAATGTAGACCAAACTCATAACTAAAATATTCACCTCCACGATCAGATCATAGAAATTTTATTTTCTAGTTACGATGATTTTCCACTTCACTATGAAATTCTTTGAACTTTTCAAATGTTTCAGACTTGTGTTTCATCAAGTAGATATACCCATATCTGCTCAAATCATCTGTGAAGATGAGAAAATAACGATACCCACCGCGAGCCTCAATATTCATTGGACCACATACATCAGTATGTATGATTTACAATAAATCATTTGCTCGCTCCATAGTTCTGGAGAACGGCGTTTTAGTCATCTTGCCCATGAGGCACGGTTCGCAAGTACCAAGTGATTCATAATCAAGTGATTCAAAAAGTCCATCAATATAGAGTTTCTTCATGCGCTTTACACCGATATGACCTAAACGGCAGTGCCACAAATAAGTTGCACTATCATTATCAACTCTGCATCTTTTGACTTCAACATTATGAATATGTGTATCACTACTATCGAGATTCAATAAAAATTGACCACTCTTCAAGGGTGCATGACCATAAAAGATATTACTCATATAAATAGAACATCCATTATTCTCTGATTTAAATGAATAACCGTCTCGCACCAAACAAAATCCAGATATAATGTTCATGCTCAATGCTGGCACCAAATAACAATTATTTAGGTCTAAAACTAATCCCGATGGTAGATGTAGAGGTAGTGTGCCGACCGCGATCACATCGACTTTGGAACCATTTCCCACGTGCATCGTCACCTCGTCCTTAGCCAATCTTCACTTAATCCGTAGTCCCTGTTTCGAGTTGCAAATATTAGCAACAGAACCAGTATCAAATACCTGTGTACTACTACGAGCATTAGTAAGGTACACATCAATAACATGTATATCTCATATACCTTTGTTCACTTTGCCATCCTTATTATCCGCCAAATACTTGGGGCAGTTCCGCTCAAAGGTCCAAAGATGCTTGCAGAGAAGCACTCGGCCTCGTGCTTAGGTCCAGACTTGGGTTTCTTCTCTGAGCAAAGCAACTTGTTTGCTGTTCTTCTTGAAGTTCCCCTTCTTCTTCCCTTTGCCCTTTTTCTTGAAACTGGTGGTCTTGTTAACCATCAACACTTGATGCTCCTTCTTGATTTCTACCTCCGCAGCTTTTAGCATTGCGAAGAGCTCGGGAATAGTCTTGTCCATCCCTTGCATATTATAGTTCACCATGAAGCTCTTGTAGCTTGGTGGCAGTGGTTGAAGAATTCTGTCAATGACACTATCACCAGGAAGATTAACTCCCAGTTGAATGAAGTGATTATTATACCCAGACATTTTGAGTATGTGTTCACTGACATAACTATTCTCGTCCATCTTACAACTATAGAACTTATTGGAGACTTCATATCTCTCAATCCGGGCATTTGCTTGAAATATTAACTTCAACTCCTGGAAAATCTCATATGCTCCATGACGTTTAAAACGTCGTTGAAGACCCGGTTCCAAGCCATAAAGCATGGCACACTGAACTATCGAGTAGTCATCAGCTTTGCTCTGCCAGACGTTGTTAACGTCGTCAGTTGCATCAGCAGCAGGCCTGGCACCCAGCGGTGATTCCAGGATGTAATTCTTCTATGTAGCAATGAGGATAATCCTCAGTTTACGGACCCATTCCGTGTAATTGCTACCATCATCTTTCAACTTAGCTTTCTCAAGGAACGCATTGAAATTCAACGGAACAACAGCACGAGCCATCTATCTACAACAAACATAGACAAGCAAAATACTATCAGGTACTAAGTTCATGATAAATTTAAGTTCAATTAATCATATTACTTAAGAACTCCCACTTAGACAGACATCTCTCTAGTCATCTAAGTGATCACGTGATCCAAATCAACTAAACCATGTCCGATCATCACGTGAGATGGAGTAGTTTCAATGGTGAACATCACTATGTTGATCATATCTACTATATGATTCACCGTCGACCTTTCGGTCTCCGTGTTCCGAGGCCATATCTCAGTATATGCTAGGCTCGCCAAGTTTAACTCGAGTATTCGCGTGTGCAACTGTTTTGCACCCGTTGTATTTGAACGTAGAGCCTATCACACCCGATCTTCACATGATGTCTCAGCACGAAGAACTTTCGCAACGGTGCATACTCAGGGAGATCACTTCTTGATAATTTAGTGAGAAATCATCTTAAAATGCTACCATCAATCAAAGCAAGATAAGATGCATAAAGGATAAACATCACATGCAATCAATATAAGTGATATGATATGGCCATCATCATCTTGTGCTAGTGATCTCCATCTCTGAAGCACCGTCGTGATCACCATCGTCACCGGCGCGACACCTTGATCTCCATCGTAGCATCGTTGTCGTTACGCCATCTATTGCTTCTACGACTATCGCTGCCGCTTAGTGATAAAGTAAAGAAATTACAGGGCGTTTGCATTTCATACAATATGTCTCCAGCCAGTTTGCGATAACTTTGGTTACAAAACATGATCATCTCATACAATAAAATATACCATCACGTCTTGACCATATCACATCACAACATGCCCTGCAAAAACAAGTTAGACGTCCTCTACTTTGTTGTTGCAAATTTTACGTGGCTGCTACGGGCTGAGCAAGAACCGTTCTTACCTACGCATCAAAACCACAACGATGGTTCGTCAAGTTAGTGCTGTTTTAACCTTCGCAAGGACCGGGCGTAGCCACACTCGGTTCAACTAAAGTTGGAGAAACAGACACCCGCCAGCCATTGTGGTGCAAAGCACGCCGGTAGAACCAGTCTCGCCAGAAGCGTGACTGGCGTAATGTCGGTCCGGGCCGCTTCATCCAACAATACCGCCGAACCAAAGTATGACATGCTGGTAAGCAGTATGACTTGTATCGCCCACAACTCACTTGTGTTCTACTCGTGCATACAACATCTAAGCATAAAACCAGGCTCTGATACCACCGTTGGGGAACGTAGTAATTTCAAAAAATTTCCTACGCACACGCAAGATCATGGTGATGCATAGCAACGAGAGGGGAGAGTGTTGTCCACGCACTCGTGAGACCAGAAGCGGAAGCGTTATGACAACGCGGTTGATGTAGTCGTACGTCTTCACGATCCGACCGATCCAAGTACCGAACGTACGGCACCTCCGAGTTCAGCACACGTTCAGCTCGATGATGATCCCCGAACTCCGATCTAGCAGGGTGTCGAGGATGAGTTCCGTCAGCACGACGGCATGGTGACGATGATGATGTTCTACCGACGCAGGGCTTCGCCTAAGCACCGCTACGATATGACTGAGGTAGAATATGGTGGAGGGGGGCACCGCACACGGCTAAGGAACGATCACGAAGATCAACTTGTGTGTCTAGAGGTGCCCCTGCCCCCTCAGTATATAAAGGAGCAAGGGGGAGGCCCACGCCCTAGGGCGGCCTTAAGGGGGGGAGTCCTCCTCCCAGTGGGAGTAGGACTCCCTTTCCTAGTCCAACTAGGAAGAGAGGGGGGGAAGGAAAGAGAGGAGAGGGAGAGGAAGAGGGCCGCGCCTCCCCTAGTCCAGTCGGACTCCTCATGGGAGGGGGCGCGCCACCTCCTGGGC
The DNA here is from genome assembly GCA_021605145.1 of Aegilops bicornis. Lineage (NCBI taxonomy): Eukaryota > Viridiplantae > Streptophyta > Magnoliopsida > Poales > Poaceae > Aegilops > Aegilops bicornis. The sequence continues at coordinate 73,507,073 of CM038671.1, read as the reverse complement.
TGTGCCCTCTCTCTCCCCTCAGGCCCACTAAGGCCCAATACTTCCCCGGGGGTTCCGGTAACCCCTCCGGCACTCCGGTTTTCTCCGAAATCACCCAGAACACTTCCGATGTCCGAATATAGTCGTACAATATATTAATCTTTATGTATCGACCATTTCGAGACTCCTCGTCATGTCCGTGATCACATCCGGGACTCCGAACAATCTTCGGTACATCAAAACTTATAAACTCATAATAAAACTGTCATCGTAACGTTAAGCGTGCGGACCCTACGGGTTCGAGAACTATGTAGACATGACCTAGAAATTTTTCCGGTCAATAACCAATAGCGGAACCTGGATGCTCATATTGGCTCCTAAATATTCTATGAAGATCTTTATCGGTCAAAACGCATAACAACATACGTTGTTCCCTTTGTCATCGCTATGTTACTTGCCCGAGATTCGATTGTCGGTATCTAATACCTAGTTCAATCTCGTTACCGGCAAGTATCTTTACTCATTACGTAATGCATCATTCCGTAACTAACTCATTAGCTACATTGCTTGCAAGGCTTATAGTGATGTGCATTACCGAGAGGGCCCAGAGATACCTCTCCGACAATCGGAGTGACAAATCCTAATCTCGAAATACGCCAACTCAACATGTACCTTCGGAGACACATGTAGAGCTCCTTTTTAATCACCCAGTTATGTTGTGACGTTTGGTAGCACACAAAGTGTTCCTCCGGTAAACGGGAGTTGCATAATCTCATAGTTGTAGGAACTTTGTATAAGTCATGAAGAAAGCAATAGCAACTTTCTAAACGATCAAGTGCTAGGCTAACGGAATGGGTCAAGTCAATCACATCATTCTCTTAATGAGGTGATCCCGTTAATCAAATGACAACACATGTCTATGGTTAGGAAACATAACCATCTTTGATTAATGAGCTAGTCAAGTAGAGGCACACTAGTGACATTATGTTTGTCTATGTATTCACACATGTATCATGTTTCCGTGTAATACAATTCTAGCATGAATAATAAACATTTATCATGATATGAGGAAATAAATAATAACTTTATTATTGCCTCTAGGGCATATTTCCTTCATTTACATCATCCATGTACCCCCTATGAATTGCCTGTGGTTTCTTACCTGAACTTCCCAACTCTATGTACCTGAACTTCTTGTTTTTTACTTCTCTGGTGCTGAACTTCTGGCCTCTTTTGTACTGTACTGCCTGTTGTGATATAGCTGAACTTCTGTGCTAACATGTGTTATGAACTTCCTGAGTTTCCTGATGCTGAACTTCTTTTACTTTCTGTTCGCTTGTTATAGATCAATGATTATGTTCCAAAACAAGGAGTGTGAAGCTTCTGTTGAAGATGTCGCAATATCTTTTGGTCCTCGTGGAATGCTTCGGTCTAATGTGGCTGAGTGTGCACTCTACTGTCTACGTGCGAAGTACCTGGGATCAAACAGACTCATCCTGCCGTATTGGGTTTGTGTAAGTCAACCATACAGTGATTTCTTTTCCGTTTTTTTCCTTACCATTTTTTTAGTTAAAACTTGTTTGTCTCATTTTTGTATTTTTTCATATGTTGGTGTTGCCTGCATTATTTTAGGACAAGATTTTCAGAGGTCAATTTGATTCCCGTGTGAGGAAGTACTTCATGGCGAGTGGTCCAGATAGCATGGATGCACATGATTCGGTATGCAATATCTTGTTCTTTGCCTCTATATTAGTTTTGCAGTGCGATCCACTGTGTTAATATTTGTTTTATTTTTCTTTTGTACCATTCTGATATTAATTATCATTTTTTAATGATTCATGTGTTTATGATGCTTCAGGTTGTTTTCCCTACTTTTGACCCGCCTGAGGTTCCTGCTTCCATGGGTGGTGTCGCTCATTGGGTGTCGGTATTCCTTGACCTGAAGAATTCAAGGTTCCAGCTTCTCGATTCCTACTATGGACCAAAAGATGAATGTGCGGTATGCCTGTTTTAGCGGATGACCGACAACATCAAGAGGCTTTCGAAGGATGCCAGCAACGACAGGGAGACACCCTTCAGTCCTGTTAGCATCGACAATTTCCCTCTGGATTGGATTGATGTCCCCCAGCAGCAAAACAAGTATGAGTTCCACTTTTTCTCTTTATCACATATGTTTAACTGTAGTTGTACTTAAGCTGCGACATGTTTAATTCGTTGGCTTTCTTTTTATGTTCTAACACTATTCTTTTTTACTTCGTTTGATGGCAGTATTGACTATGGATTCTTCATGCTTACGAATGTTAATTCGTATCATGACGGGGTTCTTGCAAATTATTCCCATGAGAATATCGGGGATATCAGGAAGACGTGGTTGTACTCAATCACTTCTTCTAACCTGTTTGAGACAGACTTCCAATCTCTGTTTGGCTACTACACATGTAAGTATTTGGAAGTTGGACTGCTTACCTGCATTGCATCTTTTATTCTACCTGAACTTCATATTTTTCTTTCAAACTTGGACTTCTGCTTGAGATCCTGGGCCATTGGTTTCGGAAGGAGAGGAGCATTTTCTTTGTACATGAACTTCATTTCTATCTTTTTAATTTTGCTTGTGTGTTTGGCTTCAGTAATTTCTGTCCTTCCATTGCTTAAATGGACATGAGCATTTTTTTTCTAATTGAACTTCAGAGATGATGCCTTTCTATGGTTTTTGTTAGCTGTAGTTGAATGATTTCGAGTTCATCGGTTTATCTTGAACTGCGCCTCTGGTTGTGCCTGAACTTCATTTAGATTTTTATTGCAACTAATTTTTTTAGGTCAGCTTGAGTAGTAACCATGTCATCTTTATTAGTTGGACTGCACATTGTGATGTTCCTGAACTTCAGTTGTATTTTAATGGTGATGTTTTCTCTTATTTTTTTCTTTGATAGTGGATCCGTTGGAGTTGACCGATTACCACTACTCATTCCTTGGGTCACAGGAATACCATCTTAGGGAGGAACCGATGAGTACAGCTCCGATAGAAGATGATAGACCTCGGACCCTCATTCCTTACAAGTTGGGGGAGTAGGCTGGTGGTATTCGTGGTACTCCAAAAACCCCTTGCTACAGGAAGGCTGATGCAGTCGAAGCAGCCGAAGCAGAAGTGATTTCGTCCGATGATGATTTTGAGAAGATTGCTTACCCGAAGAATGTTAAACGTGCTGCTGGAACTGTTGCTGGTAGAGGTGGGAAGAATGCTGTGATGACCAGGAGGAAACCGGCAGTTGAGTCTGGGAACATAACTACCTCCAAGCAAGCATCAGGATTGCCTTTGAAATGGCGTTCTCCTATCGCTCCCCTGAAAAAATACAGTTACCCTCATCTATCCGAGGCCCGGAAGATGAAACAGTATGTGCTGAGTAAAGACGGTCTAGAGAAGTATTCTGGGTGAGTTACCCTCATCTGTCGTTCCCTTGCCTTGGAGTTGTAGTGTCTGAACTTCTGTTGTTGTATTGTCTGAACTGCCGTTGTTGTAGTATCTGAACTTCTGTTTTATGTCTCCTCTTGCCTTTTGAGTTATAGTGTCTGGACTTCTGTTTGTTGTTGTATCTGAACTTCTAATTTTTCTTTACCATCCTTTTGTATTCTGCAGGACAAGCTACTGCATGTTTGCCATCCCTGGGAATGTGATTGACCTCATAGGAAATTTCCTTTATAGGCTTTTCGGTGAAGGGCAGCAGATGGAAGGAGACATAATGGATTATCTCATACATTTGTGGAAGGATAAGCCGGAGACATCTGAGATATTCACTAATGCTGACAGGGTTGTACTTAGTCCCTACTTCATACATGTTTTAGTTCTTTGCACCCCTATCTCCTTTTTTGCCTTAGTTTTGTTGTAATGGCATATGGGAGGTGTTTTAATTGTGTTTTGGTGAATGCACAGTACTGCCTGGAGTATGATTTCTACGCCGCAACAGTTCCAAAGTTCGATGCAAAAAATTCGGCTAAACTCCTCCCAATGTTTGTTCGCAAGGAAGAAGACCTTCTTAACGCAAAGCTGGTTAGTTTTTCATAACTCTTGCTTTTTTAAATTTCATGTGCATCCTTTTGCTGAGTTTGTCAATAAGTTTTTGTTCATGCCGGTTCTTCAGTACATATGCTTTATAGTTTGTGTTCACCGGTCCTTTCATTCTTGGCAGGTTTTATTGATTCTATTCAAACCAATTGGCACAATGGTGCACTACAGTGTGTACGTGGTGAATAGATATCGTTGGAGCATTTACATCCTTGATTCACGTTCTTACGATAATATGGAAATGCCGCGATTGATTTTCCACGGGGACTGCCAAAATATCGTGAGTGTTTCTTAGCCTGAACCTCCTTTCATATTCTCTTGTTTGACATGAAGTTTATTATGCCTTGCATTGACAAAATATGTTGCTGTCTCTGTTCTGGTAATACTGCTTGAACTGACTATAATTTAGAAGTTGAACTTCTGCTATTTTGTTTAGGTGGATCTTATGCAAGTGTCACTTTTTTATGTACCTGAACTTAACTATTTTGATTGACATGTTTTTGACTTCATTTAATTTTTTTATTTCTGGCAGATGAAGAGATTTGTTGGGTTGCTCGAGGAGGTGTACGGCAAGGCTGCATACAAGGCGAGCAAGCAGCCTAACTGGGTGACTATTGCAAAGAGGCCGACTTTCATCAATCTTCCGAAGCTGAAGAGTAATGATTGTGGTTTCTTTGTCGTGAAGTTCAGCTCTTCGTAAGACGGCGATGAGATTGTTGAAGATTTTGGTGATGTGGAAGTATGTTCGGTCTTTGTTCTTGTCTCATCATCCTTTGATTTTTCTTGTGTGTTTTTGCTGTGACGCTCCTATTGTGGTTTTAGATATCCGTTACTAAACCATCATTTTCACCTTTCTTTTGTTTGCGTGCTGCCGCAGATGACCGGAAGGCTGAGTTCATGCACACTCTGGTTTTTAGCGAGAAGAATGAAGTCATGCTCGTGAGCTCCCTTTAAAGAGATCCAGTCCTTTGGCCCGTGAATTCAAGCATTAGTTTCATTGTAGATTTGATTGCATTTGGATTTTTAGGTTTGATAATGATTGGAACAATTCCGTAAATATTTGGTTGTAAGAATGTTTTTAGTGATTTGTGTATCTATAGGTGCAGCACTATTACTTATGATATTGTGGACAAATGCATTTGGTGTGAATAATGATTGGGCTTTTGTGAATTTCAATGTACTGCATCATTTTTCAGTATCCATGTGTTGATTGTTTTGGCCCCAATAGATGTACCTGAACTTCTGCCTCGGTTTTGGTTGAACTGCTTGATTTTCTGTGTTGTTTATTTTTGGGCCTCCAACATATGATAGTAGACTTGAACTTCTGCTTTGAGATGTGGCTGGGCTGCTGGTTTCAGATGGAGAGGATATTCTATGTTGTGTAATCTATTTGTAATTTTCAACCCAAACAATATGCATGCTTTTGTGTAGAATCTACATTTGTTTTCTGTGTTTTTTCAAGTGCGAATGTATTTCATATGTAAATTTGTGCAGAGATATTGTTGATGTTTCTTTATCTTTGTCGGCATTGTACATGAACTTCTACACGTATCCAAGCAGAACTTCACATTTGAATGCATTGTCTTAGGCTTGCTAACATAAGTTTATGCGACGAAACTTTATTTTTTAAGCATATTCTTTTCCTACATCGATTTTACATACCAGAACTTCTTCTGTAAGCTGACATGAACTTCAAAATTGTATGATTATTTGCTGGTTGCTCTTTTATGGAATACAACACGAGCACTTCCTCTCATAACATACCAGGACTTCTGCAGTAATATTACTTGAACTTCACAATGTATGTTTTTCATGTTTGTTCTTGCTTGCACTTCCATGCAATACATCACCAGCACATCTCTTCCTCTCATAACATACCAGGACTTCTGCAGTAATCTTACTTGAACTTCACAGTGTATGTTTTTCAATTTAACACTGCTTGCACTTTCATGCAGTACAACACTAGCACATCACTTCCTGCCATAACATACCAGGACTTCTGCAGTAATATTACTTGAACTTCACAGTGTATGTTTTTCACTGCTTGCACTTTCATGCAATACAACACCAGCACATCACTTCCTCTCATAACATACCAAGACTTCTGCAGTAATATTACTTTAACTTCACAGTGTATATTACTAGGGGATGACATAATGTTCTGCACATTGACATGACATGAGTTTGCATTGTGTTAATTGACCTATTCTAACTGTTCATGAGCCTTGCGCTCCTCCTAGGCTATGGTGGTAGAGGTTTTTGCTTGACATGTACCTCTTCCTCTTCATCGTCCTCTTCCTCTTCATCATCGTCTTCCTCTTCATCGTCGCATTCCACTTCCTCTTCCTCTTCGTCTTCCTCTTCTTCGACGGTGTCTTCATCTTCATCTTCCTCTTCATCTTCCACCACTTTCTTGTTGTTGGCTCTAGGTCTTGCTTTATGTTTCTTCTATGGCATTTTTCTTGTCTTTTCAGCATCTGCGTGCTTCGGGCATGTTCTTGCATTATGTGGTTCATACTCCTTACATATGCTACAAAGTCTGCTGCTTGCTTTCTTTGGGTGTGGTCCCTTCTTTTGTTCCATAACTTTGGGCTGCTGTTTTTGAGATTTGGGTTGCTTGACCTCCTCAGCATCGTTTCTTTCCAAGAGTGTTGGACAGGTGAGCTTGTTGTGTCCCACAACCTGGTTGCACACACTTCATTTCCTGTGTCCAAGTGGCACTGCTCGATCGAAAGCACGACGACTCTTCCTGCAGGTGGTGCCTTTATTTGAGCTCCCTTGCCACTTTTTCTTTGCTGCAGAAATTTTCTTCCTGCCCTTTGTTTCAGAGTACAGCGGCAGTTTCATCGTCTCTTGCTGGCGCTGCTCCATTGATTGGTCAACATCATGCTTGCATTGGTTGGCTTCAGCGGCGGCGTTGATCATTTCAGCTGGATAATAATGAAGGTCATCTTCAATTTCAGCGTCCTCTTCAGCCATCCTTTCACAAGATTCGCTTGATTTGTCAATGTATTGCATCAAGCTCTTCCACAAGCCTCTTGAGAACATAGTAGGCTCTTTCATATTGCTGGTCACATCTCATCGCTTTCTTGTTAACCATCAAATTCAGCTAAAGAAGATGTCTTGCTTCGATAGCCTTGAGCTGCCATCCGATGCGGTTGTGTTGTAGTCCCTTGTATCAAAGTTTGGTTGTGATCTTGCAGTCTTTGTGTACCGTTTGAGGATATACTTGTTTGGAAATTTGTCAGGCTTGAGGTAGTCCAGTATGTTCATGATGTGAAGGCAGAACAGGCCTGCATTTTTGTGATGAATGCAGAATACATAGTTTGTGAGCCAGCAATGAGTTTCATAAATTTTGATATGATACTACTAGTCTAGCTATTTAATGAGCTTGATTTTCGCTCACTTGTGTGTGTCCAGAGCTTGCATTCACACTCGTATATTTCATTCTCTGGGTCAGCTACAACCTGGAATTCATGCTTTAACCAGGAAAATCTTTCTTCATCATCATGGCCAGGCTTGTTGTGGTAGTACACAAGGTACTTAGCGGGCTCTGCTGTACGCTTTCCGCGAAATAGCGTGGCCTTTCTCATCCTATTCCTCATCTCGGTGTACACGACTCTCGTGTACTTGATAGACATGTCTTCCTCGTAGTTGTAAGTTGTTTTTGTCACAGGACTGGTCTGCACGTGTCAAAAAGTGAGATATTAGTCGAAGCAGAGTCATGGGTTTCAATTTTTTAAATTCATAGTGCACATGTTGAAGGTAAAACAGAACATGATGGGGGTGTTTTGTACTTGTCATCGTACCATGCTGGTCATTGTTTGCTCGTTCTCCTTCTGCATCCGAGTCTGTATGCAAGCATTGACCCGCCTAGCAAACTTGTGTAGGTTCTGGGTCCCCTTGACAAACCCTTTCTTTAGCACGTGGTTCATGCTCTCGCCGTTGTGTGGAAGTCATTCTAGCACGTAAAATGTTCTTGTAATATGCTGAAATCCACATCTTCCTATCACTCCAGAGCTGCATCATCATCCGGTCGTTCTCCGTGTTGTACTTGTGCACTAGATTAGCCTGCATCTTCAAACTCCGCTGGCATCGCCGCCAATTTAATATAGCTGTGAACTCCTCTTTGAATGTTTTATACTTTTGTACAAAGAACGCGAGGTATTGCCTGTACTTCTTCAAGATGTGCCAACGACATAGCTTGTGGACGGTGTTTGGAAATGATTGTGGTATAGCTTTCGCCATCGATGGGCATTGGTCTGCATGAATTAAAAACAATGAAACTTGATTCTTTTTTTTGTACTGATGTTGAACTTATGTTGTACAAGTACTTGAACTATGCATCTTGGCAGTATGGCTATCTAAGAATGTAACATGTATTTTTTCTTTACATCAGTGTTGCTGAACTTCTGTGGTATCAGTGCTTGAACTTCACAGTTAGTAGTCGAACAAACTAGTAGTGTCGCAATCAAAATTTTTCTTAAAGCATTGTTGTTGAACTTCTGTGGTGGCAGTGCTTGAACTTCACGTAATTAACTATATTTTTTCTGAACATGCTATATATATTTTATCTTACATATTTTGTCCTTGAACTTCTATGGTTCATCTATTTGAACTTCACATTCATACCTAATTTTTTTCTAAACATGTGACAGATAATTTTGCTTTCTTGTACTGCTAGTTGGACTTACGTGCTAATAAAGTGGTTGAACTGCATTCTTTACATTATTTTGAGACAAAACCAATGTACCCAACCAACCAACATGCACCCATAGACTGAAAAGATGATGAAACTTGAGGAGTTTTTTTTGAACTCACCCGTTAGAATGCAAGTTGGGTGCTTGTTGTTCATGCACCGTAGAAATGTATCAAACAACCACTTGAATGACTTTGCATCTTCGTCTCCTATCAGGGCAACAGCAAATATCGTTGACTGCAAGTGATGGTTTGTTCCAACAAACACTCCTAGTGGCATATGAAATCTGTTGGTCTTGTAAGTCGTGTCGAATGTTACGCAATCGCTGAAGTCTTGATAGGCTCCTCGGCAGCTTGCATTGGACCAAATTTTTTTTTAATTGACTTGTCCTTGTCCACTTGGATGTCATACAAAAACTCATCATTTATCGCCTTCATGTCTTTGAAGAATGAAACAAGTTTCAATACATCATCCAAATCATCTTTCCTTGCATTCATGGCTTTCCTGCAAATCACATGCAAACATGCATTTGTTTATTTTTTGCTAGCAAAGGGTTGTGAGCTAGGATGCTATTTTTACATTGCAGTATGTGGGTGTTTGAATACTTCATCGGTTTAAAGGTGTCTCGTCCGGTCATGCTTAGGAAGTAGCTTCCATCTTCATTTTCAGATAGCATGGACATGATTGTTGTGTGCTTGACATCATGGTACTGCAGGAGCTTTACGTACTCCAAAATAGTGGGATCATAATTCTTGTGTGAGTGCAAAAATACCAACATGTCATCAGTTTGCATGAGCTGGTGATTATGATTGTACTCACGTCCATCCGGCACGCATGTGCCATCCTCCCGCACCTTCACCTCATTCTTGCATTGCAGCCCGTCCTTCCGTGATGTTTTGTTGCGCTTCTTGCTGGCCTCTCAAAATGTAAGATGTGTATCCCTTGGAAGGCGCAAACAAAATACTTGTGGTTGTCATTTCCACCCGTCTTCCTGATTCCAAAACCAGCGTGTCTGGCGTATTTGTTATAAAATTCCCTTGCTTTCTCTACATCTTTGAATCGCAGCTTTAGTCTTGGTATTAGATAATCCGGTCGATTTGGCGTCTACAGAAAAAGAAAAAAATCCAAACAACACCTTAAAATGCAGTTTATGAACTTGTTATCCTGGAGGGAGCAGAAAATTTGCAGATAATACAAGATGTGTATATAAATATTTTTTGTTTCACTTAAGTGCGTGCATGATCGCAACTCCGCCGGTGTCGGCTGCTGTCCCTCTGGGATGGGGCATGGCGGAGTAATCATAGCAGGATGCAGCAGTGGATCACGAGGAGGAACGAGGGCTGAAGATGGCCTCTCTATTGTTTGCGTCCTTTTTGCTTGAGGTGGTTGTGGAGGTATTGCGATCCTGGTCTTGGTTTTCTCTTTTGTTTTATGAAGCAATCCATCTACCTTATGCCCCATACAATTCTGACTTGTAGCAGCAGCAGCAGGATCAAACGGTGGTAGTGTGCAGATCACTCTCCTCCGTGTGTGTGTTGCTGTTGGATTTGTCCTGGGATCCGGTTTAGTTGCTTCGCTTTGGCATTGATGAGGCACACCAGGATAACCTCCAGAGTTACACGCAGGACTTAAGCTAACTCCCTCCTCCGTCGGCGTGCTTGGGAGTCTCATTGGTGGATACAAAGAATCATGGGGATTTCTCAAGGCCACCCAATTAGGTGGAGGCGCAAACTTGTGCGGATAGGGCTGTGACCCTGCTTCTCGGGAGTATTCGTGTGTTTCGGGTGTCATCCATTTTTGGTCTGGAGCAGGTTGGTAATGCTGTTGGTGCGTTTGAGGTGTGACCCATTGAGAGGATGGTGCAACGCGACATGTGCTTTGGATTGTGTACTTGCTGCTGGGAACTTCTAAGCTTCTGCATGCGTCTCTCGTCTTGCTGACATAAAAGGAAAAAATGTCTATTAGCACACAAGTTATATCTCCATATACCTATGTAACTGAACTTAGCATTATTCACATCCTGAACTTCTCATATAAAAGTGGTGAGAGCCATCACACTATGCACTGAGCTGAGCATCTGCCAATGCCTTTGTACCTGAACTAAGCACCCTTCACAGAATGAACTTCACATCCTGTTTTTTAATTCTACAATATTAGATTACTTATATGTACCTGAACTGAGCACTCTCCACAACCTGAACTTCTTTTCTTGCAAAGGGGAAATACTGTCTACAGTTAGAAAACCTGAACCTTCATGAGTTTTTTGAATGGTTGGATTGCTAGTGCATACCAACCTAACCTTCAAGTCATATCACATGCATGTTCTATTTTCCTTTTTATTTTTTTGAATGTGAATGTGAATGTGAATGCATGCAGATTTTATAGTGTTTGTACCCTGGACTGAGGCTCACTTACTACCTTAACTTCACATGCGTGTAAGCAGGCAGGTATATTTTACAATGCTGTTTTGTAGCCTGGACTGAGGCTCATACACTACCACAACTTCACATGGCTGTAAGCAGGCAGATTTTACAAAAAGATTTTGTAGCCTGGACTGATGCTCACACACCACCTGAACTTCACATAGCTATAAGCAAATAACAAATCGAAGGAAGGAAGAAGTTCAACCATACCCTGGCTAGAAGTTCGGCCAACCTTTTTCCAGCAGCTGATAGGCCATCTTGAGAACAATTCGTCGTGGAGGTATGAGTGGAATCCCATGGCAATCCATGTCTTGCAGGGGGCGCGAAGTTCATCTGCACGAAGCAAGAAGGTCAGAGAAGGCAAGATTGAAGAAGAATGCAAGATCAGGGAGGAAGTTCATGTACAGTTCTTAGATTTGAAGGCGCCGCCGATGCGGCCTCCGCCGCCGAGATGCGTCCTTGGGTTTGCTGTTCGCTGTAGGTTGCGCCTTGGCCGTCACGAGCACTGCCAAGCCGTCTGGCGGTGACGATGGACCGAGGATGAGGCTTCCGGAAGTCCATGGCGGCCGTTCATCACAGAAATCCGGCGGCTTCGCCGGCTCCGCCGGCTCCAGGCGACGCGGGCTCCCTCACGTCGGCGTCCGCCGTCGCTCGCTCGCCCGCGCCGAGGGCAGGAGGTGGAGTCGGAGGGGGCGGAGCTCGATCCGGTCGGCCAGGATCTGGAGAAGGAAGGCAGGCGCTGGATCCGGCGGATTTTCGGCGGTGAATCACGGCGGAGATCGAGGGGAGGAGCGGCGAGGAGGGGGGTTCAGGAGGGGCGGCTCGATCGGGATCGGTGTCCAGGTGGGATTCTGTCATGATCGGGTTCCAGGTGGGATTATGTTGGGCCGGGTCGGCAGTCCAGGGAAGTTCGGGAACCTATCTTCGGGCCCTATATAGGGCTGCTGTGATCCAAATAACTATTCTAATCCTGGGATTAGATAGTGCTGTCCTATATATATACATATATATATATATATATACTATATATATATGTATATATATATATATATATATATGACAACACTATTATGATCATGGTATTAGAATAGTTATTTGGATCACGGCATGCCTATATATATAGGTGGAGATGAGGATGTTCCCGAGCTCCTGAACCCGCAGAAAAAAAAATCCCAACCCACCACCGCTCGTCCCCAACCTCCCCGATCCCATCGCCGGGGAGCTCCTGCCCTGCGCCTCTCTGCTTGGGCACTGCCCCGCGCCCGCTTCCCGGCCACCTCCGCCATCCACCAGGATCGCCATCGCCGCCATCCATCCCACTCGTCGTAGCCGCCATCCACCCCGCTCGTCATCGCCATCCACCCCGCTCGTCGCCGCCATCCACCCCGCTCGCCGTCGCCACCATCCACCCGGCAGCCACAATCATGACGAGCTTTGGCCGCCGGCGAGACCCAGCCATCGCGCGCCGCCGCGACACACCTCCGCCACCAACCAGAAACACCGCCGCAACTCCTCTCCAGATCCTAGTGCCATCGCCCCCCACGTGTTGCCGCGCACGATGACAACACCCACCAATGTGGGCTGCGGCACCACCTACCGGCCTTTTGTGGTCCCCTCCACCACCCCTGGCCACGGCCCTGCCCCAGCCACCGAGCGTCGGACTCCCCCATCTCCTTCCATCTTCCTCTACGTGCGATAGACGCCATGGTAGGGGCCGTGAGATCGCTGGATTTCTTGCCCTAGCGCCATAAACTGCAGCCGGCGCCATAGCATCCAGGACGTCCAACTTCATCGTCTCAGGCCGTCCAACTTCGCCTATGTGAGCGCGCGCCGCACCTCGCAACTTGCTCCGCTTCAAGGCGCCATGCTTGTGGCAGGTGACCTCGTTTGATGTCTCCAGTTGGTTCCTTCCCCGTCTCAAAATGTATCCAAATCAAAACACCAATCCGGCCCACCCTTCCCAGCTCAGTATTGTTCTCTAAGTTATTTGGAAGTGTGAAGTTCAGCTGCACTGCTCTCTGGCCCGCTTTGTGTACTGCTCCATTTTTGTTCCAACTTAGCCCCATGTCGTGTGCCAAACTCGTAATGCACCATGAAGCTTTGCCTCCCTACTACTGCTACATGAAGTGCTTGCTACCTCATTTGCAATTTGGAAAGGACTTAAATAGCTTTTGCTAGAGTTCAGATAATCTAATGACAGAGGTTGGTCTAGAAACTAGAGTAGTAAACTTCAGGCTTCAGAGTGCAGATAACTGAATGTTCATTCAGGCAAACATGCTGTCATCGAGGTTATATGATGATATTGAGAAGTTCAAAAAGAAGAGTTCCATGAAAGTTCAAATTCAAGAAAGAGCGCTACGAAGTACTAGTATTTTACATTACTAAAAAGATTAGTGTATTTGGTGCGTGCATGCTGATTGTGATGTCTCCTATGTGTGCACGCTCACAGTGTGGGGGTTCGTGTGTTCTCGTGTGTGTTGCGAGCTCATGTGTGCACTTTGTATTTTTTTTAATTTATGTGCGCTCTGGTGTTTGTGTGTGTGCGCGCGTGTGTGTGTTGCATGCATGCTCCGGTGTGTCTGTGGTTCTATTCTTCTTTTTGGGGGGAAATGTGTGGTTCTATTCAAAATATATTGATGCTAAGGCACAAAAAAGAGGAATGAAAAAATTATTTAGAAATCAATTTATTTGTTTTCTAAGAATAACAGTAAGAAACTCAAATTTAAATAACAAAGAAATTCGAAGTATATAAAAAACTCACTTTTTTGCTCGTTACTAAAGAATAAAAAAATTTCAAATTCAAAATAAAGGAACAACTAAAAAGCATTTAAAATAGCTTTTCCATGCTTTTAGAAAAGCTAGAAGTTCAAACTAAAATAATGAAGTGGTTCTATTAAAGAAAATATGTTTTGACCGTTATTAGAAAACTCAGATATCCCTTGTTATTAAAGAATCAATCATGAAGTTCAAATTAAAAAAATTTGTCAAATTTGATGTTTCCTTAAAAATCAAAAAGAACTCTCTACTTGACTTTTTTTTTAAATATGAAGTTCAAATTAAAGTAGCACATAAGTTCAAAGTTTATTAAAACTTCAGATTTACATGTTAAAAAACTAAAAAACCAATGTCATTTTGTGCATTTTAAATTTTTTTATAAAAATGGTGTCTCTACATTTTACTAAAAAAATTGGAGAACTTCAAATTTAAATAACATAGAAGTTGAAAATGTTTATTCCAAAACCAAGAAGGTCAAACTGAAAAACCGAGCAGTTTAAAAAGTTTGTAAAACATAGATTTGCCCCTATTTTTTTAAGATCTGGAAGTTCTAACTTAAAAGAGTGAGTCGTTTGATGTTTATTACATAACAAGGGCTTTCCCCTATACAAATGAATAACAACAAATGTCCTAATTAAAAAATAAAGTTGTTTGATGTTTATAAAAATCTTAGATTTTCCCCGATACTAAAGATTAAAACCACAAAGTTCGATTTTAAAAAATAGAGTAGTTCAATGCATATTAAAAACTCAGTTTTCTCTCTTTACTGAATAATAAAACCAAAGAAGTTCAACTTTTAAAAGCAGAGCGTTTGATATTTATTTGAAAAACTCGGGTTTTTTTTGTTACAGAAGAATAATAACGATAAGGTCTATTCGAAATAACGAAGAAGTAAAATGTTTCTAGCAAAACTCCATTTTTCACATTTCTAAAAAGCACACAAAGAAGTTGAAAAAAAAGTTAGACCGGTTTGATGTCTATAAAAAACTCAGATTTTTTTCGTTACTAAATTGAATTAGAGAGAAGTTCAAATTGACAACAGACAGAATTCACGTACTGCATGGTGTGTGTTTCAGATGAGAAAATAGGAGCAAAAAGGCGAAGTCCAAAAGTTTTGTTGCTAGAAGTTCAAGTGCACGGACAGAGAAAATTAAAAAAATTCCTCTTATTCAACAAGTTTCCAGAACAGAAGCTCAAATTAAAATAACAACAAAAAGTTTAGAAAATTTAATTAGAAAAAGAATGTGGAGGGGTTCCAATATTTATGACAAACTAGGATATTTTGATGCTAAAAGAAATAAACCAAGAAGTCCAAATTATAAAATAAGAGAAGTTCAATATTTATGAAAAACATAGGTTTTCTTCATTACTAAAGAATAAAATTAAAGAAGTTCAAATTAAAAAAAGGAGTAGTTTGATGTTTACGGAAAACTCAAATTCTTTCCATTTATAGGAAAAATAAAAGTATGAGGTTCAATTAAAAAAATGTTTGATGCTTATTTAAAAACATATTTTTTTCTAAGAGTAAGACTAAGAAGTTCAATTTGAAATAACAGAGAAGTTCGAAGTATATAAAAAACTCAGATTTGTTGCAAGAAGTTCACGTGCACCTCCGTGCATGGTTCAGAATTTATATTGCGCTTCGTTCGACCTCCAATTACATGTTTTAAAATGGCAAAAAATGACGCTCGACCTTTAATTTTGTGTAATTTGACGTATATACAAAAATGTGACAGAAGTTCATAGTGAAAATAGCGAGAAGTTCAAGTACTGCAAGGAATGCATTTCAAATGAGATTAAACGTACAATGAAATAAAAGCTTAAAAGGTTTGTTCACAGAAGTTCAAGTGCTCTATCCGGGGAAGTTAAAAAATTCTCGCGAGAGAGGTTCACCTTGTATTTCCATGTCTGAAAACACAAAAAAGAAATTGTTTTTTTGCGTTTTAAAATAATTCTCTCAATCCACGAAGAAGTTCAGTACTACATGGTGTGTGTTTAATATGAGAAAAATGAATTAAAAGGCAAGGTCTAATTATTTTGTTGTTATAAGTTCAAGTACTTGGTCAGAGAAAGTAAAAAAAATATTGTGAGAGATGTTTGTACAAAAGGAATATTATTTGTATAACATTAACGAATGTATGAGAAAATTACAAATGAAAATACGTCACAGAAGTTCAACGTGAAAACAACAGGAAGTTCAACTACTACACTGAATAAATTTCAGATGTAAAACTTTTAAAATCGCGCGAGTATGAAAAAATGATCAACACGGGAAAGTTGCGTGTTTACAGCAGCTTTCCATCGGTATATCACTGGCTTAATTCCGATGAGTGGATGGAGAGCGACGAACAACGGATGGAGATCTACGAGCAAAGAAAGCACGTGAAAAACAGAGTGAAGTTCAAGTACACACGCCGAGAAGTTCAAGTTCTTCACGCGGTGCATTTTCGATGAATCTGTTTCGCGATAAAGGCAGAACGAATGATCTCAGCATTTTCTAAATTACTTGAGAACAGCTAGGAATCAGAGAAAACCGTCAACATGAAAAAGTTTTACATTTTCTGTAGCTTTTTAACGGTATATTATTTGCCTCATTCCGATAAAGTTTGTAGAAATTACGGCAAAAATACGTTTTTCGCCATTTTCGAAATTGACTTAAAACCGTAAAGAATTGGGCAAAACAATACATACCAAAATGTTTCGCATTTGATCATGCTTTTCAACGCCATATCATTTGCTGCATTCGGACGCACGGTGAAAAAATGAGCTCGAAAATACGAACTCGGTAGGACCTGTACCGTTTTCTAAATTACTCTTAAACCGTTCAAAATTATAAAAACCTTTCAACATGGAAAAGTGGCGCATTTTCATAAGCTTTCCAATGCCGTATTACTTTTCTCAATTGGATTAGCCGTTTAGAAATGACATCGAAAATACGAACTCATCTGTTCGGTTTGTGAAATTTTACCCTTTTTCCAAATTACTCTTTAACCATAGGGAATTAGAGAAAACTTTCAACATGTGGAAGGAGTGGTTTTGTAGCAGCTTTCCAATGCCATATTATTTGCGTCATGCCGACATATGGTTTAGAAATGCGATCGAAAATACGATTGACGTTTCTTATGTGAAGAAAAAACGGTTTTCAAAACTGCTCTTAAACCGCTTACATTTTGTCAAAAATTTAAGTTGGTTGATGATACTGGTGTCCATAGCTTTCCAATGGTATATCGCAAGGCCTGTGTGGGCTATGTTGGCGGAAGTTCAACCTAGTTCAGAGGGAAGTTCAACATAGTACTAGCGGGCAGGTCAGGTTGTGATCAGAATATTATTCTCATCCCGTGATCAGAGTAGTGTTTATATTATGATAACACCCCTTAATACCTTATTCTAATAACACCTAAGCCTTATTCTGATAACACCCCGATCCGAAACAGAACCAACCACTCCCGACCCCACCTCCCGCACGACACCAATCTCCCTCCTGCGCCGATCCAAACCCCCACCTCTCTTTCCCCTCTCTCTCCACCGGAATGCACCTTCTGCCGCCCCACCCTCCCCACCTTCTCCGGCGCGCCATGGCCCACCCGAGCCACCGCCCCAACCCTCCCCACCTTCTCCGGTGCTATCTGTCCCACCCCAGGCCGTCGCCCCACCGTCGGCACCTTCTCCGGCGTGCCATGGCCCACCCTAGCCGCCGCCCAAACCCTCCCCACCTTCACCGGCGCCGTCCGTCCCGCCCAGGGGCGTCGCCCCACCCTTCCCACCTTCTCCGGCGCGCGAATCCTCGTGCCAAGCTGTGCCGCGCCCGTCCCCGTCAGCATCTGAAAGTGCAACTATTCCTAGGTGGTTTTGGTAATTCCTAACAACACATAGCTCATTGAGCTAATGCTATTTCAAGATTAATATTTCAGGAAAGCTCAATGATTGGCATGGCACGGATGAGAAAAGTGGACCCGTCAAAATGCTAAGGACAAAAGGATTGGCTCAAGCTCAAAGCTCAAGACTCAACATTTTCTATTTTAGTGATCCAAGATCACATTGAGTCTATAGGAAACGCCAATACTATCAAGCAGGGATGAGGTGTTGCTTAATGAGGTTCTTGCTCAAAATGCTTAGTGATATTCTCCAAAGCCCTCAACTAATTTCTCACATCCACCTTTGACCTAAACCAAAAGTCAAACTCGGCCCCACCGATTCTTTCCATCCGGCGCCACCGAGTTCAGATGTCATAGCCACTGCCACAAACCCTAGGCAAATCGGTCTCACCGATAGGGATCTCGGTCTCACCGAGATGGGATTGTAATCTCTCTGTTTCCCTTCGTAACATTTCGGTCACACCGAGATGAGCGATCGGTCCCACCGAGATTATAATATAAACTCTCTCTTTCCCTTTCGTAACATTTCGGTCTCACCGAAAAGAGCGAATCGGTCCCACCGAGTTTACCTGACCAACTCTCTGGTTAGCTTATTACCAAAATTGGTCTCACCGAGTTTGTGTAGTCGGTCTCACCGAGATTACGTTATGCCCTAACCCTAACCATATCGGTCCTACCGAGTTGCATGTCGGTCCCACCGTAAATCCTACCGGTCACTAGATTTGCTGAATCGGTCCGACCGAGTTTATTAATTCGGTCCCACCGAGTTTGGCAAGTTGTGCGTAACGGTTAGATTTTGTGTGGAGGCTATATATACCCCTCCACCTCCTCTTCATTCATAGAGAGAGCCATCAGAACGAACCTACGCTTCCAACTCATATTTTCTGAGAGAGAACCACCTACACTTGTGTTGAGGTCAAGATATTCCATTCCTACCACATAAATCTTGATCTCTAGCCTTCCCCAAGTTGCTTTCCACTCAAATCTTCTTTCCACCAAATCCATATCCTGTGAGAGAGAGTTGAGTGTTGGGAAGACTATCATTTGAAGCACAAGAGCAAGGAGTTCATCATCAACACACCATTTGTTACTTCTTGGAGAGTGGTGTCTCCTATATTGGCTAGGTGTCACTTGGGATCATCCGACAAGATTGTGGAGTTGAACCAAGGAGTTTGTAAGGGCAAGGAGATTGTCGGTGTTCTGGGAACGGGGGTACCCAGACTTGCCTGCCTGCGGCCTGCAGCGTGGCTCAAGGGGTGGCCCAGTACGACCCATCTTCATCAGCACAAGCTCAAGACCCTCGCGAGGGGCCAAGCCTTGCGGGGCGGACGACATGAAGCTTCCTCAGGCACGGCGTCGTCAGGCTGGCTCGCGAGGAGGCGGGGAGATCAAGGAGGGGTACCTCACGAGCTGCCCATGACGCAAGCCATGACGACCGAGGGCGCCAAAGAAGCGCCAGCCCGCAAGATGTCCTCATTTCCTCTTTGGTGCAAAGGAGGCAAGCGCAGGCGAGAGCATCAAGCAAAGGCAACCATTTCGGTGCAACAATACCAAGACCAACACAACGGCAGGAAGGAGGTCATCGTGGATCTTTGCGAGGCGATCCTTGCGAGGCGATCGAGATCCTTGCGAGGCGACGAGGTGCAGGTTGGTAGGGGGTGAGATCTCCGCGTGCACACCAGAGTTCAAACCTAGAGGGTCTGCCGGAACCCGAAATCCGACATTTGGTGCACCAGGTAGGGGTGCGCTGGAGCTTTCCCTTCCGCCGACCCACTCTCCGCCAACATCGCGATTCGCCCTATGATGAGCAGCGTGCCGCCCACTCCGGTCGCCAGCGCCAGTGAAGGGGCCAGGGGGCTCCGAGCCTTTGCCCCAGCCCTGCGACAGGTGTAGTGGCCGAACAAGTTCAAGCCGGAGATGCCACCGCGCTACAACGGCATGACTGATCCACTGGCCTTCCTGGCCGGGCGACGAGGAGGCAGTCCTCGGCAGGAGGTGACGACAGGTCATGGCTAACTGGCTTCCCATGGCCCTCACCGGCGCCCAGCGCATGTTGTTGCCTCCACCGCCAGGGCCTGTGGCCTCTTGGGAGGAGCTGCGCGACCTCTTCCTCGCCCAAAGACGCTGCGCCAGCGCCCGGTCGTCACAGCTCTCTGGGCGGCTCGCAGCGCCACCTTCAGCCGCCACGTCAAGCCACTCGTCTGGCCAGATCGGCGCTGCCTCCGCGCAGCATGGGGCTCCTCCGGGTCGGTCGGCGCCCAAGGCCGATCAGGCCTTCAGCTCGGAGGACCACCCCTCCAACTCAGCCTGCTCCGGCGCGCTCCCAATGCTGTGCACCCCACCATCTGCCAGGTGGCCGTCACTAGGACCCTCATCGACGGTGGCGCGGGCCTCAGCATGCTCTCGGTTGAAGCCTTCAGCCTCCTCCACATACCGCCGGAGCGGCTTCAGCCCAGCTGGCCCTTCTTGGGCGTTGGAGGCGGTTCAGCCGGCTCCCTGGGGCAGATCCGTCTTCCGGTGACCTTCGGCACCTACGACAACTTCCGCACGGAGCTAATCGACTTCGACATCGCCCCCATCGGCCTCCCATACAACACCATCCTTGGCTACCTAGCACTAGCCCGATTTATGGCCGCGACTCACCCCCGCGTACAACCTCATGAAGATGCCCGGGAGCAACGGCGTCCTCACCGTGTCCGTAGACGCCGGGGATGTGTTGCCAGTGCTCAAGCTCATCTTCAAGACTGCGGCGGCGGCCCAGCCCGCCGACTCAGACGCCCCTGAGCCCAAGGGGGCTGCGCCGGCCAAGAAGAAGCAGTTGTTCACCCAAGACAAGGCAGCAACCAAACATATACTGGTCGACGAGGACGGATCCACTAACGCCACCTTCACCATAGGCGCCAACCTCCAGCCCGAGCAGGAGGAGGCCCTGATCAAGTTCCTACGCGCGAATAAGA
This sequence comes from Aegilops bicornis, assembly GCA_021605145.1. NCBI lineage: Eukaryota > Viridiplantae > Streptophyta > Magnoliopsida > Poales > Poaceae > Aegilops > Aegilops bicornis. Next base: position 73,486,305 of record CM038671.1, on the reverse strand, counting down.
AGGTATTCACATGGGAACCTGATTAGTTGGCAGGAATCCCGAGAGGCGTAATCGAGCACCGCCTCAATGTGTGCCCCAACGTACGCCCCGTGAAGCAGAAAGGGAGACGGCAGTCCACTGAAAAGCAGGCTTTCATCATCCAAGAGACCCGCAAGCTAGAAGCAGCAGGGGTCATTCGCGAGGTCCGATACCCAGATTGGTTGGCTAACCCGGTTATCGTGCCAAAGAAAGGGGGAAGGAACGCATGTGTGTCGACTTCACCAACCTCAACAAAGCCTTCCCGCAGGATCAATTCCCGCTCCCTCGTATCGATCAGATCGTCGATTCCACCACCGAGTGTGACCTGTTATGTTTCCTGGATGCCTTCTATGGCTATCACCAGATCAAGATGGCGGTAGAAGAGAAAAAACGGCTTTCCTGACCCCGTGTGGAGTGTACTACTACACATGCATGCCGTTCGGGCTGCGCAATGCACACTACTAGAGAAAAGCCTAGCAACAATGCGGGTTTTAGGCCTATCAGTAGCGCGGCCAGGAGCGCTACTGATAAGGCACTATAGCTAAAGCTTAGCAGTAGCACGCCTGGACCCGCGCTACTACTAAAATGATCTAGTAGTAGCGCTTCTCCTGAGCGGCGCTGCTAGTAATTAGTAGTAGCGCTCCTCCTTGCCTGCGCTACTACTATTATTTTGTATTTTATTTCTTTTTTATTTCATGTTGTATTTCATACACCTTTACACAAGTTTTCATACAACAGGAATTTAGAGACTGTTTTTACATCATAATGAGTAGGTGAAACAACCGTGGACTAGTTTCAAGTGGATGGACATCCACTTGAAACTAATCCATGATTCTTTCACCCAAACACATTGTATCATCATTATCATATCATTAACAACTTATCATCATAATACATCATTGTCATATGACACCTCCTCAAGATCATCATTTTCATCAATGAGACATCACATAGCAAATTGGTCACTAGTCGTAATCACAAGTACTCCTCATCATCAACTCTAACACATTGTATCACATAATAAACATATTGTACCTCATAGGGCCTACTACATTCTCTTAGGACCTACTATATTCTCTAAGGTAAAATAGCAAAAAACAAGATAGCCCCTGACTCTCCATTATGGAGAATGGAGATTATCCTGTCTCCAATTCTTGCCTTTCACTTAATGCTACTTCCAAGAACCTCCTTGTGAATGTCCAAACATTTTTTCCATTCGTTGATTAGCATGTGTTCACCGGTTTTAGAAATCCAATATGCACAGGTGAGATCCGTAGGATGACCTGGCTGTATGTTCAAAACTTGAAGGCGATCATTGTAATACATCAGATGAGGCACACAATCCATCAGGATTTTCTGTTGAAAAACATAGTAATAACTTCGTAGTTACCAATGATGTACTAGTTTTGGAAGTATGCAAAAGATGCACGGATGTCGTAATAGTAAAAAATCTTACTAGGGTATCTCCATAGAAGTTATCGTGGTTCAACACGTGCACTAGTGGCACGTATTCACCATAATTTGGAGGAGTTCGATAATAGGTATTGTAATTCTCAAAGAAAGTTCAAAATGCGATCGATGATTTTTCTCCTTATAAGTTAATTCGGAGCCACCACTGTAGTGGGTTTTGTCTACCATCTTCTGCACATTCTTTGAAGATTCAAAATAAGCTGTCAATGGAAATAAGCTGTCAACTATTTTGAAATAAACAATATAAATTATTTAATAACTATGTTTGAGAAACTCACATTGCGGTAGAATCAGAAGCGTATCAACAAGGACCCAAATGTCCATATTGTCTTGCTCGATGTCAGGATCACCAAGATCCATGGTGACAATCATACCCTCATAAAAACCATACATTTTGCAAAGTGCTTCCCAATTTTGGCAACCAAAATGGGTTACGCTCTGAGCATTGTACAGATTTAATTCAAAATCCATATCATGATGTGTCCTTAGGTGTATTTTGTTTGTTTCAAAATTTTCGTGGTCTTCAAAACCCATCCTCTCCAAGACATAGCGTCTTGCATGGCATGGGATAAGCTAGTCGAATTGTAAAAGATGAAAATTAGACGTTGAAATAGTTGAAGTCATGCTTAATTACGTAAAAAAAACTCTTGTCGTTGTTGCGTGCCGTTTCAACATCGAAGGTCTCCTCGAGCTTAATCTTTGAAGCGCCGATCTTCGCCCAGCTCAACGAACTCGTCAGACATACCTCGATCGTCGTGGCACCAGCTGCACTCCCCCGGGAGACTGTCGTCGTCCGAGTATGACATTTCCTACGTTCATAATTCAAAGATTAAACTTGTACAATTAAATATATGTACTACAAAACATAGGCCTGAAAAATCCGGCATGACCTTTGCTAAAAAAGGACATATCGAGCGCCTGAAATTTGCCGGAACGGAAATTAATCAACACGCCGGCAAAACATAGGCCACTCGGAGGTGTACACTGAACATGAACGGCCACTTGGCAACCATTATCCTAGTTGAGCAACAAAAGATATACATGGATATTTGGCTGGTCTCACCTCGATGTCGGAGGGGGTCGGTGACGGGGACGACGGCGGGAATGATGGAGGGGCTCCTTGATTTCTGCAAAAGCAAAAACCGTATAAGTTATCACTAATACATCCCGAATAATTGCTTAAACTAAAAAAATAACAACAAATATGACATGTTCAACTAGTTTTATTAATTCAACTAGTTCTTACTAAATATAAACTTACTATAAATAGAATATGTGGTTCAACTAGTTATATTAATTATCTTACTAAAAACTAGTTCTTTCTAAAAATAAAGTAGTTCAACTAGTTATATTAATTATCTTACTAAAAATACATTAGTTATATTAATTCAACTAGTTCAACTAGTTCAACTAGTTTATTAAGTTACTTAATAAACTAGTTCAACTACAACTAAAATAGTTCAACTACAACTACTATTAATCATACTGCCCTAAATTTTCTAACTTCTATTTTATTCAAAACACCTACGATTTGCAAGGACAGAGACAAGGGAGGGAGGGAGGAGAGAGGAGGGGAGCGGGCGGCGGAGGAGGAGGGAGGGGCGGTTGCAGCGGAGGGAGGAGGGCACGGTGGGAGGAGGAGGGAGGAGGCGCGGTGGGAGGAGGAGGCACGGAAGGAGGGAGTACCTCGGTGGCGCTTGGACGATGGTGAGGTCGAGAGCGGTGCGGTGAGGTCGAGAGCGGAGGGGGTGGGGGAGGCGGCGGCGACGGTGAGGTCGAGAGCGGCAGCGGGCGGCAGCGGTGAGGTTGAGGGCAGCCTCGGGCGGCGGCGGTGAGGGCAGGCTCGGGCTCGGACGGCGGCGATAGAGGAGTAGGGGAATAGGGGGAGGAGGACTTAGTGAAATTTTCAGCGGGTTAAGTCGAACTAGCAAGAGCGCACTTTAGGAACCGCGCTATAGCTAATGTAGCTATAAGCGCATTTTACGGAAAAACGCCATCGCAAAGTCTAAGCACGCATAAAAATACATTGGCCATCAATGATCTTTTTGTGTACAATCTGAATTGTCAATATGAGTCCACTCCGATAGGAACTGGAGAGGACTCATATTGCGCCACAAATTCTACACATAGAGTACAGTGAAGACCAACTGGTTGTGATAGTTTGAAGTAACATATTTAAGGTGGTAAACACCTGTTCATGGAGCGAGGTGGGACTAAACTTGTGGGCTGATCGTAGCGATGGCGATTTTCTTAGAAGCGCTGCTGCTAACTTCTATAGCAGTAGCGCTAGTTCACTATAGGGCGCCATCGCTATAACTAGCTGGGTTGCAAGGTCATGGCAATTAGAGCAGTAGTGCGGTTTCGCGTGGGAGCGCCATCGCTACTTTCCTTTCAGCAGCTGCTTTTATATCAAGCGCTGCTGCTAATTAGCAGCAGCGCCTTATTTTAGAGCGCGCTGCTGGTAAGATTCTGTGTATAGGCTTTTCCCTAGTAGTGGCAGGAGCGACCTTTCAGCGGCTGATGCACATCACCTTGGGTCCACAGCACGGGACGAATGTTGAGGCTTACGTCGATGACATTGTGGTGAAGTCTCGGGAGGCCAGAACCCTGATACAATACCTGGAGGAAACCTTCGCGAGCCTCAACGCAGTGAACCTGCAGCTCAACCCGGAGAAGTGTGTGTTTGGGGTCCCCTCGGGCAAGCTCTTGGGCTTCCTCGTGGCCCACCGGGGCATCGAGGCTAACCCAGAAAAGGTCAAGGAAGTCGAGGACATGAGCCCACCGAAGACCCTAAGAGAAATGTAGAAGCTCACTGGGCGCGTGACCGCACTAGGACGCTTCATCTCCAAGTTAGGGGAACGAGCGCTACCCTTCTTCAAGCTAATGAAGAAAAAGGGCCCCTTTGAATGGACTGAAAAGGCCGACAAGGCGTTCCAAGATCTCAAAAGGTACTTAACCAACCATCCGGTAATGGTGGCTCCACGCCCCCAAGAGCCCCCGGTGCTCTACCTTGCAGCCACCCCTACTCGCCAACAAGCAGCCTGGTGGCAGTTAGGGAGGAGCGTTGGACCAAAGCATGGCAGCTGCCCGGGTCAAGGCGAAGCAGGATCAAGGGGGCATCACAGAGACCACTACCACAGCTGAGAAGGATCAGCCGCCGCAGGGAAGCGCACTCGGAATAGAAGAGACCCCTCCCCCTGACGACCAGCCACTGGGGGCTCCACTATCTCAGGAGGCGCCACGGCCTTCGGAGGACGCCAACAACACCAACACTCCCAACCTTGTCGAACACCCTGTGTACTTCGTCATCACAGTGTTGCGGGACGCGAGGGCGCGGTACCCCATGCCCCAGAAACTCCTCCTCGCGCTCTTGGTGGCCTCGCGCAAGCTGCGGCACTATTTTCAGGGCCATCCCGTCAAGGTTGTCTCGGTGTACCCCTTGGAAAGGGTGCTCAGGAGCCCCAACTCGGCTGGAAGAGTCGCTGAGTGGAACATCGAGTTGCAAGCGTTTCAGCTAGAATTCAGCACCACCAGAGTCATCAAGGGAGCCGCGCTAGCGGACTTCGTGGCGGAATGGACGGAGGCGCCGGGCCTCAAGGCTGATGAGGATCGATCCCTCTCCCCGGGAAGCGAGGCACCGGACGGTTGGATCATGTACTTCGACGGGGCGTTCTCCAGACACGGCGCGGGAGCTGGCGCAGTGCTTATATCTCCTACTCAAGACAAGCTCTACTACGCCGTGCAGCTCTGTTTCCAGCACGGAGAAAAGGTCTCCAACAACATAGCAGAATATGAGGGCCTGATAGCAGGCCTGAAGGCCGCGGTTGCCCTGGGAGTGAAGCGCCTTACCATCAAGGGTGATTCACAACTCCTCGTCAACTTCTCCAACAAAGTATACGAGCCGAGGGATGAGCACATGGAAGCCTACCTCGCGGAGGTCCGCAGGATGGAGAAGCAGTTCTGGGGACTGGAGTTGCAGCATGTGCCTCGTGGGACCAATCAAGAGGCTGACGACATCGCCAAACGGGCATCCAGGCGGCTACCTCAGGAGCCCGACGTCTTCGAGGAGCGGCTCTTCAAGCCCTCGGCAACGCCATCGCTGTCAAGCACGGTGCAGCCTCGGGAGCCCCGGTCTGTGGCCCGGCCTCGGGAGCGCGTCTGCTCCTAACGCTGGAGCGTCAGGAGGGGTGCTGGATCACAGAGCTCTAGAGCTACCTGACGCAAGGGACCTTGCCGGAAAAGGAGGAGGAAGCGGAGCGTGTAGCGCGGCAAGCCACGGCGTACTGCATCAGGGATGGAGAGCTCTACAGGAAGCGACCAAATGATGTGTCCCTGAGTTGCATCTCCAGGGAGCAAGGGAAGGAGCTGCTGGCAGACATACACGGTCGAGACTATGGGCATCATTCGTCATCACAGACCCTCGTTGGCAAGGCGTTCCGCAGCAGGTTCTATTGGCCCACTGCGCTCAACGATGCTGTGGAACTGGTGAAGGCTTGCGAGGCCTGCCAATTCCATACCAAGCAGATCCATCAGCCGGCGGGAGGTCTGCAAACTATACCCCTCTCATGGCCATTCGCAATGCGGGGCTGGATATACCGGGCCCGCTTCCTCGTGGCGCCAGGCTATCGTTACCTCTACGTCGCAGTGGACAAGTTCACCAAGTGGGCTGAAGTGGAAGCCGTCCGCGCCATCCCCGCAGGTTCTGCGGTCAAGTTCATCAAGGGCATCGTGAGCCGGTTCGGGGTGCCGAACCGCATCATCATCGACAACGGTTCGCAGTTCACCAGTAACCTCTTCAAAACATACCGTGCTAACCATGGGACGTAGGTATGCTACGCTTCGGTAGCGCACCCACGGATCAACAGTCAGGCTGAGCGGGCCAACGCAGAGGTCCTGAGGGGCCTAAAAACCAGGACATTCAAGAAGAAGCTGGAGGCTTGCGGCAGAGGCTGGTACGACGAGCTTCAGTCCGTGTGGTGGTCCATCCGCACGACCGCGACCAAACCGACTGGCGAGACCCCATTCTTCCTGGTCTATGGAGCTGAAGCAGTCCTCCCTCACGAGGTCGGGGCGTCGTTCGCCGCGGGTCTGGCGTTCGACAAGGCGCAGCAGGACGCCATGCGGGGGACGAACCTTGTGCTGGGGGAGGAGCATCGTCGAGAAGCCGCGCTACGAGCGGCGAGGTACCAACAAGCACTGCGGTGATACCACTACCGCAACATTCTCCCCAGAACTCTTGAGGTAGGGGACCTCGTTCTCAGACGGGTTCTCTGCAGGGAGGGACTGCATAAGCTTTCTCCCATGTGGGAGGGCCCGTTCAAGGTTGTTCATGTTTCCAGGCCCGGCTCCGGCTGCCGCTTGGAGACTCAGGAGGGGGTGCCCGTCCAGAACGCGTGGAACATCCAGCACCTCCGGAGGTTTTACCCCTAAAAAGGCCCGGTGCCTGTGAAGAAGGCAAACGCCTATGAAACTTATCTTTCTGAGAAAGGCCCGGTGCCTGTGTAGAAGGCGAATGCCTGTGAAGTTGTTGCGTTTTGGAAAAGGCCCGGTGCCTGTGAAGAAGGAAAATGCCTGTGAAGATTATCTTTCTGAGAAAGGCCCGGTGCCTGTGCAGAAGGCGAATGCCTGTGAAGTGGTTGCGTTTTGGAAAAGGCCCGGTGCATGTGAAGAAGGCCAACGCCTGTGAAGCTCGCCGCCTGTGACACTCTCACATAATAATGAGTTGGGGCTGTACACGCCCCGGAGTCTCAGGAGCGCCGGCCTCAGACCACAGGGCTCCGTCCCCACTCCAGTGGCAGCACTTAGCTCCGCGCTGGTGAGAAGACGTCGAAGACTAGATTAGGTGCCGGACGCGGCTTTTTTCATTTGCTTTCTGCAGTTGGCTTGTTCATTCCCATTTGAAGTTTTATTGAAGGTGTTGCCGTCTTTGGCTTGCGACTCTTTGCCTTCTTCGCTCTCCTACCTCGATTTCTCTCGCGCGAGTCTCGCGAGGGAGCAACGCGGGCACCCTCGCAAGTGTTTTCTGCCCCTACTATTTGAGGCTTCCCTAACCGGGTTCGCTACGGGAGCACCCCTCCAGTCTGTGCCCCACGGGCACCACGACGCGAACACAAGACCTAGGTCGGTCGCCTCCACGACTGAGGCCGGAAACTACCTCTCCTGGCTAATCTTTGCAGGGCATGAAGCGTTCGACGAGGCCTCGGCCTCGGGAGGCGAAGACCACGGCAGGTCGCCCCCAAGCTAAGTAATTTCTACGCGCAGGCGTGTGGCACAGAAGCCTAATACAAAAATAGCGGAAACAGTATGATAATTAAACATCAACAGTCCAGGCAAGCCCCCGCGGGTCCCTACACTACTGTCTCTTTGCGCAGGAAAAGGAAAATAACAAGACAGGCGCGGCTCGCTTGACACCAACTCGCGGCGGAGGCTCGAACTGCCTCCGGATGGCGGGCGGACCCGCTACCTCCCTCCAGGTGGGCGCGGCGGCGCGGAGGCTGGCCATGGCCATCGCTGGAGGAGCCGCTGTCCGAAGAAGAGTCGCCGAAGCTTGACGAACCCCGAGCGCGGCCAACCACGCGCGCGCCATCATCTTCGTCCCGATCATTGCCGGGGCTAGGCCCTCGGCCGCGGTCGTCGTCCTCGCGGCAGCACCCAGCGCGGCGACGGTCTTCCCCGAACACCCTCACGTAGAGGGTGGCGTCGCCGTCGAACTTGAAGTGCAGGGTGCACCGCCGGCTCAGACCTCGCGCGCGGGCAAACGCTTGCCAGCCGCGGGTCAGGGCCACACTCCCGGCGGCGGAGTCCTCCAGCGAAGCCCAGGAGGCCCGGCTGCAGCAACCGTCTGCCTGGAGCCAGAGGCCGCCCGGGGTGCCGTCCGGAAGTTCACCTAAAAGGAAGCGGGGAAGCTGGAGCCAGGTGCTGGTCGGCTCCGCCGACCACACGACAAACTCCGGCAACACCTCTGCTGAATGGAAGCGCGGCCTAGGGGGTTGCGCGGCCGTAGCGCGCCCCCCATCAACGGCCTGACGCCCGTCACCACGCGGGAGATCGCCTCCACGGTTGCGAGAAGCCGCTACGGGAGCCACATGGTGCTTGCGAGGACGGCGTCGACCGTGCTTGGCTGGGGGAGAGTCAGGCTCCACCTGGCGGGCCTTTCCCTTCTCCGCGGCCGAGAACCTCTTCGGCGGAGCCATGGAATAGAAGGAGAAGCAAGAAGAGATGGACTGGAAGGGCACGCGCCGTTCCATACTTATAGCCGGGGAAGGCCAACCGTTGACATGCACGATCACAAGTAATCATGACCCGCTTTGAATGCAGGGACTTGTCAATTCGTGCAGTCGCCGAGGCGTCATGGTGAAGTGGAGAAGCCCACGTCCAATCAACCGCCATGCGGCACCCAAGGCCACAGTTATTAGGGCTCGGGCGCCGTGACTTGTCCTTCGCTTCTCGCTTAGCCAAGTCCAGCGCGCTTTGGGCCCGGGGCTCTTGCCGGTGTTCGGGAACGGGGTACCAGACTTGCACTGCCCGCCTGCGGCGTGGCTCAAGGGGTGGCCCAAGATGGCCCATATTCATCAGCACAAGCTCAAGATACGCTGGGCGACGACGTGAAGCTTCCTCGAGCACGGCCTCGTCCCGGGCTCGCGAGGAGGCGGAGAGATCAAGGCGGGTACCTCACGAGGTGCCCATGACGCAAGCCATGACGACCGAGGGCGCCAGGAAGGCGCCAGCCCATGATGGTCCTCATTTCCTCTTTGGTGCAAAGGAGGCAAGCGCAAAGTAGAGCATCAAGCAAAGGCAACCATTTCGTGCAACAAGACCAAGAACAACACAACGGCAGGAAGGAGGTCATCGTGGATCCCAAGCCGGCGTCATCGTCGAGCCTTTGACAAAGCGAGGACCAACTTTAGTCAGGATAAGTGTACTAGATGTTCCCCTTCAAAATGGCCAATTGTTGGCGCCCTTCCCGCTCAATATTTGGGAAGAGGCCCAGGGCCTTTGCCTATAAATAGGGCTAGCCACCCACAGGGTAGAGACACGTTGAATCTAGAGAGAGACAGAGAGCGACCGAACTCGCCCTAGCAGTTCGTCGCACCGGCCAAGAACAGACCATCGCGAGGCTGTTCTTCCTTGTATTGTTCACCATCAGCCCCTAAGGCAATCCACCACACCACACACTGGAGTAGGGTATTACACCACAATGGTGGCCTGAACCAGTATAAACATTATGTCCCTTGTGTTGCTCTTTGTGTAGTTTAGATCCTTGCGAGGCGACGAGGTGCAGGTTGGTAGGGGGTGAGATCTCCGCGTGCACGCCAGAGTTCGAACCTAGAGGGTCTGCCAGAACCCGAAATCCGACAGAGATCGCCTACTTCGTGAAGATCTACCGCTAGTGAGGCAAGTCCTTTGTGGGCGACGGCCATGGTGGGGTAGACAAGGTTGCTTCTTCGTGGACCCTTCGTGGGTGGAGCCCTCCGTGGACTCGCGCAACCGTTACCCTTCGTGGGTTGAAGTCTCCATCAACGTGGATGTACGATAGCACCACCTATCGGAACCACGACAAGAACATCCGTGTCTCCTATTGAATTTCAATCCTCCAAACCCTTCCCTTTACATTCTTGCAAGTTGCATGCTTTACTTTCCGCTGCTCATATACTCTTTGCATGCTTGCTTGAATTGTGTTAAGATTGCTTGACTTGTCCAAAGTTGCTAAAATCTGCCAAGAACTAAAATTGGGAAAAGGCTAGATTTATTTGGTCAAGTAGTCTAATCACCCCCCTCTAGACATACTTTCTATCCTACAAGTGGTGTCAGAGCTTTGGTCTTCATTTGCTTTGATTTCCATAGCTTTTGCTGGTCATAGCCTTGGTTTCACAACCTAGGAGAGTATGGCGTCTAGCGAGGGAAATTACCACCGTAGAGGTCCTTACTTTGATGGTACTAATTTTGCTAGTTGGAAGCATAAGATGAAAATGCATATTCTTGGACATAACCCCACCGTTTGGGCTATTGTATGTACTGGCTTGCAAGATGAATTCTTTGATGGGAGAGAACCGAACCGTGAAGCTACCGTGGAAGAGTTGAAGATGCTGCAATACAATGCTCAAGCTTGTGATATCCTCTTCAACGGATTGTGCCCCGAAGAATTCAACAAAATCAGCCGTCTTGAGAATGCAAAGGAAATTTAGGATACTTTGATTGATATGCATGAAGGTACCGACTCCGTCAAGGAATCCAAGTTGGATCTGATTCAAAGTCAGCTTGACAAGTTCAAAATGAAGGATGGTGAAGGTGTTGCTGAAATGTACTCTAGGCTTGCTCTCATCACAAATGAGATTGCCGGCTTAGGGAGTGAAGATTCATCATCAAGAAGATTCATCATCTTGACCGACAGATCAGATTCAAAGTCAGCTTGACCGACAGATTCATCATCAAGAAGATCCTAAGAGCCTTGGATGGAAAATATGATACCATGTGCACATTGATCCAAATGATGCCCAATTACAAAGATCTCAAGCCAACGGAAGTCATTTGAAGAATTGTTGCTCATGAGATGTCACCCAAGGATAAGGAGGATCTCCATAACAAGTCAAGTGGTGCTTACAAAGCCTCATGTGAAGCTCCTACATCATCAAGTGAGAAACAAACCTTCAATGAAGAATTGAGCCTAATGGTGAAGACTTCAACAAGTTCTACAAGATTAGAAGCAAAGAGAGAAGTTCCAAGTCAAGGTCCTGCAATGACAAAAGATCTTCTAGTCGAGAGCAAAATTGCTACAATTGTGGAAGACCCGGACACTACTCAAACGAGTGCACGGCCCCCTACAAAAGAAGAGAAGATTCTCCAAAAGGAAGAAGTAGAAGAGAAGAATCACCATCATGAGAGAGAAGGAGTAGAGATGATCGTTATGAATGAAGACCCTCTCGGAGAAGCAAGGATTCGGAAAGGAAGGACAAATCATCAAGGAGCTATACAAAACGAAGATATCAAGCTCATGTTGGTGAATGGGTATCCGGCTCCGACTCCGACAATCACTCCGAAAGAAGTTATCACTCCGACTCTGAATATACTCAAGATGAAGGTGTTGCCGGTCTAGCACTTGTGTCAACCAACTCCTACGACATATTTGATTCACCAAATGAAGGAATTGGAAGATGCTTCATGGCTAAAGGCCCAAAGGTATCACACGCCGAGTATGTTGATTTCAATAGTGATGAAGATGACTTGTTAGGTGATGATGATTTACTTGTTGATAACTCTAGTGATGAATACTATGATGAAACATCAATTAATCATGCTAATCAAGATAAAACGAATGACAATGATAAGGAGAAGATTGAGTTTCTAACTAAGGAACTAAACACTCTTAAGTTAGCTCATGAAACTATCTTAGGAGATCATCGAGAACTTTTAAGGACTCATGAGAAATTACGCTTTGAAAAGCTCAACCTAGAGCAAGATCATGAGTTCTTAAAGGCAATCAATGATGATCTTCGCAAGAAAAGTTCTTCTTACATTGCCAAGCGTTTACTCTTATCCACTTACATGCCTCCAGTCAAGTCTAGTAACAAGAACAAGAAAGATTCTTCCTCTAGTAGTAACAATAATCATGCTAAATCCAATGTTGTTGCTTCTAGTAGTTCTCTTGATTCCACTAATGATTCTCTTAGCCAAGTTACACTTGAGCAAGAAAATAGCTTATTGAAGGGAATTATAGAGAAAGGTGTTTACAAGAGCCTTGCCGGGAGTAAGCAATTCGAGGAAATTGTACGCAAGCAAGGAAGGCACCGGAAGAACCAAGGTGTTGGTTTTGAACGAAAGTTCAATGCCAATGGAGTGGAGTGGGAAGAAGATCAATACCCCAAGACAAAGTTTGTTCCTCAACAAGAGAAGTATGATCATACTTCTTTCAAAGGGACACAAGCTCAAGATGATGTTCCACCTCAAGACCACAATAAAAAAGGCAAGGATAAGCTTCAAGAGGAGATTGATGCATTTGAAGAAGCACCTAAGGCCTTGGTTAAGTGGGTTCCCAAGACTACACCAAGCTCTCCTTCATCAAGTACGGCTACAACCCCAAGGATTCCCATCAAGATGGTGTGGATCCCGAAGAAGAAGAACTAGAAAGTTCTTGAGGGTGACTCCGCCAACATACTTCACTCTTATCATTTTGGCAAGGACAAGTGCAATCAACTTCCACATCTTGCACTAGTTCAAGGAGTCACAAACCCTCTTGTTGGTAAGACAAGGGAGAAGGTAACCTAATGCTTTCATAGACATCATCTTGTGTGTGCATCACTCTATGTATATGGATATCCTTGTTTGTTCCTTGTGGGACTAACCCGTGTAGGTATTGAAAGTGCAACTCACTCCAAAGGATTGCTCCAAAAGATCTACAGCAACATTGAGCATCCACATCTTCAACACCCACATGAAGACATATCGACAAAACCCAAGGTTAGTTCATCCCTCTTAGGGGGGATCTCACATCTAGGGGGAGCTTTACTCTAAAAATTGAGCTAAAGCAACTCTAATGGTGTGAACACAACAACGCTTTATGTAAAAGTGGTAACCCCACTTGTGCTTAAACGATGAGTATGACCTATGATCAAAATGTTCTCATTTGACTCCAAAGTCAATATACTCATATATAGATGACCTAGTCATCGCCATTTGCTTGATAGATGCTAGAATTGGATGTGCATGCTTTGCCACATATTTCATTTGCCATTTTATTGTGTGAGCATGTTGGTTGCATAATTTACTCATTCGAGGACATCCACTTGTTGTTTTGATTGTTTGGTTCCTTTTCTTTTGCCAAGTGGATGGACAAGAATGCCTAAAAACCTTCTCTAGCTATCTATGCTTTTCTCGTCTCAAACTATATTCATGCTACATCACAAAGTTTGATCAAGTCAAATTCGAGCCACTCTGTGTGAGGAGCACTCGGAGTCCCCGATTCGTCATAGACTTAAACTTCCAAAACTTCTTTGTGGGTTTCGGTCTGACCGATTCATCCATTTCGGTCATACCGAGATCACTAAGTCGATCTAGGTTTTCAATCTCGGTGCAACTGATTTGAACTTTTCGGTCACACCGAGTTGCAGTAACTGCTTGCAGTTATGCATCTCGGTGCCACCGAGTTGTTCCACTCGGTTACACCGACAGGGTTAGTGATGTAGGGTGGAACCCTAATCGGTGATCTTTCACGTTTGGAGGGGATCCTACTGGGGAAACACGACGAACGGGCGGAAGAACACAAGGGAAAACACACAAGAGGAACACTAAACCGACAAGTTTCGATTACACAAGGGCTAGATCACCGAACACATAAGGTAGCACAAGATTCAAAATCAACAAAGGGAAGATACACGAGTAGCCGTCCTTCTCTGTGAGGAGGTCTTAATGGGGTCCACCCTAGAAGGGGGTGTTGAATCCGCTTGGGGGGATCTTCTCTGAAGAGGTCCTGGGCTCCGAGGAGAAGTAACCAAGTGGATGAGCAAGGCTCTCACACAAACATGAGCTAAACCAATGCTGACCCTAGAAAGGTGGGGAAGAAAGAGTATATATAGTCTAGGGGGCGAAGGGGTACAAGGTCTGGGGCCCCAATCGAAGTCAACACACAGGCATCAGACGTCCGGAGGTCACCGGTCGTCCGGGGGCTCGAGAGGGTCCGGACGTCCGGAGGCCTTCGGACGTCCGTAGATTCGGCTCGGGCGCACATAGGTCGGACGTCCGGAGGCTTTCGGACGTCCGTAGATTCGGTTCGGGTGTGCGTCGGTCGGACGTCCGGAGACTTTCGGACGTCCGTAGATTCCATTCGGGTGCCCAGCTGCCGGACGTCCGGACGCGTCGGTCGTCCGTGGCCTGGGGGGTCGCCGGATGTCCGGACTTGGTCGGACGTCCGAAGCCTGTAGCTTCAGTAGCCTTTCTTCTTCTTCTTCTTCAACATGCTTGGAGTCCTCGTCTTCTTGGCTCTGGGAAGTAGTTGTTCCTTGGCTTATCTCCATGTACCTGATTACACATAGAGTTTCCGAATGAGGTAGTAGCCATGTCTCGTGAGTAGGATGAGGGAGTTCGGAGAGGAGCGAGTTCACCTTATCTTCGATAGCCTTAGCTCAAGCTCGAGTCATGGGTCCACGTGGTGTTGAGGAAGATGTAGGTGCGTCCATGGGGATGAGTGAGGGATGCTCCGCATCATCAACCCCCCCCCCTTGAGAGAGGTCCGACCTCGGATCAGAAGCTTCATCTCCATGGTATGGTGCGAGGTCCTTGACGTTGAAGATGTCGCTCACATTGTGCTTGTCTGGAGGTAGGTCAGTTTTGTAGGCGTTGTCGTTGTAGCGTGCTAGCACCTTGAAAGGTCCATCGGCTCGAGGAAGAAGCTTGGACTTGCGTTCTTTGGGGAAGCGGTCCTTGCGAAGAAGTAGCCACACTAGATCACCAATGTTGAAGACCATGGGTTGCTTGTTGACGTTGAGCTTGGTCGTTAGTCGTTGTACTTGGCGTTCGATGGTTTGTCTTGTCTCCTCATGGATCTTCTGGATGTAGCTTTCCCGTGCACTCGCATCCATGTTGGTGCGCTCTTGTAGAGGAAGAGGTAGAATGTCCAATGGGGACAACGGGTTGAAGCCGTAGACGACCTCGAAAGGGGACTTGCCGGTAGTAGAGTGTCTTGCACGATTGTAGGCGTACTCGGCGATGGGTAGACATGCCTACCACTCGTTGATGTTCTTCTTGATCAAGACGCGAAGTAGAGTGGAGAGTGTGCGGTTCGTCACCTCCGCTTGGTCGTCGGTTTGAGGATGGTATGCGGATGAGAACAAGAGCTTGATTCCGAGCTTGGCGCATAGGGTCTTCCAAAAGTAACTCAAGAACTAGACGTCACGATCGGAGATGATTTTCTTTGGTACTCCATGGAGTCGCAAGATTTCCCTACAAAAGAGATTTGCAATGTGTGAAGCATCGTCTATCTTGTTGCAAGGAAACGAATGTGCCATCTTAGAAAATCTATCCACAACAACAAACATGGAATCCTTTCCATTTTGAGTTCTAGGCAAACCAAGTACAAAATCCATGATAATGTCTTCCCAAGGTTGATAAGGAATAGGAAGAGGCATGTAAAGACCATGAGATTGAGGTTTAGACTTAGCTTTGCGACATGTAGAGCATCAGTTGGTGAAGCGTGAGACGTCGCGGAACATCTTGGGCCGAAAGTAGTTCTTGGAGAGCGTGGCGAATGTCTTGTCACGTCCAAAGTGTCCCATGAGTCCGCCTCCATGAGCCTCTTGCAAAAGGAGCAAACGAAGAGAAGACTTGGGAATGCATAGTTTGTTAGCTCTCATAAGATAAGCATCCTTGATGTAATATTGTTCCCAAGAAGTATGCGTCAAACACTTAGCATAAGGAATGGCAAAATATGGGTCGTTAGCATACAATTATTTTATGTGCTCAAAGCCAATAACATTCAACTCAAGTTTAGTGACAAGCGTGCTTATGCGTGAAAGTGCATCGGCAACTAGATTTTCTTTACACTTAATGTACTTGATCACATAAGGAAAAGATTCAATAAACTCACTCCATTTGGCATGAAGCTTGTTCAACTTAGTTTGACCTTTTAGGTACTTAAGCATTTCATGATCGGTATGGATGACAAACTCATGCGGTCTAAGGTAATGTTCCCAAACATGTAGCACACGCACTAAAGCATACAATTGTTTATCATAGATGGGATAGTTAAGTTTAGCACCGGAGAGTTTTTCACTAAAATAAGCAATGGCTCATTTTTCTTGCATCAAGAATCCGCCAATTCCGGTACCACTTGCATCGCAATGGACCTCAAAAGTTTTGTCAAAATTAGGCAAAGCAAGAATCGGAGCATGAGTAAGCAAAGAATTTAGCTCATCAAAAGCGGTGGATTGCAAAGTTCCCCAAACAAAAGGAGTATTCTTCTTACTCAAAGCATGCAAAGGAGCGGCAATTGTGCTAAAATCTTTCACAAAGCAACGATAAAAACCCGCAAGACCAAGAAAGCTACGCACTTGTTGCAAATTGGTCGGTTGGGGACAAGTTTTAATTGCTTCAATTTTAGATTCATCAACATGGACACCCTTTGAGGATACTACAAAACTCAAGAAAACCACTTTGTCAACACCAAATGTGCATTTTTTCATGTTTGCATAAAGACTTTCCTTGCGAAGGGTTTGCAAAACAGCCCTAACATGATTAAGATGTTCTTTCTTGGTTTTGCTAAACACAAGAATATCGTCGAAGTAAACCACAACAAAGATTCCAATGTAAGGGCGAAGCACATGATGCATAAGACGCACGAAAGTACCGGGAGCCTCCGATAGACCCATAGGCATCACTAACCACTCATATAAACAAAATTTGGTTTTGAAAGCAGTTTTCCATTCATCACCCTCTTGTATGCGGATTTGATAATAGCCACTTTTAAGATCAATTTTTGAGAAAAAGTTGGCTCCACTAAGTTCATCAAGCATATCATCTAAGCGAGGAATGGGATGCCTATAGCGAATGGTAATAGCATTTATAGGTCTACAATCGGAACACAAGCGGAAACTTCCATCGGGTTTAGGCACAAGTATAACGGGAACGACACACGGGCTTAGGCTTTCACGTACATGACCCTTGTCGATGAGTTGTTGTACTTGTCGTTGAATCTCATTGGTTTCTTCGGGATTGACTCGGTATGGAGCTTTGTTTGGGAGAGGTGCTCCGGGGATGAGGTCGATTCGATGCTCAATGCCTCGAAGAGGAGGTAGGCCCGGAGGTAGCTCATCGTGCAAAACATCTTGGAATTCCTGCAAAAGAGATTGAAACACTAAATGTAGCTCATTAGAGGTGTTAGTTGTTGGCTCTCCATCCTTGCACACAAGGACAAAGTGCATTACACTAGATGGGTTCTGACACACTTCTCTCATCTCACTTTTGGTGGCAAATAGGATGAGGTTTTTTTTCGCTAGGCGAAGAGGCGCTCAAGTTTGGCTTGTGGCTCTCACTCACTTTGTGGTGGATCACTTTCTCACTCTTGTCTCTATGATGGGTGGTTGCTTGTCGGCTATCACTTGACTAGGAGACATAGGTCGTAGCACATATTCCTTCCCTTTCATTTTGAAGCTATAGTGATTGGTGCGCCCGTTGTGGAAGACACCACGGTCGAATTGCCATGGTCGAACAAAAAGAATGTGGCAAACCGTCATTGGGACCACATCACATTCCAAAGTGTCCTCATATGCACCAATTTTGAAGGAGACTTGGACCGTATGCTCAACTCGTATAGTGCTGGAGTCACTTAGCCATTGAACCTTATAGGGATTCAGGTGCTTCCTCTTGACCAATTGAAGCTTGGAGCATAGTTCTTCACTTGCCAAGTTGTGACAACTTCCTCCATCGATGATGACCTTGATGGACCTTCCGTTGATGTCGGCCTTTGTGTGGAAGATGTGGCATCTTTGGTCGTCTTCTTGTTGATGTTGAAGAGTCAAGACCTTGGAGACAACGAGAGCGGGGCTCGAATCCTCATCACAAAAGGCATGATCATCTTCATCTTCGTTCACTCGCCGGTGCATGGCCACTTGCTCAAGAGCTTCCATCTCCTCATCACTCATTGAGTCATAGGTGCCATCGTCGTTGAGGATCATGGTGCGCTTGTTGGTGCATTCATAGGACTTGTGGCCTCGTCCGCCGCAAGTGAAACACTTGAAGGAGCTTGTCTTGACGGTCTCATCGGTCGGAGATGATGAAGCACGCGTCTTGAAATTGCTTGTAGTAGGAGGAGGACGACTTGAACTTGTCGAATTTTTCTTATAACTCGACTTGTCGTCGTTGTTTGTAGAAGGTTTGGTTGATGTAGATGTTGGAGGAGGTGTTGAAGCTTGGTTGTTGGAGAAGCCGTAGGTCTTGGACGAGTACTTGGTGTACTTGAAGTCATCTTGCACTTGACGCTCCGCCTTTGTAGCTTGATGTACGAGCTCAATGAAGGTGGAGTATGGTTGGAAGTCGGCGATCTTCTTGATGGGATGATTGAGTCCATTCAAGAAACGTGCCATAGTTTGCTCATCATCTTCCTTCACATTGGCTCGAATCATGGCTATATCCATTTCCTTGTAGTATTCTTCAACACTCTTTGTTCCTTGCTTGAGGAGTTGGAGTTTCTTGAAGAGGTCGCGGTTGTAGTAGGTTGGCACAAAACGTTCTCTCATGACATCTTTCATTTGAGCCCAAGTGGTGATTGGAGGTTCACCTCTTGCTTGTCGCCTTTCAAGGATTTGTTCCCACCATATGAGCACATAGTCTTGGAACTCAAGTGATGCCATAGCGATTTTCTTCTCTTCATCGTAGTTGTGCAAACGAAATATTTTGTCGTCCTTCAGTGCCCATGAGAGGTACTCTTCGGGGTCATTGCTTCCATTGAACTTGGCATGGTGAATTTGAGCTTTCCATATCGTTGCTCTTCATTGTGTTGTTGGCGATGGTGATGATGACGTCCTTGATGTGGATGGCAATCGTCTTCATGTTGCTCTTGGTGTGGAGGAAGTCCATGATCAACTTGCTCTTGTTGAACTTGAGGTTGAGGTGGAGCTTGACGAGCTTGTGGAGGGGCTTGAGGAACTTGACGTTGTACATGGGGTTGATAGTTCCCCTCTTGGATTTCTACTCGAAGGGCTTCCTCCTTATTGCGCCTTTCGCGATTGCGATTGGCGATGGATCGACTTGATTCTTGAAGGGCACGTTGCGCCTCAAGAGCTTGCGCTTCTCGTTGTTGTTGTTGAAGACGTTGAGCCTCGGCGTCTTTTTCGTCTTGGTGTAGACGCGCTCGTTCTTCTTCTTGGCGCCTTAGTCTTTGTCGCTCTTGAGCTTGGGCAAAAGCGGCTTGGTTTGATTGAGGACGAGGGACTTGCTCATCGACTTGCTCTTGTGAATGCTTGTCATGTAGCGGGTTGCGAGAAGCATGACGGTCTTGACGCGCGGCTCGTCGAAGAGTGTTCGATGACGGTGTACTTGAGTCGTAGAAGGTGTCGTCGGAGTGTCGACTCGAGCGGCTCCGTCTTGATGATGAAGAAGTGGAGTGATGTCGGTTCCTCATCAAGGCGCGGATCTCGTCCATTCTTGCATCATTCTCTTGCTTGTGAGCGTCGAACTTGTTGTCGAAGTAGTCTCTTGTACGTTGCTCGGAGAGTCAAAAGTCGGTGGCGAGGTTGTCGATGCGGTCGCTCATTGCTTGTTGCTCTTGGTGCAACGCTCGTTGTGCACCAAAGAGGTGGCTCTTGGTGACGTATGATGACATGTCATCGTCTTGCTCGAGGAAGAGTGGGTTGGTAGAAGTACTTGGCCTATCCATCATTCCAAGAAAAAATATGTGAGTGGTAGAAGGAGAAGAACTTATACCAATGTACCTTTGACCGATGTTGATGATGAATCAAGTTCACTCAAATGCGGACAATGAAATAGCACTATTGGTACCAATCCTTGTCGGTTCTCACACCTACACAAATAAAAGCTTATGGTGGAGCTTGGTGAGGATGGTGGCACAAAATTTGATGCAATTGTAAGTGAGCGTCAATAATGTTGGAAAAGGTACACAAATTTGCAAGGCTCGTCCTCTACTTAAAATTGAAGGAGGACGGCCTGCTCTCTGTCAAGGTCTTCAGAGACTTCGGGACTCGCCTGAAGTGATGCGTGGAGAGCTCCTCCGATGGAGATTCCGGCGATGGAAGCTCTTCCTCAAGCGAGAGTGATGAGGAGGACAACGGGGCAGATGATGGGGATAAGTCCGACAGGGCGTCGGACGCCCCGCGCTCGGGCGGGTGCGGCAGCAGCAGGATCTGCACCTGGCCGCTCCTCCGGCAGGGTTTTGCCAGGGGTGGGGCCAGCTCCTTGAACTTCTCGGGGCCGTCTCCTTGGGAGGCTGGCGTTGGGAGGCTGCGGAAGAGGAAGAGGGCGGGCGGCAAGGCCGTCAACTCGGAGTACGCGGGCACCGACGCCTTCATCGCGTATTGCCGGTCCTGCCGCCTCATCTTCCAGCTCCTTTCCCGGCACCGTCATCACCGGCCCACCCGTGGGCGGCCACCGAGGTGTTCTCCTGGTGCTTTCTGCTGCTCGTAGCTCGCCTAGGCGCCCCTTTTGCCCTCTCGCCTCCTTGACCTGCTGATACGTCTCCAATGTATCTATAATTTTTTATTGCTCCATGCTACTTTATCCACTGTTTTGGACTATATTGGGCTTTATTTTCCACTTTTATATTATTTTTGGGACTAACCTATCAACCGGAGGCCCAGCCTAGAATTGTTGTTTTTTGCCTATTTCAGTGTTTCGAAGAAACGGAATATCAAACGGAGTCCAAACGGAATGAAACCTTCGGGAACGTGATTTTCTCACTGAACGTGATCTAGGAGACTTGGACCCTACTCCAAGAAGCAACAGAGGCGGTCACGAGGGTGGGGGCGCGCCCCCCCTAGGGTGCGTCCCCCTGCCTCGTGGGCCCCCTGTTGCTCCACCGACGTACTCCTTCCTCCTATATATACCTACGTATCCCCAAACGATCAGAACAGGAGCCAAAAACCTAATTCCACTGCCGCAACTTCCAGTATCCACGATATCCCATCTTCGGGCCTGTTCCGTAGCTCCGCCGGAGGGGGCATCCACCACAGAGGGCTTCTACATCAACACCATAGCCCCTCCGATGATGTGTGAGTAGTTTACTTCAGACCTTCGGGTCCATAGCTAGTAGCTAGATGGCTTCTTCTCTCTTTTGGATCTCAATACAATGTTCACGCCTCTCTCGTGGAGATCTATTCGATGTAATCTTCTTTTATGCGGTGTGTTTGTTGAGACCGATGAATTGTGGGTATATGATCCAGCTTATCTATGAATAATATTTGAATCTTCTCTGAATTCTTTTATGTATGATTGGTTATCTTTGCAAGTCTCTTGAATTATCCGCTTGGTTTGGCCAACTAGATTGGTAGTTCTTGCAATGGGAGAAGTGTTTAGCTTTGGGTTCAATCTTGCGGTGTACTTACCCAAAGGATGTAAAGGGTTGCAAGGCACGTATTGTATTTTTGCCATCGAGGATAACAAGATGGGGTATTTATCATATTGCATGAATTTATTCCTCTACATCATGTCATCTTGCTTAAAGCGTTACTCTGTTTTTAACTTAATACTCTAGATGCATGCTGGATAGCGGTCGATGAGTGGAGTAATAGTAGTAGTACAGAATCGTTTCGATCTACTTGTCTTGGACGTGATGCCTATATACATGATCATACCTAGATATACTCATAACTATGCTCAATTTCATCAATTGCTCAACAGTAATTTGTTCACCCAATCAGAGAATACTTATGCTCTTGAGAGAAGCCACTAGTGAAACCTATGGCCCCCGGGTCTATTCTCATCATATCAATCTCCATCACTTTAATACTTGCTTTGTTTTTACTTTGCCTTTTACTTTTCACTTTGCATCTCTATATCAAAAATACCAAAAATATTATCTATGATCTCTATTAGATCTCACTCTCGTAAGTGACCGTGAAGGGATTGACAATCCCTAATCGCGTTGGTTGCGAGTAGCTATCGTTTTGTGCAGGTACAAGGGACTTGTGTGTGGCCTCCTACTGGATTGATACCTTGGTTATAAAAAACTGAGGGAAATACTTACGCTACTCTGCTGCATCATCCTCTCCTCTTCGGGGAAAACCAACGCAAGCTCAAGACGTAGGAAGAAGGATTTCTGGCGCCGTTGCCGGGGAGTCTACGCAAAAGTCAACATACCAAGTACCCATCACAATCCCTATCTCTCGCATTACATTATTTTCCATTTGCCTCTCGTTTTCCTCTCCCCCACTTCACCCTTGCCGTTTTATTCGACCTCTGTTTCCCAATCTCCTCCTCTTTTTCCCGTTGCCTTTTCCTCGTTCGCTTGTTCGCTCGTGTGTTAGTTTGCTTGCTTGCCGTCATGACTAGTCTCATATCTTCTCCATTATCTCCCGAGAATGAAGTTTTAAATTTTCAGCAAAGGGAGGGAGAAAATATAAAAGACGCTTGGTATAGAATTTGCAATGCTCAAAATAGATCTACCAGGAAGCAATCTACTTCAGTTCTTCTTCGTAATTTTTACGTAGGTGCTAATCCTTGGTATATATATATTACTTGATACCATTACCGGAGGGAATTTCTTGGGTAGCCATACTTTTTATTCTTATAAAGCTTCAATAGATTTATTTGGCTCACCACCTCTTTTGGTTAATGGAACTATGTTAACTTTGGAGCATGTTATGCAAAGGCTTGAAATTATTGAAAACAAAGTTGCTACCATTGAATCCATTAAAAATATTGATAAAAAGATCTATAATCAAATTATTCAATATGGACCTAAGGTAGGAATGACTTTGAAAAATATTAAGGAGAAGGAACCTATGGTTAATGAGAAAATAAATTTAGATTCCACTCGAATCGATAAACTTGAGGGTATCATTGCCAACTTGGGAACCGCTTTTTCTTCCGTAAAGAATACTCCTAGTCCTCCCACTAAAATTGCCAAGCTTATGTATGTTCCTAAAAATAAGGGTGAATCATCTAGTAAGGAAATTGCGGATCTTAAATCTATAAGTATTCATGCCGATCTTTTTACTATCATTAAGGAACCATTTGCTACAAATGAATTTTTTGATCTTGTGCCTAAAAGTTTGATAATTACTAGAAAGAAAGAAATCTATAAGAAAGATAGATGCCTCATTGAAGAATTGCCTACCAAAGATGGCTCATTGAAGAATTGCCTACCAAAGATGGCAATACCTAGATCTATCCTTGCTTTTATGCCTAGCTAAGGGCGTTAAACGATAGCGCTTGTTGGGAGGCAACCCAATTTTATTTTTAGTTTTTTGCTTTTTGTTACTATTTAGGAATAAATGATCCATCTAGCCTCTGTTTAGATGTGGTTTTATGTTTTAATTAGTGTTTTTGCCAAGCTAGACCTATTAGATCTTCTCGGATGATAGTTATTTGATCTTGCTGTAATTTTCAGAAACTTTGCGCTCAGTGCCCGAATTGTTAAAAATCACCAGAACGTGATATAATATTGATTCAAATTTCTGCCGATCAATAAACAAATTTTCTAGGTCGTCTAATTTTGGTAGAATTTATGGAGTTCCAGAAGTTTACGTTAGATATAGATTACTACAGACTGTTCTGTTTTTGACAGATTCTGTTTTGCGTGTGTTGTTTGCTTATTTTGATGAATCTATGGCTAGTAAAATAGTTTATGAAGTTGGAATACAGTAGGTTTAACAAAAATATAAATAAATAATGATTCCATTACAGTACCTTAAATTAGTCTTTTGTTTTCTTTCTCTAACGGAGCTCACGAGATTTCTATTCAGTTTTGTGTTGTGGACTTTTCAAGTTTTGGGTGAATTCTTTCGATGGATTATGGAACAAGGAGTGGCAAGAGCCTAAGCTTGGGGATGCCCATGGCACCCCCAAGATAATACTAGGACACCAAAAAGTCAAAGATTGGGAATGCCCCGGAAGGCATCCCCTCTTTCGTTCACTTCCATCGGTAATTTACTTGGAGCTATATTTTTATTCACCACATGATATGTGTTTTGCTTGGAGCGTCTTGTATTATTTGCGTATTTGATTGTTAGTTTACCACAATCATCCTTGCTGTACACACCTTTTGAGAGAGCCATACATAAATTGGAATTTGATAGAATACTCTATGTGCTTCACTTATATTTTTTGAGCTTGATAGTTTTGCTCATAGTGCTTCACTTATCTTTTGAGCGTGATAATTTTTGCTCTAGTACTTCACTCAGATCTTTTAGAGCATGGTGGTGGATTTGTTTTAAAGAAACTATTGATCTCTTATGCTTCACTTAGATTATTTTGAGAGTCGTTAATAGCATGGTAATTTGCTTAATGTTAATATACTTGGTATTCAAGATATGTGAAACTTTCTTTTGAGTGCGTTGAATACTAAGATAAGTTTGATGCTTGATAATTGTTTTGAGATATGAAGATAGTGATATTAGAGTCATTCTACTTGAGTAGTTGTGAATTTAAAGAATACTTGTGTTGAAGTTTGTGATTCCCGTAGCATGCACGTATGGTGAACCGTTATCTGATGAACTCGGAGCATGATTTATTTATTGATTGTCTTCCTTATGAGTGGCGGTCGGGGACGAGTGATGGTCTTTTCCTACCAATCTATCCCCCTAGGAGCATGCGCGTAATACTTTGCTTTGATAACTTCTAGAT
Source organism: Aegilops bicornis (assembly GCA_021605145.1). NCBI lineage: Eukaryota > Viridiplantae > Streptophyta > Magnoliopsida > Poales > Poaceae > Aegilops > Aegilops bicornis. The sequence goes on along the minus strand of CM038671.1, from coordinate 73,461,534 downwards.
TTTTGCAATAAGTATATGAGTTCTTTATGACTAGTGTTGAGTCCATGGATTATACGCACTTTTTCCCATGCTTCCACCATTGCTAGCCTCTCTAATACCGCGCACTTTTCACCGGTATCACACACCCACCATATATCTTCCTCAAAACAGCCACCATACCTACCTATCATGGCATTTCCATAGCCATTCCGAGATATATTTCCGTGCAACTTTCCACCGTTCCGTTTATTATGACAGGCTCCATCATTGTAATATTGCTAGAATGATCATGCAGTTGACATCGTATTTGTGGCGAAGCCACCATTCATAATTCTTTCATACATGTCACTCATGTTTCATTGCATATCCCGGTACACCGCTGGAGGCATTCATATAGAGTCACATTTTGTTCTAAGTATCGAGTTGTAATTGTTGAGTTGTAAGAAAAATAAAAGTGTGATGATCATCATTATTAGAGCATTGTCCCAAGTGAGGAAATGATGATGGAGACTATGATTCCCCCACAAGTCGGGATGAGACTCCGGACGAAAAATAAAAAATAAATAAAAAAAGAGGCCATAAAAAAGAGAGAAAAGGCACAAATAAAAAAATGAGAGAAAAAGAGAGAAGGGACAATGTTACTATCCTTTTACCACACTTGTGCTTCAAAGTAGCACCAAGATCTTCATGATAGAGAGTCTCTCATTTTGTCACTTTCATATACTAGTGGGAATTTTTCATTATAGAACTTGGCTTGTATATTCCAATGATGGGCTTACTCAAAATGCCCTAGGTCTTCGTGAGCAAGCGAGTTGGATGCACACCCACTTAGTTTCTTTTGTTGAGCTTTCATATACTTATAGCTCAAGTGCATCTGTTGCATGGCAATCCCTACTCACTCACATTGATATCTATTGATGGGCATCTCCATAGCCCGTTGATATGCCTAGTTGATGTGAGACTATCTTCTCCCTTTTTGTCTTCTCCACAACCACAATCCTATTCCACATATAGTGCTATATCCATGGCTCACGCTCATGTATTGCGTGAAGATTGAAAAAGTTTTGAAAATGTTAAAGTATGAAACAATTGCTTGGCTTGTCATCGGGGTTGTGCATGATTTAAATATTTTGTGTGGGTAAGATGGAGCATAGCCAGACTATATGATTTTGTAGGCATAACTTTCTTTGTCCATGTTATTTTGAGAAGACATAATTGCTTAGTTAGTATGCTTGAAGTATTATTATTTTTATGTCAATATGAACTTTTGTCTTGAATCTTTCGGATCTGAATATTCATACCATGATTAAGAAGATTTACATTGAAATTATGCCAAAGTATCACTCCGCATCAAAAATTCTCTTTTTATCATTTACCTACTCGAGGACGAGCAGGAATTAAGCTTGGGGATGCCTGATACGTCCCCAACGTATCTATAATTTTTAATTGCTCCATGCTACTTTATCCACTGTTTTGGACTATATTGGGCTTTATTTTCCACTTTTATATTATTTTTGGCACTAACCTATTAACCGGAGGCCCAGCCCAGAATTGCTGTTTTTTTGCCTATTTCAGTGTTTCGAAGAAACGGAATATCAAACGGAGTCCAAACGAATGAAACCTTCGGGAATGTGATTTTTTTCACCGAACGTGATCCAGGAGACTTGGACCCTACTCCAAGAAGCAACAATGGCGGTCACGAGGGTGGGGGCGCCCCCCCTAGGGCGCGCTCCCTGCCTCGTGGGGCCCCTATTGCTCCACCGACGTACACCTTCCTCCTATATATACCTACGTACCCCCAAACGATCAGAACAGGAGCCAAAAACCTAATTCCACCGCCGCAACTTCCTGTATCCACGAGATCCCATCTTGGGGTATCCACCACGGAGGGCTTCTACATCAACACCATAGCCCCTCCGATGAAGTGTGAGTAGTTTACTTCAGACCTTCAGGTCCATAGCTAGTAACTAGATGACTTCTTCTCTCTTTTTGGATCTCAATACAATGTCCTCCCCCCTCTCTTGTGGTGATCTATTCGATGTAATCTTCTTTTTGCGGTGTGTTTGTTGAGACCGATGAATTGTGGGTTTATGATCCAGCTTATCTATGAATAATATTTGAATCTTGTCTGAATTCTTTTATGTATGATTGGTTATCTTTGCATGTCTCTTCGAATTATCCATTTGGTTTGGCCAACTAGATTGGTAGTTCTTGCAATGGGAGAAGTGTTTAGCTTTGGGTTCAATCTTGCGGTGTTCTTTCAAGGCACGTATTGTATTGTTGCCATCGAGGTTAACAAGATGGGGTATTTATCATATTGCATGAATTTATTCCTCTACATCATGTCATCTTTCTTAAGGCGTTACTCTGTTTTTAACTTAATACTCTAGATGCATGCTGGATAGCGGTTGATGAGTGGAGTAATAGTAGTAGATGCAGAATCGTTTTGATCTACTTGTCTTGGACGTGATTCCTATATACATGATCTTACCTAGATATACTCATAACTATGCTCAATTCTGTCAATTGCTCAGCAGTAATTTGTTCACCCACCATAAAATACTTATGCTCTTGAGAGAAGCCACTAGTGAAACCTTGGCCCCCGGGTTTATTCTCATCATATCGAGCTCCATCACTTTAATACTTACTTTGTTTTTACTTTGCCTTTTACTTTTCACTTTGCATCTCTATACCAAAAATACCAAAAATATTATCTATCATCTCTATTAGATCTCACTCTCGTAAGTGACCGTGAAGGGATTGACAATCCCTAAACGCGTTGGTTGCGAGTAGCTATCGTTTTGTGCAGGTACGAGGGACTTGTGCTTGGCCTCCTACTGGATTGATACCTTGGTTCTCAAAAACTGAGGGAAATACTTACGCTACTCTGCTGCATCATCCTCTCCTCTTTGGGGAAAACGAACGCAAGCTCAAGACGTAGCACGTGCCTCCTGAGGAGAGGGACAAAAAAGGATTACGGGCATCTTATCTCTTTTTTAGTTTGTAACCATGTGGGTCTTTGTTAAATATAGAACTTGTAATCCCCTTGCTCATGTTTTTCATTTCGTACGAACTGTACCTGTATGGGATGTTTTTAATGAAAAAGGGATGCTTTCCGGGTTTTTCGTTCGTGGATAAATCCCGCGACAAGGAGCGAATCCTTGTTATTGTTTAAGATAAACGTTTTTCGCCCGGCACCAGGCCTTGCCGTCCCCCCACTCCACTCGACCGTTCTCGCGCTCATGGCGGAGGCAGGGATGAATGTCACGACCGGTTTTCCAATAAAAATATTTATTGAGAGACCGATCTTTTGATATCCAGTGTGAGGAAATCCTCCTCACTGGAGACAAAACTTTGATACAATAAGCCAGTAGCATTAAAATATTACAGGGTCGAGCTGAAGATGCCAAACCAATTATTACAAACACGCCAATAATTATACATAGTGGCGGATATGACACAATGGTGTGGGGTGGCATATCTTCGGGTGGTCGTGGGCCTCGTCGGAGAGTGCTGCGAACGTTAAATTGAGGAGGGGGTTAGACTCTTGGTAGCTTGAGGGGAAAGCTGACGAGAGTAGGACGCCGGGGACGGCCTCACCGGAGTGAAACGAGGTGGAGGCCGCGGCGGAACGGGGCGGCCGGAGTCGAGGAAGAAGAGCCCCTCGAGGCCCTTCCAGTGGCTGGGCGAGGACTAGTGAGGTGGTGGAGGTGTGCGGGGGCGAGAGCGCGCTCGGGGGTGCTATTTATAGCCGGCCCGAGGCGGTTGCCGTGAACGGATAAGTCCGACGAGTGTTATGGCGGCGCAGGGCATTGGTCGGGGTGGTGTTAGGGTTGAGCGTCATTGTGGAGGTCCACTGACTCCATTTAGATGCTAAACGAGCCAGGGTTGGGTGCTTTGGGTATGCTCGACGGAACGGAGCGACGCGGGCCCGTCGGCGGCAGGGAGCATGTTCTGTGCTTGCCGGGCCACGGCGACGGTGCAGCTGGGCGGCGCCGGCATGCACGAGCCACGCTGAGCGCTTAGGGAGAGCTGGCGGGCGCAGAACGGCGCAGTTGTGGTGGTGCCTTACGCCGACCGCCACGGAGGTCCCGACGCCGCAGAAGACGCCGGAGAGGTTGGGCCAGGTGCCACCGACGGTGAATCGGCCAAGCGTGCGTGCGGGGGTCTGGCCAGGGGGGAGAGGCCGTGTGCAACGTGCCAGGGCGCACTGTCGACGCGTGACTGAACACTGACGAAGGGAAACGACACTGAACTCTGAAACTTCTGAATATTTCTGAAACTGCAAGAAAACAGTGCCGTCCAGGTGTTCGACCGAATTATTTTGGCATGTGGGAGTTTCGCGTTGAGCTGATTTTTGGTGGAGTGGCTTCTCATTGCATCTCAGGGTTGCCTGAATTTTGGTGGAATTTTTGGAGCAGAGAAGATATGAATTTCACTAAATTTGACAAATCTTGTCCAAACTTGCAGAGACTGTAATTTGAAATATTTGAAAAGAGGAGGAGTGAATCATGATGGTTCTAGGTTGTGGGTACCAAGGACTATCCAGGGGAGTTGGTTTGAGGTCAAAACTCAAATGCATTTAGGTACTTGCTTTGCAAATCACCTAGGCTCAAAATAATGGACAAAAAAGATTTGGGAGGAGAAATAAATGAAATAAAATTCAGAAATGGATTGAACTTGATGAGACAGAAGGTTTGATTTGTCCCAAAGTGGGAAGAAGGTTTTTGGGAGGTTTTACCATGTGGGGCATGGTAAAATCATGAGAGGTTCCAATATAGGAGAAGACACAAGACTCCTAGGGTTTTCTTTTTAAAGAAAATAGAACCCAAAAATTTTGAAATTGAGAAGAGGGCAAACAGAAGAAAAGTTTTTAACCAAACACCAGAGTTGAAGGAGATGCCAAAATAAAATCCTTGCCAAAGGGAAAAAGTTTTTGAGAGAGAGATTTTTGGGAGGGTTTAAGTGACCTTCTTCAAATCCAACAAAGTTTTTGCTGAAAACCAAAACAAAAATTTTGGAGTGTCACAATGAAGTGGGCTTTAGGCTCCTCGTTCTACCTCCTTGCCGCCGCGGCTAAAACCAAATCCGGACCCAGGAAATAATCCTTAGGTATAGGAAAATGGGGAGCACGGCAGCCTAGAGATAAAAACGAGGTTTCACATGCCCCGGTCCTGTTCCGAAATGCATGACAGAGGATAAAAGACTTATCTAGATCTGCAGCCCCCGGCAATCTCATCTTGCCGCGGTTGGATCCTTGTGCTTGCAGCCCCCGGCAACTCTGGTTTGCTGAGGTCGGGACGCCGGTCCATTTCCTTTTTCCAAGTAGCCCGGCAGAAGTGCTCATGTGCCCTGTGAACCAAACGAGGACAGAAGAGAAACAGATATACGCGCACTCGACCTCTAAGCTAGGGGTTAGTCGCTGTTGAGCACTATCGACCCTAACCAAGGAAGAGACTCGACCTAGCATGCATGCTATGACTTAAGGCGCTAGCGCTTCATTTATTTATGCTCAGGGTCTGTGCCTGGCTTTGTACGAAGGGTTACATGCCTTGCCGGCAAAGCTTGTACAAAAGGTGGCTTGCCGGGAGGCCCGGCAAGCCGCGCCTTATGGGTAAAACTTGCGAAGATGCTCGATGTTCCAGGAGTTGCTCACTAGGACGTCATCTTCGGTCTCCAGGCAGACTGCACCGAACCTGGTGACTCGTATTACCCGATAAGGGCCTTCCCACTTTGGTGTCAACTTGTTGGCATTCTTAGCCGACTGAACGCGCCGAAGCACAAGGTCGCCTTCCTCAAAGCTTCGGGCATAAACCTTGCGGCTATGGTAGCGGCGCAAGGCTTGCTGGTAGAGCGCTGCTCTCACAGTCACCCGAAGACGATCTTCCTCAAGGAGCGTCGCGTCATCTTGGCGCAACTGCTCTTGCTCAAGCTCATCATAAGCGAGCACTCGAGGTGACCCATATATGAGTTCCGTGGGGAGAACTGCTTCTGCCCCGTAGACCAGGGCAAAAGGTGTCTGGCTGGTGGCTCGATTTGGCGTCGTCCTGATCGACCAAAGAACCGCCGACAATTCATCAATCCAGCGCCTTCCGCTCTTGCGCAGCTTGTCAAAAGTCTTTGTCCTTAGGCCTCGCAACACTTCAGCATTTGCCCTCTCCGCTTGGTCGTTGCTCCGTCGGTGTGCCACGGAAGCAAAACAGACCTTGCTGCCGAGGTCTTGAATGTATTGCATGAAGGTGTGGCTCGTGAACTGTGTGCCGTTGTCGGTGATGACTCTGTTTGGCACACCAAAACGGCAGACCAGTCCCTTGAAAAACTTGACAGCTGATTGAGCAGTCACCTTTCTCACTGCTTCCACCTCCGGCCACTTTGTGAACTTGTCGATCGCAACGTATGAGTACTCAAATCCCCCGACAGCGCGGGGGAAAGGGCCCAGTATATCAAGCCCCCAGACCGAGAATGGCCAGGAGAGAGGGATTTTTTGAATGGTACTGGCACGCTTCACACTTGGTTACTAGTGTTGTTGCATCCTGGAGGGCGGTGGGCTAGAAGAAACCTTGCCGGAACGCCTTCCCGGCAAGGGCCCTCGACCCTATGTGGGAGCCAGATATGCCTCCATGTATGTCCGTCAATAGCTCCAGTCCTTCCTCCCGGGGGATGCACTTCAATTTCATACTGTTCGGCCTACTCCAGTATAGGACGTCATCGACGAACTAATACAGGGCGGACCGACGGGCTACTTTTTATGCTTCTTCCTGCTCCTCAGGAAGCTCCCTTGTTGGGAAGAATTGGACGGTATGTTGCACCCATGCCGGAGCCTGGTGATGAAGCTATGTACCTAGGGTAGGGTCATGGACCTGTCCAAGATACCCTCCCCAAGGACATCTCTAAAAGAACCAGATGCATTCGAAGAAAAATCATCATCCACTCGACCATGAAGCTATGTTCCACTCGACAGTCTTGAAGACACTCGACCATGCAGACAATCACTCGACTACCAGGAGATCTAGAGCCACTCCACTCTGCAACGGTCGGGAATTAAGTCATAGATTTAATGGTCATTATGTATCTTTATTGCTGGCGTTACCAGTAACGCCCCCCTCTTGATGTACATTGAACCCTGTGTAACGGAGGGGAGCTGGGGTCCTGGCGCACTCTATATAAGCCACCCCCCTTGAGGGAGTCTTGGATTAGGGGTTGTCCGGATAGCCGGACTATAACCTTCGGCCGGACTCCTGGACTATGAAGATACAAGATTGAAAACTTCATCTCGTGTCCGGATGGGACTTTCCTTGGTGTGGAAGGCAAGCTTGGCGATAAGGATATGTAGATCTCCTCCCATTGTAACCGACTCTGTGTAACCCTAGCCCTCTCCGGTGTCTATATAAACCAGAGGGATTTAGTCCGTAGGACGAACAATAATCATACCATAGGCTAGCTTCTAGGGTTTAGCCTCTTTGATCTCGTGGTAGATCTACTCTTGTACTACCCATATCATCAATATTAATCAAGCAGGAGTAGTGTTTTACCTCCATCGAGAGGGCCCGAACCTAGGTAAAAACATCGTGTCCCTTGTCTCCTGTTACCATCCGCCTAGACGCACAGTTCGGGACCCCCTACCCGAAATCCGCCGGTTTTGACATCGACACCCCTCCTCTGGGACAAGGGTTCGCACCCCCTGTAACTCACACGCATATAATCCAGTCGACCGCCTCTGGGCTTCGAGACGTAGGGTTGTTACTTCCTCCGAGAAGGGCCTGAACTCGTAAAACTTGCGTGTACAACTCCTCCATAGCTAAGATCTTGCCTCTACATCACCTACCCCCCATTCTACTGTCAGACTTAGAACCACGACAGTTGGCGCCCACCGTGGGGCAGGTGTCTTAGCGACTTGTTGGAGAAGTTGCGATTTTTCTGATCCCCATCATCATGGTTTCAGTGGAGGATTGGCCGAGGGCCGAGATCCGCCTCGGCGCTGGCCGTGTTCGTCGCTGACGACTCCGCTTGGCTCCAAGAAGCTCCACTCGACATCGAGGCGCTCCCCGTCCGCGTGGCAACACACTTTCGAGCGTGCGTCCGCGGCGTCCTCTTACGGTAGCCGTCGACTCAGTATCGGTCGGCTCCTGTACTATCCTCTCCCCTTGTAGCCCTCCGGAGCAAGCGTTTCGGTCGATCGAGGCTCCAGTGATGGGTGAGACATGCGGTGGCTCGCCAGACGGCCACCCCCCAAGTCGCGGCGATCGAGCCCGACAAAACTCTCTACGGCTTGTTCGACCTGTCGACAGGCTCCAAAGAGACTGCATCCGAGTGTGACAGCAGTGACCCCGCGGCGGAAGTCCTGATGGTAAATGGACCGCACAGTCCTCCTGGCTTCCCCCGCAGTGACAGCGGCGATGGTGGTGGTGATCCGCCGCGTGTTCACGATGAATACCGCCCCGAGCCTCTTTTGTCGCAGCAGAGAGAAGAGCTCCGCCACTGCAATATGGATTCACTCCACACTCCTATCATTGGAGAAACCCCCGAGGCCCAGGCCTTGGAGGAAGCGCGTCTGGCAAACTTAGTCACAAGACTGACCGAGAATCTCCAGCATGCACTCAACGAGTGCGCTCGACAACGGATTCCTGAATCCAGTCGACGACAACTTTTTCCACCTCCAACTCAGGTATATCGAACTCCAATCGAGAATCTCACAGCCGCAGCCCGAATAGCAGAGTCAATCCAGCCGTACCAGTCAGAAGCTGGCAGAGGTTTGATGCAGATCAGGGCTTTACTCCGGGCAGCAGGAGAACAGAATACAGCCGTGTCTTAGTCGAGGAATAGGATCCATAGCAGATCCGCTGTAGCAGATACAGTCCAGTCGGCCCACAGCCCAAGATCGCCCCCGAGGCGTGAGGGACGTGGAGACCGGCGGGATCAGTACAGAAACCGTGAGCAGTATGCACTGACTCGATCACGATGATCGTCGTCGAGTACCCACGCCTTCCCAAGGAGTGGGCCATACATGCCTCGGCAGCATGATGACAGACGCCCTCACACTGGTGGGCGAAGGATTCCAGTCGACCCCAGGGAACCGGACTTTGATGCGAGATCTATTCTCGTACAAGGTTTGGTCGACAGAAATAGAGCTCACAGAGAAGTCCATGAAAGAAATTTTTCAACCAGCAGCAAAGTGCATGTCTCAGGTTCAGAGTGCTTCAGCAGAGCCATCAGGGCCGCGGTGATTCCTCCCAACTTTAGGTTGGCGAGTGGAGTCAGTAAGTTCACTGGTGAGTCCAATCCTGACACTTGGCTTGAGGACTACAGAGTGGCTGTTCAGATTGGCGGCGGCAATGATGAAGTGGCCATGAAGCACCTTCCTCTGATGTTGGGGGCTCGGCCAGAGCATGGTTAAATCAGTTAGCGCCCGGCAGTATTTATAGTTGGGAAGATCTTGCCCGAGTGTTTGTCAGAACATTTGAAGGAACATGCAAACGGCCAGCAGGGTTGACAGAGCTGCAATCTTTTGTGCAGAAGCCAAATGAAACTTTGAGGGACTATATCCAGAGATGGATCACGTTGCATCACATGGTGGAAAATGTGTCTGATCACCAATCAGTTTGTGCCTTCAAGGAAGGCGTCAAATATCGAGAGTTGAATCTGAAGTTCGGTCGGACCGGAGATATGTCTCTGAGTCGGATGATGGAGATTGCCACCAAGTATGCCAATGGTGAAGAGGAGGATCGGCTACGGAGTGGCAAGCGCAAAACAGTCGTCCACGAAACCAGAGGAGGGAACTCGAGTCGGAAGCAGAAGCGCAAAGCCGAGCCAGCTGCTCCTGGAGAAGCCTTAGTCGTGACTCAAGGAAAGTTCAAGGGGAAGCCCAAGGGGCCGTGGAACCCTAAGAAAGTAAAAGATCAAGATGGGAATGATGTGTTGGATTTGCCATGCCACATTCACACAAAGAAAGATGAGGAGGGTAATCTCATTTACCCAAAGCATACCACTCGACAGTGTCGGCTCCTAATCCAGCAGTTCCGAGAGAAACAACCCAAAGAGAAGGAAACAGAGTCGGACAAAGTTGAGGACAAAGAGGAAAGTGATGATGGTTACCCTCACGTCAATTCCACTCTGATGATTTTTGCTGATGTTGAGAGCAAAAGTCATCGAAAGTCATCAATGAGAAGTAAACATGGTCACTCCGGCGACGCCTTGATTATTTGAAATGGTCCTGCATCGCCATTACATTCGACCAGTCTGATCACCCGACGCATATAGCCACCCCGGGAGGCAAGCATTGGTGGTCGACCCAGTCGTCAAAGGCACTTGGTTGACTAAAGTTCTAATGGATGGTGGCAGTGGGCTGAATATTCTGTATGCGGAGACGTTGAAAGGAATGGGCATTCCGATGTCGGACTCGATGAAAGCAATATGAGTTTCCATGGAGTCATTCACGGCAAGAAGGCTGAGTCACTCGCCAGATCGCCCTTGATGTAGTTTTCGGTGATTCCAAGAATTACCGCAAAGAAAAGTTGACATTTGAAGTTGTGGATTTCGAGTGCTTATCACGCTATTGCGGGTAGGCCAGCTTATGCATCGCTTTTATGGCTCGACCATGCTACGTGTATCTCAAGTTGAAGATGCCTGGTCCTAAAGGTGTGATCACTATTACTGGCAATCGAAAGAAGGCAAAAGAGTGCTTCCAGAAAGGCTCAAAGATCGCCGATGCTTAGATGGCAGTAGTGGAATTGCAGGAGTATCAGAAAAATATAGATCTGAGTGATTAGTTGCAAGGTAAGAAGCGTGCCACGGATCTAGCATTTCAGTCGTCTAGCGAAACGAAGCCGATTCATATTCACCCGACGGAGCCCAATGCTGCTCCGACTCACATTTCAACAACACTCGACTCCAAATAGGAAGAAGCGCTCATCCAGTTCCTCTGTAAGAACTGGGACATCTTTGCATGGAAACCTTCTGACATGTCGGGTGTTCCCAGGGGGCTGGCTGAGCATCGTATGCGAGTCGAACCAAAAGTGAAACCAGTCAAAGAACATCTTCGTCGGTGCGCCGTGCAGAAGAGAAAGGCAATCGGTGAAGAAGTGGCTCGGCTCCTAGCAGCTGAGTTTATCCGAGAGATTTACCACTCCGAGTGGCTAGCTAATGTTGCCATCATTCCTAAGAAGGACGACTCACTTCGCATGTGCATTGACTTCAAGCATATCAATTGGGCCTGCCCGAAAGATCACTTTCCTCTCCCTCGCATCGACCAAATTGTTGACTCAACTGCGGGGTGTGAGCGTTTGTCCTTTTTGGACGCTTATTCGGGGTATCATCAGATCCGTCTGTATGGACCCGACGAGATAAAAATAGCTTTCATTACCCCATTTTGGTGCTTCTGTTATGTCACCATGCCATTCAACTTGAAGAACGCTGGAGCCACATTCATGCGGATGATTCAGAAGTGTTTACTCACTCAAATCAGTCGGAATGTGGAAGCATACATGGATGATATTGTGGTTAAGTCACGTAAAGGTTCCGACCTACTGGCTGACCTTGCTGAAACCTTTGCCAACCTCGGAAGGTATGATATCAAGCTTAATCATCAAAGTGCACATTCGGAGTTCCAGGCGGAAAATTGCTCGGTTTCCTCGTTTCCGAACGAGGGATGGACGCTAACCCAGAGAATGTGGGTGCCATACTCCGGATGAAACGCCCCGTGCGTGTGCATGTTGTCCAGAAGCTTACTGGTTGTTTGGCCGCCCTAAGTCGATTCATTCCTCGCCTCGGTGAAAAGGCATTGCCTCTTTACCGACTGATGAATAAGTCAGATAAGTTCGAGTGGAATCCTGAAGCTGATGCAGCATTCGCAGAGCTAAAAGCCCTGCTTTCCGCCCAGCCGGTGCTTGCTGCCCCAATCAGCAAAGAGCCTTTACTGCTTTACATTGCAGCCACTGGACAAGTTGTCAGTATAGTACTTACGGTCGAACGGGAAGAAGAAGGAAAATCCTATAAAGTTCAGCGCCCAGTATATTATGTTTATGATGTTTTGACTCCATCAAAGCAAAGATATCCGCATTATCAGAAGCTTGTTTATGGGATTTATATGACCATGAAGAAGGTTGCACATTACTTCTCTGACCATTCAATTACAGTCGTCAGCGACGCTCCATTGTCAGAGATTCTGCACAACAGAGATGCAACTGGTCGAGTGGCAAAGTGGGCGATTGAACTCCTTCCCTTAGATATCAAGTTTGAGGAAAAGAAAGCTATCAAGTCCCAAGCAATAGCAGATTTCCTCGCCGAGTGGATCGAACAACAACTGCCGACTCAAGTTCACTCGGAGCACTGGACCATGTTGTTTGATGGTTCCAAGATGCTAACCGGTTTTGGTACTGGGGTGGTACTGCTATCCCCCCGAGGAGACAAGCTCAAATATGTCCTCTAGATTCACTTTTATTCCTCCAACAACGAAGCAGAACATGAAGCACTCTTGTATGGGTTACGTACGGCCATTTCACTTGGCGTCCGTCGCCTTATGGTCTATGGCGACTCAGATTTGGTAGTCAATCAAGTGATGAAGGAGTGGGACATCAGAAGCCCAGCCATGACTGGTGACTGCAATGTAGTGAGGAAATTGGAAAAGAAGTTTGAGGGGTTAGAGCTCCATCATATACCCCGACTGAAAAATCAAGCTGCCGATGATTTGGCAAAGATATGTTCCAAGAGAGAAGCCATTACCAATAATGTGTTTTTGGAACACATTCACACACCATCAGTTCAAGAATATCCTTTCACTGAAGAGCCCCTGCAGCCTAAGAGTGCCACAGATCCGAATGAAGTCGAGGTCCCAGCCATGGTCGACCTGGTCATGGAGGTTTTGGTCATCACTCCCGACTGGACAGTGCTGTACATTGCATATATTCTTAGGAAGGAACTCCCAGAATATGAAGAATAGGCACGACAGATCGTTCGTAGATCCAAAGCCTTTACTGTGATAAGAGGACAACTGTTCAGGGAAGGAGTGACGGGAGTCAGTCAGAAATGCATAACGCCAGAAGAAGGTCGAATGATCCTCAACGACATCCACTCGGGGACCTGTGGTCACCATGCGTCCTCTCGGACCATCATGGCTAAAGCATACCGAGCTGGGTTTTACTGGCCACGAGCAAATGAAATGGCGAAAGATATAGTCGACAAATGTGAGGGTTGCCAGTTTTACTCCAATATGTCTCACAAGCCTGCGCCACCCCTGAAGACCATTCCACTCATCTGGCCCTTTGCTGTTTGGGGATTGGATATGGTCGGATCGCTGAGAACCAGTAGGAGCGGCTTCACTCACGTGCTTGTAGCAGTCGACAAGTTTACCAAATGGATTGAAGCTAAGCCTATCAAGAATCTTGAAGCCAGCACTGCTGTCAGTTTCATCAGAGAATTGACATTCAGATATGGAGTTCCGCACAGCATCATCACTGACAACGGGTCGAACTTCGATTCTGATGAGTTTAGAGCCTTCTGCGCTTCTCAAGGCACACGAGTCGACTATGCTTCAGTCACTCACCCCCAGTCGAATGGACAAGCAGAAAGAGCAAATGGCCTAATTCTCAAAGGACTGAAACCCTGACTGATGCGTGATCTCAAGCACGTAGCAGGTGCCTGGGTTGATGAACTTCCATCAGTTCTTTGGGGTCTAAGGACAACTCCCAATCGGTCGACTGGCCGAACTCCATTCTTCTTGGTCTATGGAGTTGAAGTTGTTCTGCCGAGTGACTTACTTCACAATGCACCACGAGTCAAGCTCTTCTCTCAAGATGAAGCAGAACAGGCTCGGCAGGACGCAGTCAACCTCCAAGAGGAGGAAAGAGAGATGGCTTTGATCCGGTCGACCATTTATCAGTAAGACTTGCGTCGATTCCATGCCGTAAACGTGAGGGTCGAGAGCCTTTCAAGAGGGAGACTTGGTTCTTCGAGTGGATCAACGAAACCACACAAGCTCTCGCCTCGCTTGGAAGGTCCCTTCATTGTCACCAGAGTTCTCCACAATGGAGTATACCATCTTTACAATGTCGAACATCAGAAAGACGAGCCACGAGCTTGGAACGCGGAGCTGCTCCGCCCCTTTTATACTTAAGTACTCACTCGGGTGAGATGTAATAAGAAATACCTTTGTAGTTTGTTTATCAAAGACAAGAGTTTTATAATCTTCCTAAACAATTGATTTTGCTTTTGTTTGCGTTTGAAATCCCCCAGTGGGTAACTTCGCCGCGAATCCGTTTTGCCTAAGTTTGAAAAATCATACCGAGTGGTGAGCAAGCCTATCACACGGGGGCTTAGCTGCGAATCCGTTTCTCCTAAGTTTAAAAAATCCTACCGAGTGGTGAGCAAGCCTCTCACTCGGGGGCTTAGCTGCGAATCCGTTTCGCCTAAGTTTGAAAAATCCTACCGAGGGATGAGCAAGCCTCTCACTCGGGGGCTTAGCTGCAGTCCAGTACTTGCCTAAGCTTGAAAAATCCTACCGAGTGGTGAGCAAGCCTCTCACTCGGGGGCTTAGCTGCAGTCCAGTACTCACCTAAGTTTGAAAAATCCTACGGGGTGGTGAGAAACCCTCCCACTCGGGGGCTTAGCTTCTGATCCAAGATCGCCTAAGTTTAAAAATCCTACCGAGTGGTGAGCAAGCCTCTCACTCGGGGGCTTAGCTGCGAATCCGTTTCGCCTAAGTTTGAAAAATCCTACCGAGTGGTGAGCAAGCCTCTCACTCGTGGGCCTAGCTGTGAATCCGTTTCGCTTAAGTTTGAAAAATCCTATCGAGTGGAGAGCAATCCTTCCACTCGGGGGCTTAGCTGCAGTTCAGTACTCGCCTAAGTTCAAAAAATCCTACCGAGTGGTGAGCAATCCTCCCACTCTGGGGCTTAGCAGCAGTCCAGTACTCGCCTAAGTTTAAGAAATCCTACCAAGTGGTGAGCAATCCTCCCACTCGGGGGCTTAGCTGCAGTCCAGTACTCGCCTAAGTTTAAAAAATCCTACCGAGCGGTGAGCAATCCTCCCACTCGGAGGCTTAGCTGGAGTCCAAGTACTCGCCTAAGTTTAAAAAATCCTACCGAGTGGTGAGCAATCCTCCCACTCGGGGGCTTAGCTGTAGTCCAGTACTCGCCTAAGTATAAAAAATCCTACCGAGTGGTGAGAAATCCTCTCACTCGGAGGCTTAGCTACAGTCAAGTACTCGCCTAAGTTTAAAAAATCCTACCGAGTGGTGACCAATCCTCCCACTCGGACGCTTAGCTGTAGTACAAGTACTCGCCTAAGTTTTGAAAAATCCTACCGAGTGGAGAGCAATCCTCCCACTCGGAGGCTTAGCCGCAGTCTTATACTCGCCTAAGTTCGAAACATATCCCTATCCGCAAGGACAACGAGGTGCAGGTCGACTGCAACCTTCTCCTTCGGAGCTACGCCACAAATACAATGTGCGCTCCATCCCTATCCGCAAGGACGACGAGGTGCATGTCGACCGCAACCTTCTCTTTTGGAGCTACGCGACAAATACAATGTGCGCTCTACCCCTATCCGCAAGGACGATGAGGTGCAGGTCGACTGTAACCTTCTCCTTTGGAGTTGTGCCACAAATACAACGTGCGCTCCATCCTTGTCTGCAAGGACAACGAGGCGCATGTAGATTGAAGTCTCCACTTCAGGGATGCATCTCAAACACAAAGGTCATTCCAAGTGTAGAACAAATTACAAAAGCAATCGCAAGCATATCCTGAGATAAATCAAGTTCAGACGAACCCTAAAAGTTCAAGACCGCGGAAGTACTCGGGCATTCAGCCCGAAAGAGTTTAACGGTTACAAAAACCACTCGGCATCCCGAGGCAAATTTAAGGTGGAGCATAAAAGTTTCTTCACTCCATAGGAGGAGGGTTGGCAGGCTCGACGAATTCATCCAGGTCAATGCCATCGGCAATCCGAGTGGCGGCAGCGATGAAAGTCTCCATGAAGGATTGGAAGTCATGCCTCTTGGTATTGGCAACCTTGATCGCCGCCAGCTTCTCTTCTCGCGCCTCCTTGCAATGGACAAGAACCAAAGACAGAGCCACATCAGCACCACACCGGGCAGAAGACTTTTTCCAATCCTGCACTCGACCTGGGATCTCGTTAAGTCGAGTCATCAGAGACTCGAGGTCACTCTGGAGCGTTTCCCTTGGCCAGAGTGTTGTGTCGATCCGCGATGTTGCGACCTTCAGTCGAGCAAGGTAGTCAACAACACCGTCGATGCGGGGTTCCAGTCAGAGCAAGTTCATAGCAGCTTCATCTTTCACGGGGGAGTTGATGGGGTCCAAGCTTGGTTCAATTTGCTCGGTCTCCTCCTCGAAGTCTCGGCAAAACTCTGCATGCACAATCCGAGGGTGAGTCAATTGTCGTATGCCGAGTCGACGAAGATAAACCAGTCGGAACATAGTATATACCTTCAAGCTTGATGAACAGTTTCTTGGCAAGGCTCCTCAGATAACTTTCCAGATCATCCCTCCTGCGAGCAATGCCTTCCATCCTCTTGTTCAGATTGACCTTGTCCTTCTTCAAGCGGGTTACTTTCTTGTTGGCTTCGTCCAGGGAAGATTTTATCTTGGCATTTTCTTCCTCCAATTTGCCGACTGAAGCCAACTTCTGTTCAGCCAGAGCAGTTTTGTCATCAGCCTTCTTTTGTGCGGCAGCCAGATCTTGATCCTTTTTTGCCAGAGCCTGGTTCATATTTTCTGAAAAGAAATGATGCTTGGTTCGGAAAGAGCATAATGAAACCCAGATCAAAGACAAACCAGTCGACAAGTCTGTCTTACCATTGGCGTCATCCTTGGCTTTCTGCAGTTCCGTCTTGGCCAACTCCAGGTCAAGGTTGAGTTGAATCTGCTGTTTCTCCAAGTCAGCAAAGCGAGCTCCAAGATCACAAGATTTCTGCAATCAAGGAATGGGACCGTCGACTCGATAAAAGATAGGTTATTTCAGATAGGTAAAAGGATCAAGACAACAAATACTAAGACTACCGTCGAATCAAACATCCAACAGTAGTCTCGGGGACTACACCCAGTGGGTGCACTTAGCGTGCCCCCACTGGTTCAGTTTACACTCGACAAAACCTTTCCAGCGCGAGTGCAAAAAAAAGAGACAGAGAGAGCAACAAACAGGCTCTTCAGACCATAGTCAACTGCCAGCAGTCGACCACGGTCTCGGGGACTACACCCAGTGGGTGCACTTAGCGTGCCTTTGGTTCAGCTTTACACTCGACATGGCCCGACCTGCATCGGTGAAGGAATTCAAAATTCAAGACTACGATCGCCTGCAGCCTACCATAGTCTCGAGGGACTACACCAGTGGGTGCACTCAGCGTGCCCCGAGTGGTCCAAAAATTCAATCGACGACAACAAAAATTCAGCTCAAAGTATGAATTTGTTCGGTGACAAATCGAAACACCCAAAGGGTGTACAGATGCAATGATCCTTGGAAAGAGAGTTTTCAGGTACCATATCCTAAACAGAACAAGCCAAGAGATTCAGTCGACATTCTGCTAACCTGAACATTGCTCTGGAGAGCAGAGCTGGCATCATAAGCAGCCTGGTTGGCATCCCGCACCATCTGCATCTTCTCCATCATAATGCCCGCCTGGCGTATAGCTTCCTTGGTAGCACCCACTTCGTCTCCTGGGACGTGGTGTGTAGCAAAAACTGAAGGTGGTTCGGCAGGAGTTGGCACAGTTGACGTGGAAGGTAGAGCACTCGACAGTGGTATGGCGAAGGAGACAGAAGTCCGATTGGCGTCACCGGCATCCTGAACTACCAGTTCCACTACTGCCGCCGATTGAGGCGTCTTGCCAGCGGACGTTTTCCTGTTCCTCCTCCCCAAAGGCCTATGTGGCTCGTCCTCATCATCGTCGGGAGGTCGATGCGACGTTGGGAGCTGTAAAAAGATCGATCGCCAAAATTACATCGCCCGATTGGATATATTACGATTCGATCGACAAAAGAAGACAGAATAACGAAGATCGCACCTGTGGGAGGTGACCGCGTCTTCCATCTCCTCATCCTCGTTTTTGTAAGCTGAAGTTCCAGAGGTAGCAGCACTGCCAATTTCAAGATTCGTTTGATCAAACCAAAGGAAAGACAAACAACACAGAATGTCGAGTAAATGCAAAAGAAAAACACTCACGCAGAAGCAACAGGAATGTCAATCTTAATCTTTGGCAGCGCCTTCTGAGTCTTCTGCACTACAACCTTGGACTGCTTTGGAGCTTCCTCAGTCGGTGCTGGAGAGGTCGTCCGAGGACGCTTTGACGACTGACCAGTTTGAGCGATTGCCTTTTCATGGGTGCTCGCCCGATTTTGGTCGAGCTTGGATCGCCTCTCCCTGCGAGGAGCCGAATCGGCCTCTTCCTCGTCACTTGAGTCGTCACTCTCCTCGTTCCCCTCTCCGTCAGAATGCCACTCGCCACTTTCACCTCCGCTTACCTCCCCCTCCGGATTCTACTCCTGCTCTCTGTTGGGCATCGAGTACATTTCGGTAAGGGCCTGGAAGAAAACAAGCAGAACAAAGTCAGTCGGCGAAACATAAACAGCTGCACGATTGAATCAAGATTGCAGTCGGAAGTTTAGAATTAGACCTTGTCTGGTTCAAAAGATTGGTCGAGTGGAGGAATTCTCCTGGCTCCCCTGGGGTTATCTTTGTTTCCAGTAATACTCATCAGCCACCCCTCCAATGTGGTCTCGTCGACCTCCTCTGGATGGGTCCGAGTGGTGTCATCAGTGCCCGAATACATCCACATCGGATGGTGATGAGCTTGAAGCGGTTTGATGCGTCGCCGGAGGAAGACCTCCAACAAGTCCATACCAGTCACCCCATCACGGACAAGTTGAACTACTCGATCGACCAGCACCTTGACTTGCGCCTTCTCCTCCGGGATGACCTTCAAAGGAGAAGGCTTCCCACTCGGGCCATGGAAAAAGGGGGAAGTCCAGTTGACTGCTCTGGAGTCGGCTGGTCTTTGCAGTAGAACCAGGTCGACTGCCACTCACGGACCGAATCGGGAAGGATCATGGTTGGAAAGGAACTTTTGCCCCTCATCTGAATCCCAAGGCCCCCTCACATCTGAATCATTTGCATCCTCTCGTCACTCGGATTGGCCTTTTTTACCGTCTGGGAGCGACAGGTGAAAATATGCTTGAAGAGGCCCCAATGAGGTCGGCAGCCCAAGAAATTTTCACACAGAGACACGAAGGCAGCAAGGTACACGATGGAGTTGGGAGTAAATTGGTGGAGTTGCACCCAAAGAAATTCAAGAAGCATCGAAAGAAAGGGTGAGGAGGCAAGGAAAACCCACGGTCGACGTGAGTGGCGAGGAGAACGCACTCACCCTCTCGAGGTTGCGGCTCGGTCTCGTTCCCCGGAAGCCGCGCCGATTCGTGGGGAATCAGTCCTCCCTCGACCAGGTCGTCGATGTCGTCTTGACGAATCGCCGAGCGGATCCAGTCGCCCTGGATCCAACCCTGCGGCAGGCCGACCCTCGAGGAAGATCCGCCCCGGCTGGACTTCTTCCCCTTCGCCTTCAGCGTCGCTTTCTTCGCCCGCTCCAGAGCCACCGTCTACTCTTTCCCCACCGTCGCAGGTGAAACGTGAACGGAGCAGCGGCACGGGGGCGATTGCACGCACGACGGAGAAGTCTGAGAAGGAGGGGGAAGAATGAAAGTGCACTGTCGAAAAACCCCGGTCTGGCGTCTTATATGAGGTTACTTCTGAGTGACTGGCTTGTAGGCCCAGGCGATTTTATCAAATCCCGCAACAGTCGCGCGCGCGATACATGGCAAAAAATTCGGCACGGAAATCGACGTGGCCTTGCCTTATCCCATCCGATTACTGCGGCCTCCTCCGCCCTGCGCGCTTCCCAAAATTCGAATCCCGCGAAATCCGCGGACAGTGGAACAACTTGTCAGATGGAAGATCTCCTCCACATCATCACTCGGAGCTCTTCCAGTAAAAGTTCACTCGACAAAAACTACGAATGGATCAAGGCGACTGAAAAGAAGTTGGTGTCATCACCTCGGTTCATTGATCCAGAACAAGATATACTCATAGCACGAAAAATGGGTCGGGAGTGTTCTCAACTCCTTCCTCACTCAAACCCTGATCCATTCGGGGGCTAATGATGAAGCTATGTACCTAGGTAGGGTCATGGACCTGTCCAAGATACCCTCCCCAAGGACATCTCTAAAAGAACCAGAGGCATTCGAAGAAAAATCATCATCCACTCGACCATGAAGCTATGTTCCACTCGACAGTCTTGAAGACACTTGACCATTCAGAAAATCACTCAACTACCAGGAGATCTAGAGCCACTCTGCTCTACAACGGTCGGGAATTAAGTCATAGCTTTAATGGTCATTATGTATCTTTATGGCTGGCGTTACCAGTAACGCCCCCCTCTTGATGTACAATGAACCCTGTGTAACGGAGGGGAGCTGGGGTCCTGGTGCACTCTATATAAGCCACCTCCCTCCTCTGGGACAAGGGTTCGCACCCCCTGTAACTCACACGCATATAATCCAGTCGACCGCCTCCGGGCTCCGAGACTCAGGGTTGTTACTTCCTCCAAGAAGGGCCTGAACTCGTAAAACTTGCGTGTACAACTCCTCCATAGCTAAGATCTTGCCTCTACATCACCTACCCCCATTCTACTGTCAGACTTAGAACCACGACACCTGGGGCTCGACGACAAGGACCAAAGGCATTTCTTCTGCCATGGGAGCGGCTGTCTCTACGGCCAGTGCTTGACGCCCTGCCGGAGCCAGTTGCTCTTGGGCAGGCTTCGGCGTCATGGCGGCACTTTTGCCGGCAGCCCCAGGGGGCTTGGTAGGAAAGTACTTGTCGGGACCTGACTTCCTCCGCTTGTTCTGCCCTGCTAATGGTTCGACAGATGGTTGAGTTAACCGGAGGAAAAAGGTACCTGGTTCCACAGGTAGCTTGAATGCGCACGCGCTTTGTGTAATGTCGGCGATGTTGTTCTGCACTTGGGGGATGTGCTCCGCTTGGATACTGTCAAAGCGTTCCTCCAGCTTCCTCACCTCATCTACGTAAGCTTCCATCAATGGGCGCTAATAATCCTTGTTGACATGTCTAACAACGAGCTGCGAGTCACCCCTGATGATGAGCTTCTTAACCCCGAGGTCTGCCGCGATCCTGAGACCGGCAAGCAATCCCCCGTACTCTGCAGTGTTGTTGGTGGACATCTCCCTGGGTAAGTGCATCTGGATCACATACTTGAGGTGCTCTCCGGTGGGTGCGACGAGCAGCACACCGGCACCGGCGCCTTGCAGTGAGAAAGCCCCATCAAAGTACATGATCCAGTCGCGGTCTGCTTCCTCGCCGGGGAGAGTGGTCTCTTGGATTTCTTCGTCAGGCATCGAGGTCCATTTTGCAAAGAACTCCGCCAATACTCTGCTCTGAATTGTCGAGGTGCTTTCAGACTTTAAACCAAAGCTTGACAACTCCAAGGCCCATTCCACAATCCTTCCAGTTGCATACGGGTTATGCAGTATCCGTTGCAAAGGGAGGCGGGTCACGACAGTGATCTCGTGGGCTTGGAAGTAATGATGCAGCTTCCTCGAGGCCATAAGGAGGCCGAAGAGCAATTTCTGCACAACGGAGTACCTCGATCTAGCTCATTGCAAGAGGGAACTGACAAAGTAAACCGGGTGGTGCATCATCTTCTTCTTCTGCACCACCTCACTTGACTACGCGGGCACTGCCTCGGTGGCATCGGACTCTGCCGGGGGCCTCGCCTTGCTGGCACCAGGCCCTGTCGGGGGAATCTTGGGCTTGCCATCCGCTAGTTCTGCCGCCGTCACTACCTCCTCGTTGACCTCCCTCTGTGCCACTAGCGCGACGCTGACCACTTGATTCATCGCTGCCAGATACAGTAGCAACGGCTCTTGTGGTTTAGGCGCAACCAGTATTGGCGTGGAGGAAAGGCATTTCTTCAGATCCTGCAATGTTGCCTCGGCTTCTGGGGTCCATTCCATTGGGCCTGCCTTCTTCAAGATTTTGAAGAAAGGAAGGGCGCGCTCGGCGGACTTGGAGATGAATCGGCTCATGGCGGCAACGCAGCCGATGAGCCGTTGTACATCCTTGATCCGCTTGGGCGCCTCAATCTTCTCAATAGCCTTGATCTTGTCTGGGTTTTCCTTGATCCCGCACTGCGACACAAAGAACCCGAGAAGCTTGCCGGATGGAACGCCGAAGACACACTTCTCAGGGTTCAGCTTGAGGTTGATCTTGTGCAGGTTGGCAAATGTCTCTTCCAGATCTTGCACAAGAGTTGGCCCGTCCTTGGTTTTGACTACTATGTCATCCATGTATGCCTCCATATTTCTATGGAGTTGAGGTTCAAAACCAATTTTGACTACTCTTGCAAACGTTGAGCCAGCACTCTTCAACCCGAAAGGCATCCGTAAAAAGCAATACGTACCACATGGGGTGATGAATGATGTCTTCTCTTCATCCTCTCTTGTCATGAAGATCTGGTGGTAGCCTGAGTAGGCGTTGAGGAATGATAACAGATCACACCCGGCTGGGAGTCAACAATCTGGTCGATGCGCGGAAACGGGAAGGGGTCCTTAGGACAAGCCTTATTGACATCTGTGTAATCAATACACAGCCTCCACTTCCCATTCGCCTTGTGCACCACTACCATATTGGCTAGCCACGTCGGGTGGAGCACTCCTCTCACCAACCCTGCCGCTTCCAACTTCCTAATCTCCTCTGTGATGAATCCTGCCTCTCCAAAGCCTGCTTTTTGACCTTCTGCTTGACGGGCCGCGCATGGGGGCTGACACCTAGGTGGTGCTCAATCACCTCCCTGGGAACACCGGGGATGTCGAATGCTTGCCATGCAAACATGTCGAAATTCGCCCGCAGGAAGGTGACGAGCGCGCCTTCCTATTTAATGTCGAAGGTGGAGCCTATGGTGAAGGCCCCTCCCGTGCCATCCTCCCTGACTGGCACCTTCTTGGTGTGCGGCGGCTCGGCTCTGGATCACTTGCTCTTGTCGGTAGGGCTCTCTGGCACGTCCTCGACGGTAGCACAACACTCCGGGGAGGTGCGCTTGCCGGAGTGTCGGAGTAATGGGCCACGGGTAGGCTAACCCGAGCCCCCGAACCTTTCAAGACATCGGGGCAGGCTGTGCCCCTCAAGACCCCAAGATGAAGAGCCGCTTTTTGAGAGTCGTGGCAAGGCCGCCGATCGCCCCTCACGGCCGAGTCCCAGGGACGACTTCGAGATAAGCCGACTCCTAACTGGCGGCTTCCAGAGAAGCCGGCTATGGGGAGTCGGCCCGCGACTCCGACCACCTCCTGCCTTCGCAATAATGGACGGGACGGGGTACAGCCACCGCACGGCCCATTCCTGCCCCGTTCGTGAAGGGCAGGCATGGCCATAGTGTGTCGTACTAACGGAGATCTCCATCCGTCGCGGCACTGTTGCCATGCCACCCCTGACATCAGCCCCCGTGGGTGGCGCCCTGTGCCCACGACGGCCTGTCTGTACGACCCAGGGACGGCGGGACCCGCCTGTCAGCGGGGCTACAGAAGATGGCGAGAGCGCCACAAGACGGACCCGTTGGGAGTCGGCCCCCAGGAGTCGGCTAGCCCCTCCCACGGGCCCCGCACACCATTAACCAAACAAGACGGGGAATGGCAACAGTGATCCCTCGACAGGCGGCAGCACTGTTGCCATGACCCCATGACCAAGCCAGCATCATTAGAGGCACGACTACAGTAATCCGCAGCCGGCAAGACCCGCCCGTGGCGGATAAGGCCTGTCGGCTCCATGCCGGGCCCGTCGCCGGGGCCCACCAGTCGGCGGGCCCGTTGGCGGGGCCCACCAGTCGGCGGGCCCCAGCAGTCGGCGGAGAAGACGGCAGCCTGAGAGACAGACGGCTGGGACCCGAGCCCATCCGGATTACCATTGTACCCCCGGGGGGTAGGCCTATATAAACCCCTCGGGGCACCCATGCAAGGGATTGGACACTGATAGTTTTAGACACACATAGAGGGAAGAGGAGAGCTAGCCGTGCCCTTCTTCTTCCTCACCCCGAACAGCTCAAGGAGCAACCTTGTACCCACTTTGCCATAGTGATCATGCGGAGACCCTACAAAGCAGCAGTAGGGGTCTTATCTCCACGGAGAGCCCTGAAGCTGGGTAAGATCCGCCGCCGTGCATGTCTTCGCCTCATCCCGTTTCCAGGCACCGGCGACGTTCTACTCGCCCCCACCATGATAAGCCATCCCTTGGCATATGTCGCACCCAACCCCCTACATTTGACGCCCACCGTGGGGCTAGGTGCACCGTCGTCCGGAGACACTGCGGGCGACGGAACCCTTTTCTCCTCGGCGGCGCGATCAGCCCGGCATGCAGACGCCTTGATCTGCGCCCGGCACAGACGGCGCTGAGATCGCCTGCGCAGCCAGCTGCCTCGCCGAACTTGTCGGGGAGGTTCGCCTCTCCGACGAGCCTGCATCCGACGCAGGCACGGGCGGCCCCGAGAGCCTCCTTGACCAACTCCACGTCGCCGGCGAGCCTGCCGTGGACTTGAAGTTCGTAGGCTCCACCGACCCAATGCTGGTCGACTCCGACACCGCGTCGCTCGACGCGTTCCCCACCAACATGGTGGTCTACGACGAGCCGCTCCCTCGCGCGGAGAGCGGCGGCAGCACCGTCACAGAGGTGCTCGTCATCGGTCATGGCGAGCATTCCGGCGAAGGAGCTCATGACCCACTCGACGCAGCTCTGCAAGACCTGACCGCGCCTATTCTGTAAGACGCCGACGCCGAGACGGCTGAGGCGCGCCGCCTTCAGCTTCGTCGGCGCGAAGAAGCCGGCAAGCATGAGACGCTTGTCGAAGCGTACCATCATAAGATGGATCGGCTGTTGGCGGCTCGCCGCCCCAATCGGGCCTAGCCGCCTAAGCGCGATCCAAAGAAGACGGGCGTGGCCATCGCCAACCTGTTCGGGGCCAATCGCCCTGTGTACACCATGCCTGTGGAGAACATCCGCGCCGCCCAGGCGGCGGCGGACGAGCTAGATAACTTCGAGGGTGAAGAGTGCCGCCTAATGACAGAGCGATTCCAGCAGCACCTCGACGCGGCTGCCTCACAGTATGAAGCCGGCTGCCGCACAGAGGCACCGCAACAACAGAACAACGACCTGCCTCCCCGCCGAGATCAAGGCGCGACGTCTCGGACACTGACTGGCGGTGTCCGCGGAAGAAAATACAAGGATCCGGCTGTCAGCCACAGTCGGACTCGCATCACCATCAAGCACGACCAAGACGGCCGCCCAAGAGCAGTAGAGCGGCGGGACGACTATCTACCTCCTCCTCCTCGCAAAGATAGGAGAGTCCCCCCGCCACCCGTCGAGCATCCGACTCTCGGCGACCGCCTTGGCCGCCGAGAGGGAGTCGGAGAAAATGACGCCCGCCACCGGATCGACCGACTCCACCGATCCCTGGCGCTGGAAGAAGAAGACGAGTTGGGTCCGCCCTGTTTTGGACCTCGCATTCGAGACGAGCCCTTTCCCAAAGGGTTCACGATCCCCCGAGATACGCCCAAGTACACCGGCTCCGTAAAGCCGGAAGACTGGCTGGTAGACTACTCCATGGCCGTCAACATAGCGAATGGCAACAAGCGTGTTGCCGTGAAGTACGTTCCTCTCATGCTCCAGGGCACGGCCCGGACATGGTTGAACAGCCTGAAGCCCCGCAGCATCAACAGATGTGTCGACTTCACCGAAGCTTTCGTCCGCAACTTCACAAGCACATACAAGCGACCTCCCAAACCTCGCCAGCTTTCCTTGTGCGTGCAAGGCCCCAACGAGTCAACTCGCAACTACCTCACG
Source organism: Aegilops bicornis (assembly GCA_021605145.1). Lineage (NCBI taxonomy): Eukaryota > Viridiplantae > Streptophyta > Magnoliopsida > Poales > Poaceae > Aegilops > Aegilops bicornis. The sequence continues at coordinate 73,435,653 of CM038671.1, read as the reverse complement.
CGCTGGACCGAGCTTTGGAACTCCTGCTAGGGCGTGCATGAGGTGCAGGCTATCGAGTACTTCACTGCCGGGTGCAGAGAAGGCACCCTCCTCAAGCACAAGCTCCTCTGCGACGAGCCGGAGACCCTCGACGAGATGCTGATCATAGCAGACAAGTATGCCACAGCCGACTCCTGCATGAAGGCGGAGATTCAAGTTAGTGCGACAGGCAAAGTGGCCCCTCAAGCTCCCAGAACTCCGGCTGGAGATGCCAGTCGGCGACAACAACGAGCGATCTGGCGCAATGCCCCGGCCCGCTTCCAGCCCGGCAGTTCGCGATAGTCGAAGACCAGCAGCGGAGGGGCAGCCTCCGATAGCGGCGAGAAAGGCGGCAAGTCCAACTGGTTGCCGGCCTTCTCTTACGAAAGACTCTAGATGGTCCTGCAAGTTCCACAGCAGCTTGAAGCCGTCAAACCACACCACCCGAAGTGCCACTGGCTCACCAGATCGCCAAGGAGACGGCCTCCTGCCTCCCCGCTTTCTTTGGGCGCCCGCCTCCACCGCCGCCCAGCGGCGGCTGTCGAGCGGTCGGCCAAGTACAAGATGAGTACCGGAAGAGCACGGAGCCTATGTGGTGTTCACCGGTGTGGTGACGATCGGCGAAGAAAGGCTGCAAGAAGAAGAAGAGGTGAATGTAGTAGCATCAGATACTCCAGAGTTCATGCACTGGTCCGAGAAGCCTATCAGTTGGAGCAGAGTTGATCACCCAGAGGTGATGCCGAATCCGGGCTCCTACGCCCTGGTCTTTGGTGCCACCTTTGCCACGGATAGGCGGGTCACTCGCTTCTCGCGAGTTCTGATAGACGGAGGCAGTAGCATCAACATCCTGTACAAGGATACCATGGAGAAGTTAGGAATCAAGCAAAGACAGCTTCAGAGCAGCCGGACTATGTTCCACGGCATTGTTCCTGGCCTTTCCTGCTCACCGATTGGCAAGATCCTGATAGACGTCCTCTTTGGAGACAAAGATCATTTCCGCCGAGAGCCAGTTTGGGTTGAAGTGGTGGACCTCGAAAGTCCGTACCATGCGTTGCTTGGCCGACCTGCTTTCGCCAAGTTCATGGCGGTCCCCCACTACGCCTACCTCAAGATGAAGATGCCGAGTTCCAAGGGGATTCTGACCATAGCCGGCGACTTACGTAAAGTCGTCGCTGCGTAGCTGAAAGCGATCGGCTAGCCGAGTCCTGGTGATCGCGGTGAGAACGGCTTCTTGATCGGGTTGTGGCGATGGCCGGCAAGCAGCCGAGATATCGCCCAACCCCAAGGAGTCGAAGCTGAGGGCTCGTTCAAGCCGGCCAAAGAGACAAAGAAGATACCCTTGGACCCGGAGCACCCAGAGAGGTACGCTGTCGTAGGTACAAACCTCGACAGCAAATAGGAATGCAAGCTCGTCGATTTCCTCCATGAGAATCGGGACATCTTTGCATGGTCCCCTAAAGACATGCCAGGTGTATCGACGGAATTCGCCGAGCACAAGTTACATGTCCGATCTGATGTGAAGCCCGTCAGGCAGCCCTTGCGCCGCCTGTCAGAAGAGAAGAGAAGAGTTGTTGGAGAAGAGATAGCCCGACTCCTAGCAGCCGGCTTCATTATGGACGTGTTTTTTCCAGAATGGTTAGCAAACCCGGTCCTGGTGCTGAAGAAGAACAAGCAGTGGCGGATGTGTATTGACTACACAAGCCTCAACAAAGCTTGCCCCAAGGACCCATTCGCTCTGCCAAGAATTGATCAGGTGATAGACTACATAGCCGGATGCGAGCCGTTGAGCTTCTTAGATGCATATTCAGTATATCACCAGATCAAGCTGAACCCGGCTGACAGACTGAAGACCGCCTTCATCATGCCGTTTGGAGCCTTCTGCTACCTGCCCACGATGTTCGGCTTGAGGAATGCCGGCGCCACCTTTCAGCGTTGCATGCAGAAGTGCCTCCTCAAGCAACTCGGCAGAAACGCCCACGTCTATGTGGACGATGTGGTGGTGAAGACGGAAAAGCATGGAACACTGATGGAAGACCTCAAGGAAACCTTTGAGAACATGCGCCGGTTCCAGATCAAGCTCAACCCTGAGAAGTGCGGCTTCGGAGTACCAGCCGGCCAACTCCTTGGCTTCCTGGTCTCTGAACGCGGCATAGAGTGCAAGAATGTAAAGATCAAGACCATCGAGAGGATGGAGGTACCCAGCCGACTGCTAGATGTGTAAAAGTTCACCGGCTACTTGGCGTCCATCATCCGATTCATCAGTCGGCTGGGCGAGAAAGCTCTCCCTTTATACCAGCTCATGAAGAAAACCACCTTTTTCGAATGGAACCACAAGGCGGACGAAGCTTTTCTCCTGTTGAAGAAAATGTTGACTACTCCCCCCGTGCTGGCGGCCCCGACCCCCAAAGAGCCCATGCTCCTGTACATTGCCGCCACCAGCCGGGTAGTCAGCACAGTCATTGTAGTTGAACGCAAGGAGGAAGGCAAGGCGCTACCTGTCCAAAGACCGGTATATTACCTGAGCGAAGTACTGTCGACCTCCAAGCAGAACTACCCCCACTACCAGAAGATGTGCTACGGCGTGCACTTTGCCGCCAAGAAGTTGAAGCCTTACTTTCAAGAGCATCCAATCACTGTGGTTTGCACATCTCCACTAACCGAGATCATCGGAAGCCGAGATGCTTCTGGCCGAGTGGCCAAGTGGGCCATAGAGCTGGCTCCCTACAACATCTACTACCAGCCCCGCACCGCCATCAAGTCGGAAGCACTGGCCGACTTCCTCGTCGACTGGGCCGAGACCCAGTACCTGCCTCCAGCGCCCGACTCCACCCATTGGCGGATACATTTTGATGGCTCCAAGATGCGCACCGGCTTGGGAGCCGGCGTTGTCCTCACTTCCCCCAAAGGCGACAAGCTCAAATATGCGCTGCAGATCCATTTCTCCACCTCCAACAACGTCGCCGAATAAGAGGCACTCATTCACGGGCTCCGGCTTGCCAAAGAACTTGGCATTCGCCGGATCCTGTGTTATGGCGACTCCGATTTAGTGGCCCAGCAGTCATCCGGCGATTGGGACGCCAAAGATGCAAACATGGCGAGCTACCGTTTCCTTGTACAGCAACTCAGCAGATATTTCGAGGGTTGCGAGTTCCTTCACGTGCCAAGAAATGACAACGACCAAGCAGACACCCTGGCACGAATCGGCTCCACCCGCCAAGCAATACCATCCGACATCGCCCTTCAGCGCCTCCTGAAGCCGTCTGTCAAGCCTTCACCAGAATCAGACTCCATCTTTGTGCCGGCTCCCCCCGAAGAAGTCGGATCCGACTCAAGTGCCCCAATAGATGGCACGATAATTCTTACAGATGGCTCCAAGAATGCCGCAGTCGAAGCCGGCCCGGGGACTTGAACCTGCCCGGATCGCGACGACCAATCAAGACTCGAGGCTCGGCCCGGGGACTGCACCAGTCGGCCCAGGGACTTCATCAATCTAGCAAGCGGCCGCGGACTCCAGCCTGCCGCCTCCCAGCCCAGCCGCCCTCGTCCAAGTCGCAGTGCTGGCAGTTGAAGAAATAGCAGCACCCTTATGGGCCCAGCCCATCCTCAAGTTCCTAGTGATCAAAGAGCTGCCAACCGATGAAATCTTGGCTCGGCAAGTACAACGCCGAGCGGCAGCCTACACCATAGTCTACAGAGAGCTGGTCTGGCGCAACGTCACTGTTGTCTACCAGCGTTGCGTCGAACCAGAGCAAGGCTAGGCAATTCTCAAAGACATCCATCAAGGCGAGTGCGGCCACCATGCGGCCTCAAGAGCACTCGTCGCCAAAGCCTTTCGACACGGTTTCTTCTGGCCAACTGCCCTAGAAGAGGCCAAGGAATTAGTCCAAAAATGCAAGGGGTGCCCGAAGTACCGCTCCAAGCCGCACCAGCCGGCTTCCGCACTCAATACTATCCCCATCGCCTGGCCCTTTGCGGTTTGGGGCCTGGACATGGTGGGACCATTCAAAACAGCACGAGGCGGTCTAACTCACTTACTTGTCGCGGTGGACAAGTTCACCAAGTGGATAGAAGTAAAGCCCATCAAGAAGTTGAATGGTCCGACTGCAGTGACTTTCATCTCCGACATCACGACTCGGTACGGCATACCACACAGCATCATCACCGACAATGGCACAAATTTTGCCAAAGGCGCCTTGGCCCGTTTCTGCGCCACGCAGGGCATCCGACTGGAATTAGCGTCCGTCGCCCATCTGTGACGACCGGTTTTTCCGGGTGTTGATTTCCAGAAAAATGGCCCTTTTGCTCACCAGCCCCAGGATAACTGTTAGCTGATGAGGCACCAACTTGATACAGAAATTCCAAGCAAAAATACAGAATATGTAGTACAAGACCATTCTGGCCTATGAGTACAACAAATGGTTTCTAGTGGTTGATGGCGGAAGCGGTTTGTGGGATCATCAGCGTCTATGGGACTCCATTTCCCACAGGAACAGCTGACCAGGCTAACTCCTATCTTCGCGAGGCTGCTATCACCACTGCTTAGGTTCAGGGGCTGTCATCGCAACGCTCCTCTCCATGCAAGAAATCTGGCCAAGACAATAGCCAAGGACAAGCCAGTGAGTACTTTGAATGTACTCGCAAACATTATGAACACATGTATAATATAACAACCGATAATCATGCTCTAAAAATATTCTATGATCACAACGTCAGTCATAAAAATAAAATCCTTGATGCATGCAGGCAGGTTATTAATAAGTAACAACGAATATGTAATGACAGAGTAGGAATAAAATGCACCATTCGGATGTCTGAAGCGACGTCTCGAATTGATGGTAAATAACAAGCATGCCTCAGTCGGGCGTCTGAGCGACACCACATAAAGGGCTTATAAAGTAAATAAATAACAAGCATGCCACAGTCGGGCGTCTCAGCGACACCACATAAAGGGCTTTTAAAGTAAATGAATAACAAGCATGCCGTAGTCGGGCGTCTCAGCGACACCACATAAAGGGCTTATAAAGTAAATAAATAACAAGCATGCCATATTCGGGCGTATCAGCGACACCACATAAAGGGCTTTTAAAGTAAATAAAAAACAAGCATGCCACAGTCGGGCGTCTCAGCGACACCGCATAAAGGGCTTATAAATAATCACAGTGAATATCCAGGAGGTAGAACCATCCCAGGGATACTCGATAATTCAAATAATATAACGGGTTAGTCCATAACAAAATAATAATCATAATCATTACAAGTCTCAAGTCGCGATCCCAGTTCTGGTTTAACAGTTTCTCCTCCGAAGACCGACACTAAGACCAACACTTGACCCATCCCAGACTGTAATCCTTAAACATGGACATTGCTATTCGAATAGGTTTAGTCTCTGCAGAGGGTGTACTCTTTCCCCACGAGTAACGGATTCCTTTAGTCCATCGGGACTAATTCCGTCTACGGCCTTTTAGTTGAAAACACACCTAACTTGCACACACCAGCTTAACTTCCGATTATGCGGAATCACCCACGACGCGCTGTCAAGAAAAACTCTAAGTGGGAGGCTACAACCTCGCGTAGCATGGCATCAAATTTATATCGCGGCAGCTCTAAGGGGTGGCCTCCCTCTCGGTCTCAACCGGAAACACCCATGCCCCGGACGGTGTGGCTCGCCTACCAGCTACAACCGGTATCTCCCACCATGGCCTCTCTATACAGTGTGTGCTAGAAAGGGGTTGACGACTTACTGAACCGTACCCTACTTGTTGTAGAGCCAAGTGGTAGTACGAAACAAGTATGGGGTTACTGGAACAAGACTCGATCTATGGTCGGCTCAGGAGTTTTAAGTATTCCCTGCATGATTAGCATAACGAATATATTTCATCCAACAGATAGAATCACCACTCATCATACCTCTCATGCCATGCCGGACACACTTGTCTCGACGAGGAACGACGGACAAGCTCGGGTCTACCCAAGACAGAGACTTTCCCGTTTTCCTTCCGGTAGGCACGAAAGGCATACGAGGATGATCATTATCACAAGCATGTCCATTTCCAACAGCAAGGAAATTTCGAATAAGCATTTATGCAAACGATCACATCACCACATAAAATAACGAGTTCCACGTATTGAGGTGGTGCCATAATCGTGTCAAACAATGCATGCAAAATATTATGCCAGGGTTCAGAATTCTTGCCTTTAATATGTGGAAAGGCAGGGTGCACTCCAAAACTTTTGAAAGTTTGCTTCTCTCTCTCCAAAGTCCTATTTTAAATAAATTTGAATTAACGCACAAATTTAAAACAGCACAAAAAGTTGTCTTGAAATTTTTTCAAATAAATCTTAAAATAAACTAGATCAAATTTGAGAGAGGTAGGAAAAGGAATCAATTCATTTGGAGTTATCATTAAAAAGTTATAGGCAATCAAAGTTGTGGTCAAATCTGGTTTTTAAATAAAACAAAAAGAAAAAAGAAACGGTACACGTCGAAGACGTACTTTGAAATCTACGCTTCCACTTACTCCAGCGTGGACGGCGCGTGTGTCACTGACAGTGGGCCCGGGGGACCCACTGGTCAGGTTTGACTAGTCGACCTCCCTCCTCTTCCTCTGCCCAGCCGAGGCGGAGACTCGGCGATGCTCGCGGTGAACAGCGGCACCGTTCAGAAGCGGAGGTCACCCAGGGCTCGGGGGATCGAGGTGGTCACTCCGGTAGTCGCTACGGTCTGGGGTGGACGGAGCTGCTGGCGAGCCGAGCGGACGGTGGCCGTCGGGCAAAGTGATTTTTCTCCACAAGTAGTCCCGATCAAAATCGGCAGGGGGGATGGATTCACTAGGGGAGAGGGAGTTCTGGTGAAGAGAGTGGAGAGAGGAGTCTCTGGTGGCGCCCGGAATGGCGGGCAGTGGCGGCGGCAGATTGCGGAGGTGGGAAGAAGACCTCCCGGGTCGATTGGCTGCCACGGAAGAACTAGGGAAGCATGCTGAGGCTGCCTAGGGAACGGAACGTGCTCGGGGCCCTCTTTTTATAGCGCAACGAGGTCGGTTTGTGGCGGCCGTGGATAAGTTCGTCGGCGAACCGCCTCCCTGTAGCGGCAGGACGTCGTGGCGACGACGAGAGCTAGAGGACGCGCGAGAGGATGAGGTTGAGCTGTTCCAGGGGCAGGTGGCGAGCAGCTGCGGCTTGGGCGGCACCGACACAGCAGAGAATCTGCGGACGCCGGCGTGCCGCAAAGGGGCTCTGTCGGTGGTGCTGCAGGGCACCAGGGCTGCTTGGCGTGATGCGGTGAGAGGGAGAGTGCGTGGCTGTAACATCCCAAAATTTAGAATTTTGGAATGTTATATTAGATAAATAACTATGCTTGTTGTCTGATTGATGGTTTGATTGATGGAGTGAAACTGAGTGGAATTTGAAAACTTTTGAAAGTTGAATGAGAGGGAATGAAATGACTTTCCCAAAACTTTCCCATCTGTCTTTTGGATCCCAATGAATTCAAGTTCATTCCAACACCAAACCCTAGAGTGAAGATGACATGACTTCTTCCATTTTGAAATGAATAGGGTTTTTGAAAAGATTTGAATTTCATTTGGGAATATTTCAAATTCAAAGCTTTATGCAACTCAATGACTTTCATGAGGGAAGATAAAATGACTTCTTCAATTATATGAAATATGAGTTGGAAGTTAAAAAGTATCAAATTGAAAGTCATTTGAAAGTGCCTTGAAACCCCTTTCAAAAATTGAGCTTTGGTATTTGAATTCAAATTTTGGCAAGTGGAATTCATTTCAAAAACTATGCCCCGACAACTACTTGAGAAAAAAGTATGAGAGGAGTAACATGACACTCCAAATATGTCAAGAAAACAATGCCAAAAGTTTTGGATTCAAATCTGAATTTTATTTGAAATTGAAAAAAATGGATTTTTATAAAGTTTGGATTTTGCCTTTGGAAAAATGTTCAAATGATAGGAATATTCCTGATCATTTTGGTATATATATACCCTATATAAAATATTTATAGATTATGTTTTATATCTGTTTTTGTTTTATTAAAAAAATCAAAAAAAATAGAAAACCCCAGGCGCCGACCAACCCCTGGCCCACCAGTAACCCACCACCAGGCACGAAAGCAGCCCGCCACGGCCCAGCCCAGCGCCCGACCGGCCACTCCCCCTCGCCCGAAAACGCTACGCGCCGGCCACCCGCTCGCCTCGCCCCTCTCTCTCTCTCACTGACCCGCGGGGCCCGCCCCATCTTCTTCCCCCGCCCCACGTCTCGCCGTCGCCGCCGCGGATCGCCGGATCCCGAAGGATCCGGGATCCCGATCGCCCCCGATCGACCCCCCGAAGCGAGGACGACCCCCTGGCTATAAAAGCCGACCCCCTCCGCACCCCATTCCCCCCCCCCCGAGACCTCGCCGGACCCCCTCGCCCTCCCGTTCGTGCTCACCGGAGACCCGAGCTCCCTCCGCCGCCAAAGTCGCCGCCGTCGGCGCCCTAGGCCACCCGACCACCCCGACCCCACGAAGCCTCACCGAGCTCCCCAAGACACGCCTGGCGACTCCCGGACCTCCCGACGCCGGAACCTCGACGCACTCTCACCGCCCGCCGCCCGCCGTCCGGACTCCGGTAAGCCACGGAAAACTCCCTCCTTCCGATCCTAAATAGACGGCTAGGATTAGAACCCCCGAAGGGGTAAGTTTTTATTAGAAAACCGGCCGATTCGTCCGGTTTATTAGTTAGGGTTTTTAGTATTTAGCCGGCCCGTTTTTAGTTTTAACCCAAGGCCCGTTTAGACTATTTGACGCTCAGGGCACAGTATCGGCCCATTAGGCCTTTTTCTTTTATTTTGATTTTCTGTTTTAGCAGAATAGTTTCTGTTTTGAAAAATTGATATCTTTTATTCTGTTTATTATTTTAGATGATTCTTTTTTTGTTGGATTGCAAATTTTATGTAATTTCTGCAGAATATATATTTAGCTATGTTAAAATTAATTAAAATTCCTTTAATTTAGTTTTAGTCAGAATAGTAAATCTGATATAACTTGAGTTAGAAAAATTATTTTTGGATGATTATTTTTGTCCCAACTTTATTTTGACATTGCCAAACCATAGAAATTAATTTGGGTATTTTAGGATTAATAAATAATTAGTTTTAAGCAGAATCTTGTTAATCCTAATTAATTAGCTAGCTACTATTTTCCTATTAATTTAATTAGTAAATAAATTTATTTCTAACATGTTATTGATTATTCTAGGATAGTTTCTGTCACTTTATAGGATGAACTTTTATTTATAATAAATAAAAGTTTTATTTTATTTTCCTTAATAGAAATTGAATTAGGCCTAATAGGAGTTTCATATTAGATTTTAAATTAATTCTTTTTGCTCCTAGTTGCTTAATGCATCCTTTTCTCGTTAAGTTAACATAAAACCATGATTAGGTTATGTTAAGAAATTTTTGTTATATAAAACTATTTTAGTTGTTGTTTGAAGTAGGAAAACTTTGAATGGGTTTTCTTTGAGTTTTTCCTGTGAGATCTGATTTGTTTGTTTGGTGTGTTATGTTACTATGTATGCTATTGTGTTATGTGATCATATGCTATGTTTGACTATATAGATTTTCAACGGAGTGACGATTAATTCTACCAAATCATTTTCTGACAGCGTTGTTATCTTCATCAAGTATTACCAGGCAAGTTCACTTTGACCATGCTTTCATACCTATGTTTTATTGCATTTAGTGGCATCTTTGCAACCACCCCTCAGTAGTGATATTGAAATTCTTGTAGTTGAGTAGTATGCATGAGGTAGGAACCCATCACCCTGTTACCAAGCCCGGGACGATATTTTATTTTGATGCTACGCTATAGTAGACCGGGTTTGGTATGAGTGCACGAGAGTGGTGTGAAGAAGGAGGACTCTACGTCAATGACGACAACTCCATGATGGAATCTGCAAGGACTGCATCTTCAAGACCTCAAGACTTCAAGACTCGAGACAAGAATTCAATACACACTTGGGTGAAGGATTTGTGACGGCACCTGGAGAACCCAGTGGTTGGCGGGATGCATGGAGAAGCGCCATGACATCTTGCGGAAAGCTTCACCCAGACTCAAAGAGACGGAAGAATACTTCATGCCCGGAAGCTTACCCTGTGCAACCGCAAGTCATTATGGGCTCTGGCTTGGTTGACCTTAGTGGTGACTGGGCTGGGACGGTACTAGCAGATGTAGAACTACGGTAGGATGGGATGAGTACCGGACGGTGGTCGAGGAACTCTTCGGAAGACCATGTTTCGCCGTCTTGTTCTCAAACACCACGAAGTGCGAGAACGTAAAAGAGGGATCGAATCTTGCGGGTAAAGTGTACAAACCTCTGCAGAGGGTTTTAAACCTAATCGATTAGCCGTGTCCCCGATTACGGACAATTTGAGCCTACGGACTTGGATCTATCTCGGAACTCTCAACACCGGATTGATAACTTAATTGTGGGCAACTTATGATGATTTTAGGCTATGAGACATCGGTTGGCGGAACCATGTCATGACAGGAAACTCCATAGTACAGACTTCATTCTATTCTTTTGATGTAGGTAAAATAAAATCAGCTTTTATGCAAACAAAACTCAGATCTGAGCCACAAAGCCAAATTGCATATAGTATAGTTTTACCATCTGTTTTCTCATGTTGTGATCTTGCTGGTACATTCAATGTACTGACCTACACGGCTGCAACGTATCATGTTGCAGATATTTCCTCGACGAGTAAGAGTTACGATACAGGGTTACGGTCTACACTCAACTTGCCGATGGCGTTGATGGGACTCCACACCCGTTTGATTGTTTCCGCTGAGTATTATGAGGTATATATCAGTTTTACGTTAATTATACATGTGATTGCACTTTGATATATACATTGATGTACTGTGTGTGCCAAAGATACCGATCTGTGGATGGCATAAGAATACGAGGCTTGACCGTCTCGAGGTCGGGTCGCCATGAATATGGTATCGAGCACATGTTGACTGTAGAGGACGTGACCCTAGAAACCGGAAAAGCCCTTAGGACAGGATATCTCAAAAACTTTATTTACAAAAAGAATCTTACTCCTCATCTTTTATGATTTTATCAAATAGACACTCTCACCTCAAATAGTTAGAATATACACCTTTCCCTTTTGACCACACGGAAGATCAACTGAAGTCGCTCCAAGAATTAAAGATATCGGACAACTGATGGCCATTTCAGAGTGAAGAGGATTTCACCATGTATTAGAAGCTACAACAGTTGAAGACTCCGAAGATTTGAAGTTCCTAAAGAAATATTTGACCTTTAGAAGACCAAACCCCTGTTACACACTTACGTTAGATGCGACGATGTGTGAGCTGTCATTTGTTTGATGTTTTTCCGACAGCCACAAAGTAAAACTTGTTTCATCAAAAACTATTGTTTGTATTGTGTGTATATCCCTCCCCACCTCTCTCATCTCACCTTAAAACCCTTGAACCCCATAGATGATGAATGAAGTTGGACTGATATTCTTTGGACGAAGACTTCGGTAGGAGGCGAGAGCTATGGATGCAGAACATGGAGAATCACTTGGGAACAATTTGGTTTCAAGGAAGTATGAGGTCCAATACGCTCTTTCAAGATTTTTACGTAAAGTGCTGCAACCTGGTGGAGAATGCATCAATCCATACAAGGATTTAAAGGAGCAAGAACTTGGGAGGAATTCAAGAAGACCTCGATGAGATCACGTCTTATCCGGAAGCACAATGATACACCAAGAAATAAACCTTGTGCTCGCAAGATTTGCAGAGAAATAGGACACACCCAGAAGGTTACGCAAAAACCACGAGAGTGGTGAAGTAACGATAGATGTTTTGTTTGGCTTGCGTAAACCATGGAATTACTCGAACCCAGTTCGAGAACAAGAGAAATTCTGCAATGCTTGTGAGTATGCCCAAGTGTTAGAATACGTGATTCGATATTTACGTATGTGGTAATGATTCAAGTACGAGATGGATTGGCCCCATACCAAGACTTCTATCATGAACTATCATATGTTGATGGAAAATCAGAGAGCCTCGAAAACCTTAGAAGAGTGTCGACACGATAAGCCATAAAAACATAGAATGGTAGTACGATGGAACCCTTTACAGCAACCGTTGCTAATCGTAGGATATACGGTGAAGTTCAACCTGCAGACCCGTTCTCTGCAGGAGAAATCATTAATGGTAGACCACCATGAGTGTTTCGATAGTTGTCTAGAATGGACATGCACCTATCAGCCTAAGCAGATCCAGTCTCGGATTTAACTTCAACTTTGATAAACCGACCCAAGATTTTGAGGAAAACTCTATGCTTCGGAAGAGCGCTAATGAAGGAGCTATTGTAAGATATGTGAAGAGACATACATTGTCAACACTCCAGAGGAAGTATCTGAGTTTATTGAACTGTAACCTTGTTTTTAAGTGTGGTAGCACCCCGACCTTCCTCGACCAAAATATTTACTAGAAGACCCCAACCCCTAACCTTTTCTTGCTAGCCTCTTCGAATCTCGAGGACGAGATTCATTTTAAGTGTGGTAGGTTTGTAACATCCCAAAATTTAGAATTTTGGAATGTTATATTAGATAAATAACTATGCTTGTTGTCTGATTGATGGTTTGATTGATGGAGTGAAACTGAGTGGAATTTGAAAACTTTTGAAAGTTGAATGAGAGGGGATGAAATGACTTTCCCAAAACTTTCCCATATGTCTTTTGGATCCCAATGAATTCAAGTTCATTCCAACACCAAACCCTAGAGTGAAGATGACATGACTTCTTCCATTTTGAAATGAATAGGGTTTTTGAAAAGATTTGAATTTCATTTGGGAATATTTCAAATTCAAAGCTTTATGCAACTCAATGACTTTCATGAGGGAAGATAAAATGACTTCTTCAATTATATGAAATATGAGTTGGAAGTTAAAAAGTATCAAATTGAAAGTCATTTGAAAGTGCCTTGAAACCCCTTTCAAAAAATTGAGCTTTGGTATTTGAATTCAAATTTTGGCAAGTGGAATTCATTTCAAAAACTATGCCTGACAACTACTTGAGAAAAAGTATGAGAGGAGTAACATGACACTCCAAATATGTCAGAAGAAAACAATGCCAAAAGTTTTGGATTCAAATCTGAATTTTATTTGAAATTGAAAAAAAATGGATTTTATAAAGTTTGGATTTTGCCTTTGGAAAAATGTTCAAATGATAGGAATATTCCCCGATCATTTTGGTATATATATACCCTATATAAAATATTTAAAGATTATGTTTTATATCTGTTTTTGTTTTATTAAAAAAAATCAAAAAAATAGAAAACCCCAGCGCCAGTTCCCCTCGCCCAGCCAATGAACCCCCCACCGGCCAGCCGAGCCAGCCCACTGCCAATCGGCCAGCCAGCCTTGACCGCCACTCCCCTCGAAAACGCCACGCCTTGCGCCACCCGCCGCCTCGCCCCTCTCTCTCTCTCATCGACCCTTGAGGCCCGCCCATCTTCTTCCGCCGGCGTCGCCCGTCGCTGCCATGGATCGCGGATCGAAGGATCCGGGATCCCGACGCCCGATCGACTTCAAGCGAGGACGACCCCTGGCTATAAAGCCGACCCCTCCGCACCCCATTCTCCCCGAGACCTTGGGACCCCTCGCCCTCCCGTTCGTGCTCACCGGAGACCCGAGCTCCTCCGCCAAAGTCGCTTGCCGACGCCTCTAGGCCACCCGACCACCCCGACCCCACCGTAAGCCTCACCGAAGCTCAAGCACTCAAGACGGCGACTCCCGACCTCCCGACGCTCGGAACCTCGACGACTCTCACGCCGCCGCCGCCGTCGCCCGGACTCCGGTAAGCCACGGAAAACTCCTCCGTCCGATCCTAAATAGACGGCTAGGATTAGAACCCCGAAGGGGTAAGTTTTATTAGAAAACCGCCGATCTGCTCGGTTTATTAGATAGGGTTTTTAGTATTTAGCCGGCCCGTTTTTAGTTTTAACCCGAGGCCTGTTTAGACTATTTGACGCTCAGGGCACAGTATAGGCCCATTAGGCCTTTTTCTTTTGTTTTGATTTTCTGTTTTAGCATAATAGTTTCTGTTTTGAAAAATTGATATCTTTTATTCTGTTTATTATTTTTAGATGATTCTTTTTTTGTTGGATTGCCAATTTTATGTAATTTCTGCAGAATATATATTTAGCTATGTTAAAATTAATTAAAATTGCTTTAATTTAGTTTTAGTCAGAATAGTAAATCTGATATAACTTGAGTTAGAAAAATTATTTTTGGATGATTATTTTGTCCCAACTTTATTTTGACATTGCCAAACCATAGAAATTTATTTGGGTATTTTAGGATTAATAAATAATTAGTTTTAAGCAGAATCTTGTTAATCCTAATTAATTAGCTAGCTACTGTTTTCCTATTAATTTAATTAGTAAATAAATTTATTTTTAACATGTTATTGATTATTCTAGGATAGTTTCTGTCACTTTATAGGATGAACTTTTATTTATAATAAATAAAAGTTTTATTTTATTTTCCTCAATAGAAATTGAATTAGGCCTAATAGGAGTTTCATATTAGATTTTAAATTAATTCTTTTTGCTCCTAGTTGCTTAATGCATCCTTTTCTCGTTAAGTTAACATAAAACCATGATTAGGTTATGTTAAGAAATTTTTGTTATATAAAACTATTTTAGTTGTTGTTTGAAGTAGGAAAACTTTGAATGGGTTTTCTTTGAGTTTTTCCTGTGAGATCTGATTTGTTTGTTTGGTGTGTTATGTTACTATGTATGCTATTGTGTTATGTGATCATATGCTATGTTTGACTATATAGATTTTCAACGGAGTGACGATTAGTTCTACCAAGTCATTTTCTGACAGCGTTGTTATCTTCATCAAGTATTACCAGGCGAGTTCACTTTGACCATGCTTTCATACCTATGTTTTATTGCATTTAGTGGCATCTTTGCAACCACCCCTCAGTAGTGATATTGAAATTCTTGTAGTTGAGTAGTATGCATGAGGTAGGAACCCATCACCCTGTTACCAAGCCCGGACGATATTTTATTTTGATGCTACGCTATAGTAGACGGGGTTTGGTATGAGTGCACGAGAGTGGTGTGAAGAAGGAGGACTCTACGTCAATGACGACAACTCCATGATGGAATCTGCAAGGACTGCATCTTCAAGACCTCAAGACTTCAAGACTCGAGACAAGAATTCAATACACACTACTGGGTGAAGGTCGGTTGACGGGCACCCTGGAGAAACCAGTGGTTGGCCGGGATGCATGGAGAAGCGCCATGACATCTTGCGGAAAGCTTCACCCAGACTCAAAGAGACGGAAGAATACTTCATGCCCGGAAGCTTACCTGTGCAACCGCAAGTCATTATGGGCTCTGGCTTGGTTGACCTTAGTGGTGACTCTGGCTGGGACAGTACTAGCAGATGTAGAACTACGGTAGGATGGGATGAGTACCGGACAGTGGTCAGAGGAACTCTTCGGAAGACCATGTTTCGGTCGTCTTGTTCTCAAACACCCTGAAGTGCTAGAACGTAAAAAGAGGGATCGAATCTTGCGGGTAAAGTGTACAAACCTCTGCAGAGTGTTTTAAACCTAATCGATTAGCCGTGTCCCCGGTTACGGACAATTTGAGCCTCTGGACTTGGATCTATCTCGGAACTCTCAACACCGGATTGATAACTTAATTGTGGGCAACTTATGATGATTTTGGGCTATGAGACATCGGTTGGCGGAACCATGTCATGACAGGAAACTCCATAGTACAGACTTCATTCTATTCTTTTGATGTAGGTAAAATAAAATCAGCTTTTATGCAAACAAAACTCGAATCTGAGCCACAAAGCCAAATTGCATATAGTATAGTTTTACCATCCGCTTTTCTCATGTTGTGATCTTGCCGGTACATTCAATGTATCGACCTACACGGCTGCAACGTATCATGTTGCAGATATTTCCTCGACAGTAAGAGTTACGATACAGGGTTACGGTCTACACTCAACTTTGCCGATGGCGTTGATGGGACTCCACACCCGCTTGATTGTTTCACTGAGTATTATGAGGTATATATCAGTTTTACATTATTTATACATGTGATTGCACTTTGATATATACATTGATGTACTGTGTGTGCCAAAGATACTGATCTGTGGATGGCACAAGAATACGTAGGCTTGACCGTCTGAGGTCGGGTCGCTACAGTGGCGCGGCTCCATGGTGCGGGCAAAACCAGGGGCGCGACGTGGCGACTTGGACGCGGCACGTGCAAAACGCGTGCTCTGCTCGCGCCCAGAGCACGCACGGGACGTGCTCGACAAAATGCCAGGGCGTGCTAGAGGTCTCGGGTGAGGTTGGGGTTTAATGACCTAGGTTAGGAGTAGCTAGAAGTCTATTGGACAAGGTGGCTATGCAAGGGAAGCAAGTTCATAGTGTAAACTAAAACTCATGTCAAAACTGGTCATGCCCATAAAGTGTTCGATAGAATGCCACATGCACCTAGGCATTTGTTGGAGTGGTCAAATCTCCCAGGGTGGGGTCTCTTTAGATGAAAGAGAGGGTGGTGAGGTTAGTTTGCCAAAAGGAGAAACTTGCTAGTGCAAGTTTTGCAAAACTTCAATTCTGGACAGAAAGAACAGGGCATGATTGCATGCACTAGAATTGCTCTAATGAGTCCAAAATTCCTGGACTTAAGGTTCTAGCAGGAAGGGCTACAAGTAGGAAAAGGAATCATGGATAGAGGAGCAACTAAAATGGTGGTTGCTGTACAAATCCTCAAGTTGGACCAGAATGGAAGTGAGGTTGATCCACTCAAATTTTCAAAGAACAAAGCTGGTTTTTGCATAAAGTTCAATATTATGCTCCTACTGACATCCCATAATTTTGGTGGAAGCTAGAAAGAAATATTTAAATGGGTTGTAATGTAAAACTGCTCATTGGACCAGATTTGAAAATATGATGCAGAGCTCAAAATATCTAAAGAATGAAATATCTTTTTGCATAAAAGTGGCTTGGTGACATCACATGACATCTCCAAATTTTGGTGAAATTTTTGAATGACTTTGTAAAAGGGTTGCAGTGCAAATGGGACCCTAAACGTATGAAAAACCAAATTAGAGAGATAAAGCTCAGGAAAAAAATAATTATATAAATAATTCCCACTAATAAAGGAATTGTTTTCTCTGAGAGGGTAAAAGAGTCCACTAAAAATTGGAAAGTTTTTCACTAGGGGTAAAAACTCCATAAAAATAAGGGAAGGAAGATTCTGAAATCAATAGAAAATCCAGAAAACCAAAGTTTAAGTTCCTGGCAAAAATTTAATTAATAAAACAAGGCTAAAATTTTTGGGGTGTTACACCATCCGCAGTCAAACGGCCAGGTGGAGCAAGCAAACGGCCTCATCATGTCTGGCATCAAGCCTCGACTGGTCGAACCACTGGAGCGTTCGGCCGGCTGTTGGCTTGATGGATTGCCAGCCGTCCTCTGGAGTCTGCGCACGAGTCCAAAAAAGTCAACCGGCTTCACACCTTTCTTCCTCGTCTACGATGTTGAAGCCGTCATCCCAACGGACATAGAGTTCGACTCCCCGTGAGTCACCATGTACACCGAGGAGGAAGCAGAAGAAGCACGTCAAGACGGTGTCGATTTGCTGGAAGAGGGCCGGTTGTTGGCACTCAGCCGGTCCAGCATCTACCAGCAGAGCCTGCGCCGATACTACAACAGGAAGGTCAGGCCGAGATATTTCCAAGAGGGCGACCTTGTGCTCCGACTGATCCAGCGAACAGCCGGCCAGCACAAGCTGTCGGCGCCTTGGGAAGGCCCCTTCATTATCAGCAAAGTGCTGGGCAACGACTCCTACTACCTGATCGACGCTCAGAAGCCCCGAGCATGCAAGAGGGACGACTCCGGCAAAGAGACGGAACGGCCATGGAATGCAAATCTTCTTCGAAGATTTTACAGTTGATGCAGTATGTACCACGCTACCCTTTGTATTAAAGTACCAAGACTTCGGGCCCCCCGAGACGAGCTCGGGGACTGCCCTTTTTGTTATCTGTATGATAAGAATTATGCCTTCGAGTATGCTACTTTTTGTTATGCCGCTTGGCACCGGGTTCGACTAGTCGGCCCGGGGACTCGCCGCCTCGCGCTATGGAATGCTTCCTGCAGTCGGACAAGTAGTGTGTGGTGCCTAAGCCGTCTCCTGTCAGAAGCCGCAGCTCGCAGAGCGACTATTTGGTGGGCAGGAGTAAGGAAGAATGGGCGCCCACATGAAAAATGGCTAAGGACTCAAAGCATAAACATAGCTTAAGTCGGCTTCCAGCCTCTCTTCGCAAAGCCGACTCTTGAGTAGTCGGCTTGCCGCTTTCTATCCAACTTGTTAAAAGACTCTAAAAATGTCCGAGTACTTGCCTTCCCAAAAGTAGCCAAGCATTTGATCCAGCAGCGATCCATGAACGGTTTTCTCGGCGGCAAGGTGGCGACTAAGGGAAGGCGGCAAAGGAAAAAGCCAAAGGAGCAATGAGCAAGGAAAGATAGAATTCAGATAAATATTTACATAACATAGGCCCTTGGCCGAATCTTCAAGCAGAATTTCAAAATACACCCCGCGCGGGTGGAATTGTGCGAATTAACAAGTTCTTCAAAGACTACCAAAGCAGATAAAATAAAGGCAAGGCGGCAGCCTAGGAAGCGGCAGACGGGTTCGGAGGGTCGAAGAGGCAGCGGTGTCGAGCGCCGGCGGCTGGGCGATCTCGGCTTGATCGTCTCCGGACGGCAACCCGGCTCGGTCGGCGAGGCTTCGTTCTTTGGGCCTTGGTCGAGCTAAGGCTGGTCACCCACTCCGTCTTCTGGCGCCTCCGTCTCACCTCCGTCGTCCGCCTCGCCTTCCTCCTCGGCGCTGGAGCCGATCACCTCCGATGAGTCCTCGTCATAATCCGGGTTCATCCCGAACCACTCCGGCGGCGCCTCCCCGCCGTCTTCAGCCCGCTCAGGGACAAAGACGCTAGTATGCGTGGTAGTCGTCGATCACCACCGCCGCGCCGACGAGGGCGTCTTCCACAGCTATCGGCTCCGCTGGCCTCTGGCCGAACGCGGCCAGCGGTCCAGTCCAGCCTCGATACCACGCCTTGACGAATTCCAAGGCCCGGCGCTCGGCCGGGCGAGAACCCTCCAGCCTCAAGGCGGCCAGCCGCGACCTCCGGCCCGGTCGTCGATCCGACCGAGAGTGCCGCAGAACCGGCATGTTCGGCCCGCAGGCAGCAATCGCCCGGGCGTCGACACGTTGAAGCCGGCACAACATCTGATGGGCCGGCCACAGACGAGCCTCGATGCTCAGAAGCTGCTCATCAAGTGTCCGGGGGGCCTTGGCGGCAATCTCCGCACCATTTTCCCTCCGCGCCTCGCGATCAGCCTCGATGGCTTGACTGGTCAACTGCGTGTGGCCAGGGAAGAAGTCTGCCAAGACAAAAAAGAAGCAAGTCAAAAAATCAGGAGTCAGCCCGACCTATAGTCAGCGGCTCAAAGAAAGAAAGTAAAGAAACTCACCGTCGACGATATCCTCGATCTCATGGAAGCCGGAGGTCAGCAGTGCCTCCTTGTCGGTCCAGGAGGAGCGCTCGCTTTCGAACTCGGCCAGAAGAGCAATCTCTTTCTTCTCTGCCTCGTCCTGTGCCTTCTTAAGCAGCTCTCTTTGCTCCGCCAGCTACGTTGCCAGCAGGTCGCGCTCTGTGGCGAGCTTGCTGCACTCCTCCCCCTTGGCACGCAAGGCGGTGTTGGCTCCGCCCAGCTGCTGCTGAAGAGTGGCGTTGGCCTCTGAAGAATAAAAAGAAAAAATGACGTTAAGTCGTTAACAAAGAAGGTCGCCGGGAAGATCCGGCCCGACTGCTCAGCAGTCGGCCCGAATCACGGGGACTACAGCCCGCGGGTGCGCCAGCGCGCCCCCACGAACAAGAAGGAGGACTCACTCCGGCTCTCCGACAAGTCGACAGTCCGCTGGCCCAGCTCCTCAACATTGCGGTTGAAGGCAGTGACGCGGAGGTTGTGATACTCCTGTGATAAGTATTTTAGACAAAGGTAAATATTTGGAACTCACGGATGGAGTTCGAGCCGCCAAAGCAGCGGCCCGAAACTTCGGGACTACACCCGGTGGAGTGCAGCTGGCGCGCCACGAAGAAAGAACAAGAAAAACAAAGTCAAAAGAAGAAAGCATACCGGACGGCTACTCGCGACGCGCGGATGCGCCTTGGTGCGATTCTGGATGGCGTCGCCCTCGGCTTCGCAACCGCTGAGCGTCGTAAGCGCCTGGTTCAGCGGGCCCGTGCCACCTCCTCGCACCCACCCAACGGGCGCGGCGCTCGTCGCCTCGGCGTCTGGGCTGGCCGAGCTGGCGGATCCGGTCTCCAAGGGGCGTGGCGCCGAAATCGCCTTCTCAAGGCGGCGGCGCACTGGCGAGGCGACTTGAAGGAGCAGCTTCGCCACGGCCTCGTCTTCAGTCGGCGGCACCGGCAGGTCCACCAGCTGTTTACCTTGCGCGCTCCCAGACGGCGGCGGAGGCAGCGGTGGCGGTACGACCATGTCCGACATGGACGTCTCGCCGCCTTCCCTCTGCATGATGGGGTACTCGCCGCCGGCTCCCTCAGTCTACCCCGTGAACTCCGGGGGCGGCAGCGCGGAGCTCGGCGGGATGACGAGCAATGTCGATTGGCGGTGCACGGCCTCATCAGCTCGTCGCTTTGCCGGGACAGCGGCTTCGGCCTCATCCAGCTTCTTCTGGGCGGAGGCCGCCGCCTTCTCGGCCTCCGCCTTCTCCAGGCGGGCGGCTTCTTCCTCGTCGCGCTTCTCCTGCGCGTTCTGCTCTGTCACCTCCCGGAGGTCGGCGGCGGGGTCAATCCGCAGAGTAGTGGCGGACGTCTCTGCTGACCCCATGATGGAGGCGGCGGCGACCCTCTCTAAAGTAAGGGGAGCCCTGAAGCAAGGAAGGCATGTAAAAAATTTGGACAAGATTCACTAGAAGAAAACAAGACAAAAGGCAGAAGCACTTACGCAGAGACGGTGGCGGTTTTTCACTTCCTTGCGAAGCGATTGGCCTTCTGACCGCCTCTTCCCGCCTGGTCGCGGCGGCCGCCCCCTTGAACTTCTTCGACCGGCCGCCAAGCAAACTCGGCCCGGCCCGGCGCTTCTTCGCGCCGCCTTGACCACCCAAGCCAGCGGAGGAACTCGCGCTCGGCTGGCCGACCTTTGACTGGTGGCGCGGGGCAACTTCCCCCTCAGCGTCGTCATTAGGCCAGTCGGCAAAGGTGGCCGAGGGCCGGAAGCCGCCTGCTCCTCCTCCTCCTCCTTCGGCGTCGGCCTCCATCGCCGCCGCCCCCAAGTCGGGGTAGTCGACGTCGCTCTCCGCTCGGTCGGGGATGAACTGACGGGTTGGTCCCGTGGTGCCGGTTGAAGGCTGGATGAGGGGGTTCTGACTCGAAAAAACCAAAAAAGATCAGAAGTCGGATTCGGCTGAAAAAGAAAACAGAAGAAGAAGAGAGACGACTTACAACAGGCGGGGGGTTGGCGCGTGAGTACGGCTCCTTGCCGAACTGCCAATCCGCCGTCAGATTGCAGTTCGCGATGTAGTTCACCATGTCCGCCACCTCCGTGTGGGGCATGACCTTGGAGCAAATCCGACTTGGGTCCCGGTGGCCGCTCATCTGGCAGATCAGATGAGGTCGGCCCTAGAGCGGGAGGACTCGGCGCGCCACGAAGGCGGCCAACAGGTCGGCCCCGGTCAAACCCTTCGATTGCGTCAGCACTCGGAGTCGCACGACAGCGGTGGCACCAGCGGGAGTCAGCGTCCTGGCCCAGTGGGATCAGCTGGGGAGCCTCCCAGCCAGTGCGCCGGCTTCGTAAGGTGGCAGATTGCCCAGTCGCCTTCTGGGGCGACGTTCTTCACATAAAAATAAGACCGCTGCCACATCTGGGTTGTCGGCCACCGATCTCCGCATCGCGATGAAGGCATCGCACAGGGCTGGCACGCCGGCGACGTGCGTGCCAAGCTTGGACTGGAAGAACTCCCCCCATAGCTCGATGGTGGGGAGAACGCCGAGGAAGACTTCGCACAAGGTGGCGAAGGCAGCCAGCAGCACCACCGTGTTCTGAGTAAGGTGGTGCGGCTGGAGCCCGTGGAACTCCAAGAAGGAGTGGAAGAAACCGCTCGCCGGCAGCCCTAGGCCGCGCATGAGGTGCGAGCCGAATACGACCCGCTCGCCCTCCTCCGGCGTCGGCGATACTTCGCTCGCCGGTGCGGCGCGGGCCTGCACTAGGTTCTTGCCGGGGAGACGACGCGTCTGGCGAAGGAACTCGATGTGGTCGTCGTCCACCTCGGAGCCGTCCCACACGCCGGAGCGCACGGCAGGCGGTGCGGCGGCGGAGGAAGAGCTCATCGCTGCGGGCGTGGCGTGGTTCGGCGCGGCGGCAGCGAGAGGAAGAAGAAGAAAGAGGAAGCGGAGGGAGTAGGGAAGATGGGCGCGCGTGCTTCGCCGCCCCCCTCCTCGCGCCCACTTATAGGCTCGTGGGCTGAGAAGCCGATGGGGCGGGCATGGGATTAACTGTGCCAAGGACCGCACACCCCCCACGATTTACCACACGAAGTTACTGCGCGCAGTTACGACATGGGAACCCCAACCGTCCGCACGGCCGCGACGGATCCGTTGCGTGCCGAGGCGCGGTAGTGGCAGGTCCCGCCTGACAGCCGGTCCCGTCGCGCGCGTGGGTGGGAAGACTGACCCTGCGCGTGGCGCCACGCGACGGGTCCACAACAGGCAGCTTCCTGGAAGCTTATCAGGCACGCTGCCTGAATCCCGCTACGACTTTCAAACTCTTTAAGGGGCAAGACGGCCTTCTGAGAGTCCGGCTCCAGCTAGTCGACCTAGAGGAAGACGGCGAGCAAGGCCCAGATTCCACCACCAGGAGGATGAAACTGTTGAGGCTCCTCGACATGTCACCCTCGGCACCTCACCAGCTTCGGGGACTACTGTCGGAGTAATGGGCCACGGGTAGGCTAACCCGAGCCCCGAACCTTTCAAGACATTGGGGCAGGCTGCGCCCCTCAAGACCCCAAGATGAAGAGTCGCTTTTTGAGAGTCGGCGGCAAGGCCGCCGACTGCCCCTCACGGCCGAGTCCCAGGTGTTGGGGAACGTAGTAATTTCAAAAAAAATCTCCTACGATCACGCAAGACCATGGTGATGGCATAGCAACGAGAGGGAAGAGTGTCCGTCCACATACCCTCGTAGACCGAAAGCGGAAGCGTTATAACAACGCGGTTGATGTAGTAAATGCGTCTTCACGATCCGACCGATCCAAGCACCGAGCGTACGGCACCTCCGAGTTACGCACATCGTTCAGCTCGATGGCGATCCCGGACTCCGATCCAGCAAAGTGTCGGGGATGAGTTCCGTCAAGACGACGGCGTGGACGATATTGATGCTCCACCGACGCAGGGCTTCGCCTAAGCTCATGACGATATGACTTCTCCGGCGCAGGGCTTCGCCTAAGCTCATGACGATATGACGAAGTGGAATATGGTGGAAGGGGCACCGCTACGGCTAAGGAAAGATCCGTAGATCAACTTGTGTGTTATGGGGTGCCCCCTGCCCCCGTATATACAGGAGCCAAGGGGGAGGGGCGGGCCGGCCATGAGGGGGCGCGCCAGGGAGTCCTACTCCCTCCGGGAGTAGGACTCCCCCTCCAATCCTAGTTGGATTAGGATTCCCGGAGGGGAAAGAGAGAGAGGGGGCGGCCCACCTTTCCTAGTCCTAATAGGACTAGGGGAAGAAGCGCGCCACCTAGGGCTGCCCTTCTCCTTTCCTCCAAGGCCCACTATGGGCCCATGTAGTTCCCGGGGGTTCGGTAACCTCCGGTACTCCGATAAATTCGATTTCACTCGGAACCTTTCCGATGTCCAAATGTAGGCTTCCAATATATCAATCTTTATGTCTCGACCATTTCGAGACTCCTCGTCATGTCCGTGATCACATCCGGGACTCGAACAAACTTCGGTGCATCAATACTTATAAACTCATAATGAACTGTCATCAAAAGCGTTAAGCGTGCGGACCCTACGGGTTCGAGAACTATGTAGACATGACCTAGAACCATTCTCGGTCAATAACCAATAAGCGGAACCTGGATGCCCATATTGGTTCCTACATATTCTCTGAAGATCTTTATCGGTCAAACCGCATAACGACATCGTTGTTCCCTTTGTCATCGGTATGTTACTTACCGAGAGATTCGATCGTCGGTATCCAATACCTAGTTCAATCTCGTTACCGGTAAGTCTCTTTACTCGTTTCGTAATACATCATCTCACAACTAACTCATTAGTTGTAATGCTTGCAAGGCTTAAGTGATGTGTATTACCGAGAAGGCCTAGAGATACCTCTCCAGCAATCGGAGTGACAAAACCTAATCTCGAAATACGCCAACCCAACAAGTACCTTTGGAGACACCTGTAGTACTCCTTTATAATCAGCCGATTCACGTTGTGACGTTTGGTAGTACCCAAAGTGTTCCTCCGGTAAGCAGGAGTTGCATAATCTCATAGTTATAGGAACATGTATGGGTCATGAAGAAAGCATTAACATACTAAGCGATCAAGTGTTAAGCTAACGGAATGGGTCATGTCAATCAGATCATTCAACTAATGATGTGACCTTGTTAATCAAATAACAACTCCTTGTTCATGGTTAGGAAACATAACCATCTTTGATTAACAAGCTAGTCAAGTAGAGGCATACTAGTGACATACTTTGTTTGTCTATATATTCACACATGTATTATGTTTCCGGTTAATACAATTCTAGCATGAATAATAAACCTTTATCATGATATAAGGAAATAAATAATAACTTTATTATTGCCTCTAGGGCATATTTCCTTGATCTCCCACTTGCAGTAGAGTCAATAATCTAGATTACAAAGTAATGATCCTAACACCCATGGAGTCTTGGTGCTGATCATGTTTTGCTCGTGGAAGAGGCTTAGTCAATCGGAGTGCGCAACATTCAGATCCGTATGTATTTTGCAAATCTCTATGTCTCCCACTTGGACTTGGTCCCGAATGGAATTGAAGGCGTCTCTTGATATGCTTGGTCCTCTTGTGAAATCTGGATTCCTTTGCCAAGGCAATTGCACGATATTGTCACGAGAAGATCTTCATCGGTCCCGATGCACTAGGTATGACACCTAGATCGGAAATGAACTCTTTCATCCAGACTCCTTCATTCGCTGCTTCGAAGCAGCTATGTACTCCGCTTCACATGTAGATCCCGCCACGACGCTTTGTTTAGAACTGCACCAACCGACAGCTCCACCGTTTAATAAAAACACGTATCCGGTTTGCCATTTAAAATCGTCCGGATCGGTGTCAAAGCTTACATCGGCGTAACCATTTACGACTAGCTCTTTGTCACCTCCATATATGAGAAACATATCCTTAGTCCTTTTCGTATTTCAGGGATGTTCTTGACCGCTGTCCGATGATCCATTCTGGATTACTTTGGTACCTTCCTGCCAAGCTTACAGCTAAGCATACGTCAGTCCGGTACACAGCATTGCATACATGATAGAGCCTATGGCTGAAGCATAGGGAACATCTTCGTTTTCTCTCTATCTTCTGCTTTGTGGTCGGGCATTGAGTCCGACTCAATCTTACACCTTGCAACAGGTAAAAACCTTTCTTTGCTCGATCCATTTTGAACTTTTTCAAAACTTTATCAAGGTATGTGCTTTGTGAAAGTCCAATTAAGCGTCTTGATCTATCTCTATAGATCTTAATGCCCAATATGTAAGCAGCTTCACCGAGGTCTTTCATTGAAAAACTTTTATTCAAGTATCCTTTTATGCTATCCAGAAATTCTATATCATTTCCAATCAATAATATGTCGTCCACATATAATATCGTAAATGCTCTGAGCTCCCACTCACTTTTTTGTAAATACAGGCTTCTCCAAAAGTCTGTACAAACCCATATGCTTTGATCACACTATCAAAGCGTTTATTCTAACTCCGAGAGGCTTGCACGGACCATAAATTGATCGCTGGAGCTTGCACACTTTTTAGCACCTTTTGGATCGACAAAACCTTCTGGTTGCATCATATACAACTCTTCTTCTAGAAATCCATTCAAGAATGCAGTTTTACATCCATTTGCCAAATTTCATAATCATAAAATGCGGCAATTGCTAACATGATTCAGACAGACTTAAGCATCGCTTCTGGTGAGAAAGTCTCATCGTAGTCAACCCCTTGAACTTGTCGAAAACCTTTCGCAACAAGTCGAGCTTTGTAAACAGTTATATTACCATCAGCGTCAGTCTTCTTCTTAAAGATCCATTTATTTTCAATGGCTTGCCGATCATCGGGCAAGTCAACCAAAATCCATACTTTGTTCTCATACATGGATCCCATCTCAGATTTCATGGCTTCCAGCCATTTTGCGGAATCTGGGCTCACCATCGCTTCTTCATAGTTTGTAGGTTCGCCATGGTCAAGTAACATGAATTCCAGAATAGGATTACCGTACCACTCTGGTGCGTATTTTACTCTGGTTGACCTACGAGGTTTAGTAGTAACTTGATCTGAAGTTTCATGATCATCATCATTAGTTTCTTCACTAATTGGTGTAGTTGTCACAGGAACCATTTCTTGTGATGAACTACTTTCCAATAAGGGAGCGAATCTGATTATCTCATCAAGTTCTACTTTCCTCCCACTCACTTCTTTCGAGAGAAACTCCTTCTCTAGAAAGGATCCGAATTTAGCAACGAAAATCTTGCCTTCAGATCTGTGATAGAAGGTGTACCCTTGATCTCCTTTGGGTATCCTATGAAGACACATTTTTCCGATTTGGGTTCGAGCTTATCTGGTTGAAGTTTCTTTACATAAGCATCGCATCCCCAAACTTTAAGAAACGACAACTTTGGTTTCTTGCCAAACCACAGTTCATAAGGCGTCGTCTCAACGGATTTTGACGGTGTCCTATTTAACGTGAATGCGGCCGTCTCTAAAGCATAACCCCAAAAGCGATAGCGGTAAATCGGATATCGACATCATATATCGCACCATATCTAGTAAAGTACGATTACGACGTTCTGACACACCATTTCTCTGTGGTGTTCCGGGTGGCGTGAGTTGAGAAACTATTCCACATTGTTTCAAATGTAAACCAAACTCGTAACTCAAATATTCTCCTCCACGATCAGATCGTAGAAATTTTATTTTCTTGTTACGATGATTTTCCACTTCACTCTGAAATTCTTTGAACTTTTCAAATGTCTCAGATTTGTGTTTCATTCAGTAGATATACCCATATCTGCTCAAATCATCTGTGAAGGTGAGAAAATAACGATACCGCCAAGGCGTGCCTCAACATTCATTGGACCACAAACATCGGTATGTATGATTTCCAACAAATCAGTTGCTTTCGCTCCATAGTTAGGAGAACGGCGTTTTGGTCATCTTGCCCATGAGGCATGGTTCGCAAGTACCAAGTGATTCATAATCAAGTGATTCCAGAAGCCCATCGGTATGGAGTTTCTTCATGCGTTTTACACCGATATGACCTAAACGGCAGTGCCACAAATAAGTTGCACTATCATTATCAACTCTGCATCTTTTGGTTTCAACATTATGAATATGTGTATCACTACTATCGAGATTCAACAAGAATAGACCATTCTTCAAGGGTGCATGACCATAAAAGATATTACTCATATAAATAGAACAACCATTATTCTCTGATTTAAATGAATAACCGTCTCGCATTAAACAAGATCCAGATATAATGTTCATGCTCAACGCCGGCACCAAATAACAATTATTTAGGTCTAAAACTAATCCCGAAGGTAGATGTAGAGGTAGCGTGCCGATTGCGATCACATCGACTTTGGAACCATTTCCAACGCCAAGATCGTCACCTCGTCCTTAGCCAATCTTCGCTTAATCCGTAGTTCCTGTTTGAGTTGCAAATATTAGCAATGTAACCAGTATCAAATACCTGTGTACTCTGCGGTATTAGTAAGGTACACATCAATAACATGTATTCACATATACCTTTGTTCACCTTGCCATCCTTTTTATCCGCCAAATACTTGGGGCAGTTCCGCTTCGATGTCGGTCTGCCTTGCAGTCAAAACACTCGGTTTCAGGCTTAGGTCCAGACTTGGGTTTCTTCTCTGACGACAACTTGCTTGCTGTTCTTTTTGAAGTTTCCCTTCTTCTTCCCTTTGCTCTTTTTCTTGAAACTAGTGGTCTTGTTGACCATCAACACTTGATGCTCTTTCTTGATTTCTACCTCCGCGGCTTTTAGCATCGCGAAGAGCTCAGGAATTGTCTTAGTCATCCCTTGCATATTATAGTTCATCACGAAGCTCTTGTAGCTTGGTGGCGATGATTGGAGAATTCTGTCAATGACACTATCATCCGGAAGATTAACTCCCAGCTGAATTAAGTGATTGTTATACCCAGTCATTCGGAGTATGTGCTCACTGACAGAACTATTCTCCTCCATCTTGCAGCTATAGAACTTATTGGAGACTTCATATCTCTCTATCCGGGCATTTGCTTGAAATATTAACTTCAACTCCTGGAACATCTCATATGCTCCATGACGTTCAAAACGTCGTTGAAGACCCGGTTCTAAGCCGTAAAGCATGGCACACTGAACTATAGAGTAGTCATCAGCTACGCTTTGCAGACGTTCACAACTTCGCTCAAGATTCGCAGCAGAACCTGTCACCCAAATGTGCTTCCAGATTTAATTTTTCTGTGGCAGCAATGAGGATAATCCTCAAATTACGGACCCAGTCCGTGTAATTGCTACCATCATCTTTCAACTTTGCTTTCTCAAGGAGCATTAAAATTCAACGGAACAACAGCACGAGCCATCTATCTCTGATAAACATGGACAAGCAAAATACTATCGGTACTAAGTTCATGATAAATTTAAGTTCAATTAATCATATTAAAAACTCCCACTTAAGCAGACATCTCTCTAGTCATCTAAGTGATCACGTGATCCATATCAACTAAACCATGTCCGATCATCACGTGAGATGGAGTAGTTTCAATGGTGAACATCACAATGTTGATCATATCTACTATATGATTCACGCTCGACCTTTCGGTCTCCGTGTTCTGAGGCCATATCTGTCATATGCTAGGCTCGTCAAGTTTAACCTGAGTATTCCGCGTGCGCAACTGTTTTGCACCCGTTGTATTTGAACGTAGAGCCTATCACACCCGATCATCACGTGGTGTCTCAGCACGAAGAACTTTCATAGCGGTGCATACTCGGGAGAACACTTCTTGATAATTTTAGTGAGAGATCATCTTATAATGCTACCGTCAATCAAAGCAAGATAAGATGCATAAAGGATAAACATCACATGCAATCAATATAAGTGATATGATATGGTCATCATCATCTTGTGCTTGTGATCTCCATCGCCGAAGCACCGTCATGATCACCATCGTCACCGGTGCGACACCTTGATCTCCATCGTAGCATCGTTGTCGTCTCACCAACTATTGCTTCTACGACTATCGCTACTGCTTAGTGATAAAGTAAAGCAATTACATGGCGCTTGCATTTCATACAATAAGCGACAACCATATGGCTCCTGCCGATTGCCGATAACTCGGTTACAAAACATGATCATCTCATACAATAAAATATAGCATCACGTCTTGACCACATCACATCACAACATGCCTGCAAAAACAAGTTAGGCGTCCTCTACTTTGTTGTTGCAATTTTTACGTGGCTGCTACGGGCTGAGCAAGAACCGTTCTTACCTACGCATCAAAACCACAGCGATAGTTTGTCAAATAGACTCCGTTTAACCTTCTCAAGGACCGGGCGTAGCCACTCAGTTCAACTAAAGTGAGAGAGACAGACACCCGCGGTCACCTTTAAGCAACGAGTGCTCGGGCGGTGAAACCAGTCTCAGCGTAAAGCGTCTGGCGTAATGTCGGTCCGGGCCGCTTCATCTCACAATACCGCTGAACCAAAGTATGACATGCTTTGGTAGGCAGTATGACTTGTATCGTCCACAACTCACTTGTGTTCTACTCGTGCATATGACATCAACGCATAAAACCAGGCTCGATACCCTTTGTTGGGGAACGTAGTAATTTCAAAAAATTTCTCCTACGATCACGCAAGACCATGGTGATGGCATAGCAACGAGAGGGAAGAGTGTCCGTCCACGTACCCTCGTAGACCAAAAGCGGAAGCGTTATAACAACGCGGTTGATGTAGTCGTACGTCTTCACGATCCGACCGATCCAAGCACCGAACGTACGGCACCTCCGAGTTACGCACACGTTCAGCTCGATGGCGATCCCGGACTCCGATCCAGCAAAGTGTCGGGGATGAGTTCCGTCGACCTGACGGCGTGGTGGCGATATTGATGCTCCACCGACGCGGGGCTTCGCCTAAGCTCATGACGATATGACTTCTCCGGCGCAGGCTTCGCCTAAGCTCATGACGGTATGACCGAAGTGGAATATGGTGGAAGGGGCACCGACACGGCTAAGGAAAGATCCGTAGATCAACTTGTGTGTTATGGGGTGCCCCTGCCCCGTATATAAAGGAGCCAAGGGGAGGTGGCGGCCCAAGGGAGGGCGCGCAAGGAGTCCTACTCCCTCGGGAGTAGGACTCCCCTCAATCCTAGTTGGATTAGGATTCCCGGAGGAAAGAGAGAGAGGGGGCGGCCCACCTTTCCTAGTCCTAATAGGACTAGGGAAGGGGGCGCGACCACCTAGGGCTGCCCTTCTCCTTTCCTCCAAGGCCCACTATGGGCCCATGTAGTTCAGGGGGTTCGGTAACCTCCCGGTACTCCGGTAGATTCCCGATTTCACTCGGAACCTTTCCGATGTCCAAATGTAGGCTTCCAATATATCAATCTTTATGTCTCGACCATTTCGAGACTCCTCGTCATGTCCGTGATCACATCCGGGACTCCGAACAAACTTGTGCATCAATACTTATAAACTCATAATGAACTGTCATCGAAACGTTAAGCGTGCGGACCCTACGGGTTCGAGAACTATGTAGACATGACCTAGAACCATTCTCGGTCATAACCAATAGCGGAACCTGGATGCCCATATTGGTTCCTACATATTCTCTGAAGATCTTTATCGGTCAAACCGCATAACGACATACGTTGTTCCCTTTGTCATCGGTATGTTACTTACCCGAGATTCGATCGTCGGTATCCAATACCTAGTTCAATCTCGTTACGGTAAGTCTCTTTACTTGTTCCGTAATACATCATCTCACAACTAACTCATTAGTTGTAATGCTTACAAGGCTTAAGTGATGCGTATTACACGAGAAGGCCTAGAGATACCTCTCCGACAATCGGAGTGACAAAACCTAATCTCAAAATACGCCAACCCAACAAGTACCTTTGGAGACACCTGTAGTACTCCTTTATAATCACCCGATTACGTTGTGACGTTTGGTGGTACCAAAGTGTTCCTCCGTAAGCAGGAGTTGCATAATCTCATAGTTATAGGAACATGTATGGGTCATGAAGAAAGCATTAACATACTAAGCGATCAAGTGTTAAGCTAACGGAATGGGTCATGTCAATCAGATCATTCAACTAATGATGTGACCTTGTTAATCAAATAACAACTCCTTGTTCATGGTTAGGAAACATAACCATCTTTGATTAACAAGCTAGTCAAGTAGAGGCATACTAGTGACATCTTGTTTGTCTATATATTCACACATGTATTATGTTTCCGGTTAATACAATTCTAGCATGAATAATAAACCTTTATCATGATATAAGGAAATAAATAATAACTTTATTATTGCCTCTAGGGCATATTTCCTTCACCAGGGACGACTTCGAGATAAGCCGACTCCTAACTGGCGGCTTCCAGAGAAGCCGGCTATGGGGAGTCGGCCCGCGACTCCGACCACCTCCTGCCTTTGCAATAATGGACGGGACGGCGAAATCTACGGCCACCTTGGCCCATTCCTGCCTACTGTTCGTGAAGGCGAGGCATAGCCTGATGTGCCGTACCAACGGAGATCTCCATCCGTGGCACCTTTGTTGCCATGCCAGCCACGACATCAGCCTCGTGGCGCGCCTGTGCCCACGACGGCCTTTACATGCGACCGAGAGGCAGCGGGACCGCTTTGTCGGCGGGCGTCTGAGAAGACGGCGAGAGCGCCACAAGACGGACCCATTGGGAGCCGGCCCCCAGGAGTCGGCTAGCCCCTCCCACGGGTCCCGCACGCCATTAACCAGACAAGATGGGGAATGGCAACAGTGATAGCTCGACAGGCGGCGGCACTGTTTCCATCACCCCATGACCAAGCCAGCGTCATTAGAGGCACGGCTACAGTAATCCGTAGCCGGCAAGACCTGCCGGCGGCGGACAAGGCCTGTCGGCTCCATGCCGGGCCCGTCGGCGGGGCCCACCAGTCGGCGGGCCCCGGTAGTCCGCGGAGAAGACGGCGACCTGAGAGACAGACGGCTGGGACCCGCGCCCAGCCGGATTACCATTGTACCCCCGGGGGGTAGGCTTATATAAACCCCCAGGGGCACCCATGCAAGGGGTTGGACACTGATAGTTTTGGACACACATAGAGGGAAGAGGAGAGCTAGGCGTGCCCTTCTTCTTCCTCACCCCGAATAGCTCAAGGAGCAACCTTGCACCCACTTTGCAATAGTGATCATGCGGAGACCCTGCAGAGCAGCAGTAGAGGTGTTATCTCCACGGAGAGCCCTGAAGCTGGGTAAGATCCGCCGACGTGCATGTCTTCGCCTCATCCCATTTCCAGGCACCGGCGACGTTCTACTCGCCCCCATCATGATAAGCCATCCCTTGGCATATGTCGCACCCAACCCCCGACACGGAGTGGGTGCGAGAGGTCTTGCCGGGCTTCTTCTTCCCTCCCGGGCTTTCAGCGGCAGGAGCAGGTGCCTTGACGGCAGCTGCTGCAACTGCTTCCCGGTAGAGTTGGTCGGCGTAGATCAGCGCGTCCTTCTTGTCGGAGGGGGCGGAGATGATGGTCAATGGCCTGGGCATCTTCAGCATGTTGTAGGCGTAGTGTGATGCTACCATGAACTTGGCTAGTGCCGGGCGGCCGAGGATCCCGTTGTAGGGCAAGGGGATCTCCGCCACGTCGAAGATGATCCTCTCCGTCCTGTAGTTCAACTCTCCTCCAAACGTCACGGGCAGTGTGACCTTCCCCTTCGGCTGGCTCCTCCCCGGATTGACCCCTTGAAACGTGCCCGTTTCCTCGAGGTCTCTATCATGGATTTGCAATCTTTTGATCATGATAGGCAAGATCAAGTTCAGGCCAGCCCCGCCGTCAACCAGCATCTTGTTCACCCTGAGGTTGCATATCGTTGGTGAGATCAACAATGGCAAACACCCGACCGCGGTAGTGCAGTCAGGGTGGTCCTCGGCGTCAAAGATGAGGGGCGTGCTGGAACATTTCAGCAGCTTCTGAGTGTCGAACGACAGCTCCGCTACTTTAATCTCACGCGCCCACTGCTTGAGCTGGCATTGAAAGGTATGTAGTGAGGCGCCTCCATCGACGCACATAGCCTCCATAGCCTTCTGGAACCCTTGCCCACCAGACTCGTCGTCCTCATCGTTGTCATTGTCTTCTTGTTTCTTGTCACGTCCCCTGGTGGGCCTCTCTTGCTGGTTGTCTTTGCCGGGGCAGCTTCCTTGGGCACCACGCTTCTTGCCAAATCCCTCATTACCGTCCTGGTCCTTCTCCTTGTCCCGCCTCTCGTACTCAGCCTTTTGCTTCTCAGCAAGCAGCTCGACTTATCGGCTGTTTTAGAGGTCGTGGCCCTTGGTGCGGTGGATCTTGCAGTATTGCTTGCCGGAGCTCTCTGGCTGGTCGGTAGCCGCCAAGGCCCGACAGGCGGCGCACCCGACAATCTCCTTGTCGAGAGCGCCTGCCTTGACCTTCTTGCCAGTACTGGTGTTGTCAGATCCCTCAACGGCAAGCACGGCCTTACCCTTGCGTTTCCTGTTGCGACGCTGGCCCTTCTTCATCGGGGTAGCGGCGTCCTCATCGGTAGAGTCAGTTTCCACGCCGGCGTCTTCGCTGGGGTACTTCCTTCCCTCTTCAGCCCGGGCGCATCTATCAGCCAAAACGTAGAGCTTGGCCACATCCTTAACGTTGGTCATCGCTAGCTCCTCGCGCATCTTGCGATTGCACTGCGTTACGGTGGAAACAGCTAATCTGGCGGCGGGATGAATGTCGGGGATGTTGTATCGCACCGGTGAATCTACGGATGTACTTGCGCAGGGTCTCCCCTTCCTTCTGGGGAATGATATGCAGATCACTGGCCTGGCCATGAGCTTGGTGGCCTCCTGTGAAGGCGCCAATGAACTCAAGGCACAGATCCGACAAAGAAGAAATGGAATCCACCGGCAAGTGCATCAACCAAGACATCACATTGGGCTTGAGCGCCAGCGGGAAATAGTTGGCAAGCACCTTGTCGCCGTGAGCCCCAGCAGCATGCATCACGTGGTGTAGATGTTGGGGAACTCGGACGGATGGGTCTTGCTAATGTACTTATCGTCGACGTCGGGCTTGAACGTGCGGTGGACGGCCACTGGAACTGCCGCAGCTCACGGGTAAAGGTCGGGCAGCCCACCTCGTAAGGTAGGCCGCCGGAGCCCCCCGGTGCCGGGTGGTCCATAACGGGTCCCGCCCGCTTGTCCGAATGGTGGCGCGTTTGGCGCCGGCGCTCAATGGTGGTTCAAGTGTATTCATGAGCTCGTTCTCGATGGACATGGCGCTTGTCGCGGAGGGTCCGCGGGTCGGACGATGCTATGTAGATGTTATCACAAGCGCCGTCACGACGGGCTGACGCCCGCGGCGGCTGGCGAGGAGGAGGAGGGTGCACCGTGGACGCAACTCCCCCGGTCCTCCCAGCGCCAGCATGCGGTGGCTCGATGGAGCGCCGACCCGAGGGTCCCGCCGGTCGCGGATCGTCTTTGTTGGCGACGGTGACGAGGCTCCGAACGGTGGCCCTCCACTCGTCAAGCTTCTCCGCAGCGGGAAGGAAGTCGAGGAGCAGCTGCGCAAGCGCCAAAGCTTCTGTCGGCGTGGGCGGCGGCGACAGCTGCGTGGATAGCGGCACACTTAGACTTCTAACTACGTTAGAAGGAGCTCCGTTACGACCCAGTGGCTGCGTGCCATTTTCGCCATCGCTTTGACGGGCGTGCTGAACCCCTTCATCCTACGGACGACGCACGGGGCTCTTCCCACGGCGGTGCCCAGGGCCACCAATGCGGTGACGCTGCTCGACGCGCACACCATGGGAAGAGCGCGCGGTGGTCACCGGTGTGGGCGTCCTGGAGGTCACTGTGCCGCCCGGAGGTGGCACAACGACACCCCTGGAGGGCCCCGCGCCGCCTGCCGGGGGCCCAGCTCCGTCTTTGGATCCGGTGATGTGTAGTCGGTCGTCTGGTGAACGAACGATGCCGCTCGCCAGGCTCTGACTACCAGGGAGATGCTGGTGCTCGCGGACCGTTGCCTGAGTCTGCTCATGACTGGTCCATCAGACGCCCAAGACGCACGGGCCGTTCGGCTCCGAACGAGCCGACCACCGTGGCCGTCTTCTTATTAAGAGACATGGCGACAAAGAACTGCTAGGCTAACTACTAGACTAGATTCTCACAATTGCGCCCCCTACTTGGTGCGCCAAAGATGTCGGTGTGGAACGACACCTATGGGATCACAAGAATCCCTACTACGGTTGCCGGGGCGTGGGGTTGCGAGAAGAGGAGGGCTAGTAGACAGCACAAGGATCGTTTACCAAGGTTCGGGCCGCGAGGATGCGTAAAACCCTAGTCCTGCTTTGGTGGGTGTATTTCAGAGAGTTCTTGAGCTCTTGAACTAGCTGTGGTCAGTGCGTGGTTCAAAAGAGCCGAATCCTTCTCCAGTATGCCATGTGCCTCCTTTTATAGTCGAAAGGGGCTGCCACGATGTACGAGAGGAGAGTGGAAAGGCGTCTGATGCCTGAGCTTATCACTCGTATTACAGGACAAGACGCATTTAATGCTTAGCTTAGGTGTCCCCTTGCTTTATTGGGGACGGGGGCGAGGCCCGTCCCGTCCGTCGCCGCTCCTTCTTGCTTCGACACGCGCCCTGGCCAGTGAGGCATGTGGTTCCATGTAGGCAGGCAGTTGGGATGGCACGGTGGTGGGGCCTTCACGAAGATCTGCATGCCACCACGCAGGCGCTTGACGAGTTGGCCCGGGAGCTGCATGTTGCCACGCAGGTGCCTGCTCAGCTGGTTGAGCTATCATCTGGATGCGAACGACAGCGGAAACTTGGTTGGCACGGGCCTGGCGGTGGCCCTGCTGGCGTCCTTGGTGAGGGCCTTGCCGGGTGGCGCGCTGTCCTCCCCGGCAAGGGCCTTGCCGGGGGTCTGGTGGCCTTCCTCGGCAAGGATCTTGCCGAGGATCAAATCTTCTAATCCTCATCTGATCTTGAATATGTCTTCACAAAGATCTGCATGCCACCAGGGAGGTACGTTCCCAAGCCCTGGCCCCACGTGGATGATGACGTTGGGGACCGTGGGCTCAAGGGTGGCTCGCTCTGTTGGTGTGGGGCGAGCTGCCCAGGCAAGGGTCTTGCCGGGGGAACCTGCTTCGTCCCTCTGCTCTTTGTGGCCTTGGCCTTGGCGTTGCTCTGATTAGCTTGGGCTTCGATCTTACTTTGGCTCACCTCCTGCTCGCTTGGTGTGACTGGTAGCGGACTCCATTGCCCGTACACATGTATAGGGGTAAAAAAACGCACCCCTCTCTTTGTACACCAACAATCCTTCTTTTTTAGTACTGATGTCATATATATGTTTGAACTGAGTTTTTTTTTTTGGGGGGGGGGGGATTGAGATTATTTACGACCAAATCGTTCGTTGAGGTGTGGACAGATTTTATATAAATAAGAAATTTAGCAGAATTGACAAAGAAAATCTATTTGAACTTCTTGCATTTTAATACTTCCTCTGTTCACTTTTATAAGACCTTGAAGACATTTCAGACAATGTGCAAAACAGACTATTTTGAGTTGTCTGAAATGACTTACAAAAGTGAATGGAGGGAGTAGTTGAAGTAGTTAGATTTTATATAAATAAGAAATTTAGCATAGTTGACAAAGGAAATATATTTGAACTTCTTGCATTTTAGTAGTTGAACTTGTCAGATTTTATATAAATAAGAAATTTAGCATAATTGACAAACATTATATATTTTAACTTTTTGAATTTTAGTAGTTGAACTTGTCAGATTTTAGTAGTTCAAGTAGTCATATTTTATATAAATAACAAATTTAACATAATTGACAAAGAAAATCTATTTGAACTTCTTGCATTTTAGTAGTTGAACTTGTCAGATTTTATATAAATAAGAAATTTAGCATAATTGACAAACATTATATATTTGAACTTCTTGCATTTTAGTAGTTGAACTTGTCAGATTTTATATAAATAAGAAATTTAGCATAATTGACAAACATTATATATTTGAACTTTTTGCATTTTAGTTTCAAACATTTTTCTTGTAGTTTATATTTCTTTGCCCCGCCCTCTGGTTTGTTTAACTAAGCTTATTGGTGGGGTGTTAGTAGACGATGTAGGCTATTGGGCCATTTCCGGCCCAAATGGCCCCCGCAGCTGTGCAGTGCGGCATGCGCGTGCGCTCTGGGTTTAGTCCCACCTCGCTAGTCGAGGGAGCTCTAGACCTGTTTATAAGCGCAGCCGAGTCTCACTGGTCGAACTCCTCTGAATACTTACCTGAGCGCTTATACATGGCATTTGCTCTCTCTGATGACCTGTGGGCCCTGGTCAGTGGGCCCTGCGTTGTGCGGATTACTAGGGATTTGCCCACGGGCTCGACTTCAAGTATCTAGCAGCGTCAGTGCCTGCGCCTGACCTTGGGCGGTCAATCTTTTTTTGTTTGTTTGAATCTAGTACTTGACTCCACCAATAACTTTGACTAATACTTTTTGTTCTAGTTCTTGTGAGTTTTGTGTAAGTGTATTCTTTTTCATTTGAGTTTTTTGCCTTCTTTTTTGTGTTTGTTTTTGTGATTATTGTCAAGGGTCTTCTGGTGTCATTTTCAGAACTATGGTACTTGCGTGTAGACTAAGTTGTACTGATAGTCCATTCATAGTAGTACTTATGTTCTTAGTCTGACATTTTTTTATTTGGGGGGGGATTATAGACTGATGCTTCTTTGTACTTTTTATTGTAGTAAGTATGTACTGTCCGATCAAGTGTACTAGTACTGTCATTCTTAATCTGCAATTGACCAACATAAGTGTGTCTTGATGCTTCTTAACTTTTTACATTTGTAGTACTTGTTAATTTTCTAGCAGCTACATATGAATGAGAACACTACATGAAGTACTAAGATTTTTTTCTTCAACTTTTGAAGCGTTGTTAAGCAACTCAAATTGTGCTGATTGTTTTCAACGTTATGTTTTCTATACAATACTGAATCGAAACTACACATGGAACAATGTTGTGTGATTAGTTGCTTCATAACTAGTACTTTAGAGCAGCCACAAAGTTCCATTCAGAAGCTACTTTTGAATTTGAAATGATGGATTAACAACATACCAAGCAACCAAACTTATATAATGAGATAAGAAAAACATTGTACTTGATGACATAAGTAAACTTGTTCAACCATGACAAGCACGACATAATCATCCTGGTTCAACCCAACAAGCGCAAACTACTAATTTGAAACAAGATAAAAGGCAAGCACAAGCGGAAGGAAAACAAAGGCAGGCTCTGATGTATCTTCATCCCTAAAAGGGGCAATAGGGGTGGTCATAGAAGTTCTCAGCCTCCCGCTCTTTTGCAAATTCCCAACCATATTTGATGTGGTCGATCATGTTCCATGCACTACAAAAAAATACACTTCCGTGATGATATGTGTTTGTCACAGTAGGTCGCATTTTTTGTCATGCATGTACATCCATGACAAATTTATGACAGAATCAAGATAGTCATACCTGTGTTGTCGTAGAAGTGTTCCA
This sequence comes from Aegilops bicornis, assembly GCA_021605145.1. NCBI lineage: Eukaryota > Viridiplantae > Streptophyta > Magnoliopsida > Poales > Poaceae > Aegilops > Aegilops bicornis. Next base: position 73,396,496 of record CM038671.1, on the reverse strand, counting down.
TGACATTACCAAAATTATCATCACAGAAGTGTCCACTTCCATGACGATAAATCACGCGTCACAGAAGTGCTTTCATCAAGGGTGACCGACACGTGGCATCCATCATAACGGAACGCCGTTAAGCTATCGGGTCCGGTTTTGGATCCGATAACCCATTAACAGCCCCGACCAATGGGGATTTTCCATGTGTAAAATCATCATTGGCTGGAGGAAACAAGTGTCGGCTCACCGTTGCGACAGATGTCATCCACTCATTGGACACAAAGCTCCTATGATACGTCGACACGTGGCACGACCCAACAGAGGCCCATTCGTGTGAAAAGTCCAGCCCGTTTGACTTGGTAAAAAGGTGGCGGGCCGGCCCATGGCAAGCCTGTTAACGGCCTGTTCGCATATAGCCCATTTACAGCCCGCTATCCCAGGGCCCATTTACGGCCTATCTGAATTTGGCCCAGTAGCGTCATCTGGGCCGTCCAATATAATTCCTGCCCGTTTTAACTTCCATCCCATGTATGGCCCATGACGTCTTTCGGCCCATATGATGCCCTTAGTAACCCTCGGCCCCTTAATGGCCCGTGGTAAAACTGGCTCGTAATGAACAGTGTATCACTTTATACCCATTAACTGCCCATTATTCCGTTGGGCCGTTTCCAGCCCATGATATCTTTCGCCCTTCTCAAGGCCCATTTAATCTTGGGCTCATTTCCAGCATTCGGTTACTTATGGCCTGTTACTGTCATTTTCTGCTTGTGGGCCAAATTCAGCCCGTGGTTACAGTCGGCCCGTTTGCGGCCCGTTAATACATTGGGCCATTTTCATGTCGAAAAAAACCCGTTGGGCTGTTTTCATAGATTTATCAAATACAGCCAATAAACGGCCCGTTATTGTCCATGAATAGTACGGCCCATGATTGGCGAAATGATGATACGCCCCGTAGAAGGCCCGTGGATCCTACGGCCCGTAAAAGGCCCATGGATCGTACGGCCCGAAGAAGGCCCATGGATCCTATGGCCCGTATAGAAGGCCAATGGATCCTACGGCCCGTAGAAGGCCCATGGATCATACGGCCAGCAGGAGGCCCATGGTTACAACAGTCCGTGTGTTGCCATGATTATTAGACAAACACAGAAAAAGAACTGCAGTGACTACAAGCAAACAACTAAACAAGACAATAAGGAAATAAATAAGCAAGCAACTAATGCTAGCCTATTACCGCTATTACACATATTACATCCACTGGGCATCAAAGTTCGCCACCAGTGCAAATATAGGGAACAAAGCAGCATATTACATACACTGGCCATCAAAATTGGCCACCAGTGCAAATAAACGCGGCAGCAAAACAAGAGCATAACTGAAACAACTTCATAAGAGCTCAAGAAACATGGTATCCACCATGCTGGCAATAAGCTTAGCAAGCTTATTAGCTTTGTCCTGTTTGGCGCTAAAATCCTCCAACGCTTGCTGTTGCACCAGAAAGTATGCATCTGAATGCTCCGTAAAAAGGGACTTCCAGTCATACGCTTCTTGTCACAAAGACGGTGATCGATGTCTTTCAGCTTGTAGTTGAGACTCAAGAAACCGAACTGATTCAGATAGTGAGTTTGAATAGCTTGTGCAAGCGGTAGTGGCCAGTAACTCCAACACTAAACCAAGACAGGACTTTGGGGTTGCCTCACTGTCTTCGAGATAGTCTTCCTTAGTTGTTTTATCACCTTTGTTGGAGACCAACAAGGATGTGTCACTATCCTGAACCTTATCTGCATTACTTCCTTTACCATTGCTTAATAAGGCACTCTTCCCCAATATTACATCAAGATTCTAAAAGAAGAAACAAGCGAGACATAACAGTTTAGCATGTACTAGTATATGAAACTCATTTCGTGAACCAGTTCATTAGTAAGGTGGACAGGATTAAACTACCAAGTCTTCTATTGCCAAGTACTAGTACATAATAAAAGCATCAAACAAACATATATCTATGTCCTATCGTCACTGCATTGTCTTGCCAAATCAAATAGAGACACGGTTCAAATCATATCAGTTCAAGACAAAGCAGCAGTGAAAGAATACAAAGCGTGGGAAACTACACGGCACAACAAGATTTCATATGGGTACCACGGGTCTACATGTACAACAACACTATTGGCTCTGTTGTGATGCTAGTAATGTGCATGATATGAGAAGTCAACTGTATACACAATTGAAATTGAAATCAGCAGATCTATTGATAAGGGCAAGCCTGTTAAAGAAACATGCGTGAACATACCTGTTGTGCCATTGCAGTTTCGATTGGATCCTTCAAATTAAAAATAAGTTTGTATGAGTAAATACAGTGATACAAGAGCAAAGCAGTATGCACAATAGCAATCATAGTTAAAAAGGCGCGCCTAAGAGAGCGCGTAAGCGCGCCTAGGCTCTAGGCGTTGGCGAAACGTATTGCGCATAACTATGCTTAATCTGTGCATAACTACGCATAGACATGCGCTTTGGTTAGTAAAGCACAAGGCGGTGGCAAAACGCACAATTAACGCCAAGCGCTTTTTTGAACTATGATAGCAATGGAATCTTAAATTAGAATAGTTGTTCTTCAGGTGTAGGCAATTATTCTACATGAACAGAGTATAGTAAGACGCAAGAATATAGTACTTAAAATAGAAAATGAGCTCATAGACCTTACCACATTCTTGGTTCGGCACCAAGATGTAACAAGGCATTCCTATCATCGTCCCAAAGAATGTGTCTCGTGGAGAACGTAAGGGAATTCGATGAGTTTCTTTGTCGGTGAAGTACGTTTTCTTCAGGTAATTCTGATACTGCCACCAAGCATTCTTGAAGATAGCAGAGGTATTAGCACAGGTTACCTCATCCTGAGTTTCCAAATCGTTCCTTCTCTATAGAGAAAAATGGGAAAATTTGCTGTATTATAACCATCATGGAGGTAGGATGTATGGGACAAAGCAAAGTAACTGCCATGAATAACATTACTTACACATAACTCCTGGACAAACACCTGCAACTGGCATTTTCCTTCATTTTCAGTACAATATTTCCAAGATGGGAAGATACGCACATACGATTTAACAACATCAAATGCGATAGATGCTAAACTATGACTAGCTGGTTGTGCTTCCTCCACAGGAATAGGCGTACTAACTGGTGGAGTTGTGGTTCGCCGTGGTAGTACTAGCCCTTTGGGCACTGGAGCTGCCTTACTAACTGCTCTTGTTTGGGAGCTCTGTGGTGGAGATGGTGCTATGTCAACAGGAATTGGGTTACTATCTGCTGGGGTTGCGGTTAGATTGGGTGAAGCTGGTTCTCTGTCCATCGCAGTAGGGGTACAATCTGCGAGAGTTTGGGTTATGTGTGGTAGGGCTGGTTCTCATGCATGTACAACCGGGGTGCTATCTCCACCAAGAGGTAGCACTATTTTATTTGAAAACCGTGTTTTTAGTCCGCTAATTCAAATGTCATTGTATGAGTGATAGATGCAATAGATAAACAGGAAACATAGTTGAATTTGTACATTGTATGAGTGATAGATGCAATAGATAGTGTGGAAAAAAGAGGGCATGAAATAGTTGACATGTATATTGTTTAACTAAAACGGATAGCATGACATAATTTCACATATATGATGTCTATCTAAACTGGATAGCATAGCATAACATAATTCAAAGGTACGATGAATAACTAAACAGGATCGCATGACATAATTCACCTACATGTTATCTAAGTAATTAGGATCGCATCATTTAATTCACATATGTGATTTATATGCTAAACAGAGGGCATTAGATATGATGTCTGAACTAAGAACATGGTGTTGAATATTGTGTATATGATGTCTAATCTATGCAATGCAAGACACCATATGCATGATATGAGCAGTATAACCATGCCAAGTTAGAGCATCCACCTCGGTGGGGGAATAGGACTGGTCATCTGTCTCTGAATCCATCTCTGAGGAGCTATCGGGACCCAACAAGAGATCTGCTTCGACAGGTAGCACTGTCTGCTCAGAAGGCCTTGTTTTCACTCCAGATTTTTCAATCTCCCACCCAAATGGCTGATTCACAGGAAGAGTAGTTTAATGTACAAACATTGTCGACAAATGGAAATGTAATGAAGAAAAGGATGGGCAAGATATCATTCAAATATATGATGCATGGTTAAACAGCATGTCATTGCACATTTCACGTATATTATGGCTGGCTAAAAGACATGAGACTGCACAATTCCCATATATGATATAGAACTAAACAGGTGGCATTATAGAACATGTCTAAACTAAGCAGATGACATATATGATTTAAAAAGTAGGCACTACAAGGCAACATATGCATGATATGACTAACATCATCATTCCAAGGTAGAGCAAACACCTTGGAGGGTAAATAGGAGTGGTCAGCGGCGTCTGAATCTGCCTCAGAACAGATAGCTTTCTCTGGATTACCATCTGGAGAGGGGTGGGGAGGGTTTGCCATTGAACCCACCATGGAGCGATGTCTGCATGACATTGTATTGCCGCGCAAAACTCTTCTCTTTTCCTCTACATGTTCAGCATGACTGTGTACAATATCTGCATGCATACGAAAGAAATATGGTGATATTATGTAAGGAGAGCATGCAGAAATTTAGAGTGATGGTAACAACTAGTGGATGGATCCAAAAATAATGATAGCAGGTTGATGATTGCTTTAATTTAATAAAAAGACAGATGATGATTGCTTTACTATTTGTTTCCCACCCAAGATGAACAACATAGGCATACCCTAGGTGAACCAGATATTAGACAGAGATACTATTCATTGCTTCCTCGATATATGCTCCATAACTAATTTAGAACTCAAGTTTGAACATTAATTTGGACTTGACTTAACTGTCGAAACTGAAATTTACTGTGGAATCTGAATGTTACTGTTGAAACTGAATGCAGTGGTAGCAGAGAGGCACTTGACATGTAGTTTAGGGAGGGCCTGCAGTTCCTCTCAACCTGCACCCCCCTGAGCCGCCAGCCACCACCGGCCGAACCGCTGGCCCCAGCGCCGCCTCGCCGCCCCGAAACAACTCCCCACCGCCGGTCCGCCGCCGCCCCGGCCAGCCCTATAGGCCCCCCGCCCCCACCCTGAACCCTAAGATAGATAGTGGGGTACCTCTCCGGCGAGCCCCCGTCCCCGCTGCGGGTGGTTCTTCCTTAACTCCGGCGAGCCCCCCACCCCCTGAAAATCGACTGACCCAAAAGTCGATTCAGTCGATCAAGTGTAGTTAAGTCGAGCAGAGCAAGAAGACAAGCGAGGGGGAGAGAAGCAAGAAGCGGCGAAGCGAAGCGAGAGCTGAAGCATCAGCAGCTGGGCGAGCGAGCAATCGAGCGAGAGCCAAAGTTGCAGCAGCGCGAGCGAGCTAGAGCCGGAGCAGCAGTAGCTGGATGAGCGAGCGATCGAGCGAGAGTCGGAGCAGCAGTAGGTCCGGCTGGTATGGACGCCGGCGCTGAAGGGGCCTCGCTACGGGGGAGAGCCGCCGTGGAGATGTCGCTCGCGGCGCCGGCTTCAAGGTAGTCGCTCCGTGGGGTGCGGGATGGCGCACCGTCGATGCTGGGAGGTCGAGCTAAGGAGAAGGTGCGATGCGATGAGTGTACAACCTCTTTGGTGGCGCCGGGTAGGCCTCGGCTTCGTCCAAGGAGTCGGTGAGGATGCTGCGGTTTCGGTGGAGCGGGTTAAGGCGGCACTGCAGGGATGGAGCAGCTGCGATAGACGAGGCAATCGTCGGAGCAGCTCCTTGGAGGTGGAGGACGGGGCGGCTGAACCGGCGGGACAACGAGATGGACGACGGATCCTCGTCAGGAGGTGGACGAGGGACGTCGAGCTGTTGCGGTGGATGACGTCGTCAGGGAAAAGGCTCCGGCTGGGCAGCGGTAAGGTGGCGGACGGAGGAGGGTGGGGTTTCGCGGCTGGAGTGGAGAGGTTATGGCGGCCTGGGATTTCGAATGACAAAAAGGAGGCGATGGGAGGGGGTGAACCATGACTTAGGGACGCGCTTGTCCAAATTGTAGGGTGTGTTACAAAAGTACCCCGCACCGATTTGAACTAGCGGCCCTTTCGGCTCAGGGCTAGAAGGGGGATTTTGCGTGTCGGGATTTGGCAGCTGGAGGGAGTTTTCGCGCGCGTTGTAATTTTGGAATAGCAAGGCGCGTGTTGTGAAGGCGCCAGTTTTGGGAGCACGATATCTGAATTTTCGGGATATAACAAGGTGCGGGTTGAATTTTAGGGACAAGCCTAACGTGTAATATTGTACTTGTACGTACCAAATCAATTCGCACTTCCCTCAACCAAAAAGAAAACGAAAAAATAAAACTATTCACACCACACAAAGAGAGAGTCTTGCCCCGTTTTACTATAAAATGCTATTTAAAGCTACTCATACCAACAATTTAGTGAAATTAAATGCTATTCGGTAGTATGAATCCATGTTATGTCCAATTAAATTTGTTCGTTTGTTGTTTAATGCATGTAACCTACTCATACCAACATTTTAGTGCATTCCAAATGCCTATACTACCGCTGCAATTCGAGCTGAATTTGAATTTGTTTCTCTATTTCAATAACAAATCTACAATCATGATTGTTGCCAACTTCAACCATCATTCGTGTATTACCTTAATAACACACCACACGATTACTATAGATATAGATATGAACTATGTGTACTACATGAACTCGAATTCTATTTTTGAATACACTTGATGTTGATTCCAAATAATAGTACATTTGATGTACTAACTATATATTCATAATCTAAACCATGTTCCATACGTGTACACCGTGTTTATCACACATAGTACAGTGCCCCGCCCCCTACATTATGACAAGTATTTAGACCCGAGCTGCAAAAGCCACACATTAGCCCAAATTATGATCAATGTTCTATATGTTATACGTAGTACTAGCAAGATGCCTATGTGTTCCACAGAACATCAACATGATCAAGGGGAGGCATAATTTGCAAATATGGAGAAGGGTGTGGGTATCTTTTTTCAAAATTGCCATAGTTTCCTTCCTATCCGTCAGATATAAATCGGACGGCCTATATTGCAGGATGGCACCATCATCAACAACTCCATTTTTTATAAGAGTAGAGATAAAATATATTATATGTAGTATAACATGTTCATAACCACACCATGTGTATCACCGTTATATATATTCACACATGCGTCGGTTTAAAACACTATGATAAATTCTTCAAATATTCGAATTCGCTTTTTATAATGAAGTATGATCTCTATTCGTCTTTTACACCCACACAATCCTCTTACCTTTGTAGCTAGCTAGCGCTAACTTTCTCTCGTGCATCCAGACGCCCGCATCCCTCTAACCCTCCCTCAGCATTCTCTAGCTCCATCGTGCAAATTCGTCTTTTCACTTTAGGTCGTTCACCCATGGTGTGTGTAGGCCCCCCAGCTCCTTCTTTACGGCACACATCGATCGATATGCCTCTCTAGCCAGGTGTGCCTAGCACAAAACACAAGCTTCCCCTCTTCTCTTATCACCGTCCATGCCTCACTCCCACCACTCTTTTCATCGATCTCGTACTCGCACACTTCTCCCCCCTTGATATAGTATGACTCTCGCACCACCTCCTGGATGCATCCATCTCTGTCTATCCTTCTCCCCGTTCCTCATTTGCTTCTAACACACACATGCATGTATACCGATCGATCTCCCAACATATACCTAGGTTGACTTTAACTATCCCCCCCCCATCGATCGACGTGCCTCACAAGTTATGTCTCTCTTTTCTCTGACAAAGGACGTTCGATCTTCCTATGTAGTTATGTCTGCTTACCACATCCATATTGCCCCCCCCCCCATCACTCGTGCATGCCTCCTGACCCGTCTCTCACACGCACGTGGACAGATAGGCAGCCATTCCCTCTCTTATTGATATTGCATGTGTGCCCTCCGGTTGTCTAGCAATCCTATCCGACCATTTGTTAGAAGCAACTCCACTGCCACCCCCTCCAACACTCTAGCTCTGTCTCTCTCCCAACCTTATTCCTCTCCTGCACATATGCATGGATGCCGATCGATCTCCTTAATACATGAGGTAGATCGATATCCCTTAATACATGAGGTAGGCCTCTCTCCTCCTCCACACATATACCAGCCATTGTACCTCTATAGTTAATTAGGCCTCCCTCCCCCCCCCCACCACACACCGAAAGTCGAGCATTGTAGGTAGGTATCCATGCCACAGAGACAAACCGCACCTGTCACCTCTCTCGTTCTAGTAGGCCAGCCACTCTATATCTTTGACATGGGCACACACAAATTCGATGGCACTCTTTATCGACCGCGCGCGCACACACACACATCATCCCTCTCTTCGATTCTGTGGACACCTCAAGTCGATGATACATCCACTCTCTTCTCGTGGATCGCCCCCTCTATATATGTGATATATCCAGGATTCTATTTCACACACATTGCATATGTTACATTTTTTGATTGACCCTCCCCCCCTAAAAAACTCTCACAAACCCACACACTATATCTCTCTACGTTTGTATCTCTCTCACACAACCCCACGTAGGTGGTGTACGTATACAAGAAGAGAATAGGTGCACCGTGCACGTACTCACGCTTCATGCCCAGCCACACCCGCGCGGGTACACGTTGGAGCTCATTTCTGTACGAAATGGCAGCCCACGTGCTAATTTGAGCGCGCGTAGCGGTTGTTTACCTACGGAGGTCGTGTACCACACGTGCACGAAACAAAGTTCGACTTGATGCATTGGCGCGTTATTTTTAAATAAAGTTATATCGCTCAATGGCACATACACAGAATATAAACCGATTTTTATGGAGAAAAAGGTAGTCCACTCCACTATATACAATGGAGCCTCCCTGCCTGGTTTGTCTCTCTTCAGAGTATCTCACACAAAGGCTGCGGTGGACTCTCTCTCTCTCTCTCTCCCTCTCTCACTATTGGTCACTGATCTGGCAGCATCCCGTCCGCCGGCGGAAAGGCAGGACGTGCATCGTTTCTCCGTTCGACGGCGCCCAGGTAGCACGTCCCGATCTGCGGTACACACCGTTCTCTCTGACCAAGCTCCGGCGTGGTAGGGCCTACTCCACCTGCTCGTTGCCGCAGTATGGGCAGATTCTGCCCGCCGCCGCTCACCTAGTTACATCACGACGACCTCCAGGTATCCCCTCCGGCCTTGCTCCACTGCCGGTCTTCCCACGTCGCTGCATGTGGATGTTCCATAGTTCTTTGCACAAAACATAGCTCGTCCGGCGTACTTTCCATATTGCAATCCCGTCCTCACGCCGTTTTACACAAACACAACCGTGTTGTTATCTTCCCTTAGGACAAGGAATATGCTTCTTTTTGTCGTCAAGAATCTGTCATCAACAATATTTGTCTTTTTACAAATTTCAAATGGGCATATTTTAGAGTGTAGATTCACTCATTTTGCTTCTTATGTGTACTCCCTCCGTTCATAAATATTTATCTTTCTAGAGATTTCAACAAGTGACTACATACGAAGCAAAATGAGTGAATCTACACTCTAAAATATGTCTATATACATCTATGTAGTAGTCCATATGAATCTCTAAAAAGACAAATATTTGAGTAGTCACTCATTGAAATATCTAGAAAGACAAATACTCCGGAGTATATTTAAGAACTGAGGGGGTAGTGCACAACCGCATGGAGACTCAGACCGGTCACTGCGCCGCACTAATAGTGAGTAATGAGCAGTAAAATCATAAGCCCCACCTTTCCCACTGTAAGTTGCTCGGAAGAAGCAACCATCAATATGCTCTTCTTTGAATCCTCTCATACTACTCCATCTGTCACTGTTTATAGAGCGCGTTTCAGAAAAAGAGAAAATCTCTGGGACCAAGGAGACTAGCGGTCGGCTTGAAAAATAGCATTGGTAGTTATAGCACGGCGTCTATTAGTAGAGGAAATAATGCGTACACACATGCATGCAGTGCTTCCACCCCGGGTAGACACATGCATGCACGTACTCCACTCCGTAGTACTACATCGAGAGAAAATTGCGGTTACCATGCCCTAATTAATTGAGCACTAAACCAAACGCGTCTAAAGTCTCTCTGGTGGTGGAAATGCATTGAGAGAAATGCATCATAATGAAGCGCGCCCTGTAAACTATGACGGAGGAGTAGTATGAAGGTGCAAAACCAAGTACGCGTATGGCCAGTCGGTCAACGCACCTCGTCTTGGCATATCACGGACATGTGGGACCAGAGTGTGAGCAAACCGATCTCAATTAACGGCAAAATGGCCAACCCGCCGCTCCTTGAGAGAGACGAGGAGCGAGAACACACAGACGGGCTCGCACGGAGGCCAAGACATATTCGAGCATGGTTGATCGATATCATCATTACATGTTGGGCTGCCGTTTTCCGCCCTTCTCCAGAATAAATGTGTACTTTATCAAAGATTAAGAAAAATAAGAGTACAGAGGCTCCACCATGCGGTTCTAGTAGTAGTACTACTCGTACTACTAAACCTTGCGCTTGGCTCTTCGCCTCTTCGTGAAGTCGAACAATGATGGTACTCCGCATGTTCGGTACTACAGTGTATGCCTCTGGCAATCTGACACCGAATGAACTGATGCATGTCCACCGCCTAGGCGTGGTACGTTGCATTAGTCAAAAGGCCTAAGCGAGCTTCACCTTGTCCTGCAAGCTTCTCCTCATTCTGTGAGTTGACGGGACACACCAACAAGTAGTGCTAGTCCATACTCCCTCCTTTCCGGTTAATATGGCTTAATCTTTTTTGCGGGTAAATGAGAGAGCTTTATTCATATATAAGCATTCTTAGGACGATCAGCCAAGACACTTGTCACTAGGAAGCGAGGTACCCCGCAAAAAAAGAAGTAGGAAGCGAGGTGTTTCATCTAGCCAGCTCTCGGCCACATCAAAGTGCAGCAAGCACGGTTCGCACAAAGATGCGCCGCAAGGTTTGCTGGCCTGTTTACATACTGAATAACAAAAAAGAGAGGAATATTACCGAGCGCTCCTATTTGTAACAGGATATGAGCCAGAATTAAGCGAGAATTGTGGTGAGTTTTCCATGCAATCAACTTCCATTATCACATGCGAGAACCCTCGAAGAGAACCAAATGTGTTGAAGATTGCTTTATCACATTTAAAAAATATAATAAGAGTGCAGACGCTCCTCCATCCAGTTCCTAGTACTAGTATAGTACCTCTATAGACTGTAGTAGTAGTACCAGTAAACTTTGCGCTTGGTTGTTTGCCTCTTCGGGAAGTGCAACAGTATTAGTACTAGTATAGTGTATGCTTCTGGCAATCTGACACCGAATTAACTGTTGCACGTCCACCGCCTGAGCGAAGGACAGCTTGCATTAGTAAAAAGTTTCTCCTTGTCCTGCGAGCCACCGCGCGCAAGCTTCTCCCGTCCTGCAAGCTTCTCCTTGTTCGGCAAGTTGACGGGACACAGCAAAGTAATGCTAGTCCATACTGCCTCCTCTCCGGTTAATATGGCTTAATTTCAAACGAGATAAATACACTGTCTGTCACTGTATATTTGTAAAAATATGGTCAGTGGACTTCATAATACGCTCATTGTGCTCAATATATACATTTTCCGGTGTTTATACGGTCACTAGCTCACCCTGGCTGAGTATGTGTGTGCATGCACGTGTAGGTTGAGCACTTGAGCATGACCGTGTGTGTTCCATCGACGTGTGCTCGGACATGCATGCATTAGGGCGTCACGCGCGTTTTTGCGTCCATGTGTACGTGTGACTATTGCATACACGTAGGGGGAGTACGTGTAGGGGCCACTAAAGGAGCAGTCAAGTCACACAGTAAGTTAGTCGGAAGAAGAAACCATCATTTCACTCTTCAATGACATGTACGCAATATAAAACGGTTGATATGGAGAGAAAAAGAAAACCACTATATATACACTAGCAGGAGCCTAAGCTACAAGCCTGCTTGCTTGGGTTGCTCTTTTCAAAAGCATCGAACGACGGTGGCCACACCACTGGTCACATATCCGGCCAGATCCCGCAGCTGGGGGAAGGGAACAATGTTCTGCGTAGACGCGGTCGACATCAGCGAGGGAGAAAATCCACAGTCGGTGCATCCCAATCGGGGGTCACCGCGGTATGGGCCGATGCCGCGTCCCAACCGCCCTTCGAGCTACAGCCCGACGTCCGTTTCAAAAATATTAGTGCATGTCAACAAAAATTATACTAGTATCGCTGTTCTGTTTCGAAAAAAGCATATAAGCTGTTACTTCTTACCCAAAGGATTTTTATATCCAACAGACACAAAATATCTATTCGACTGTTCAAAATTACTTTCACTGCTGACCTAATGTCGAGGTAATTGTTGCATCCCCACCAAAACCCACCATCTCTGAAGCTAAAGTAGACCGAGCTAACCCCTATATTAGCATATTACTAAGATAAACAGAAGGCACTGTAGAATCATTTAGGACGTGAGCTTGTCAATCTGAATGTGGAGGGACACCAGCTTAGCCCCGGCCAGCAGCTTGGGAGGAACTGTGAAGAAGGTCAGCTCCTGCATGGCGACGTCGTCGGGATCCTTGCTGCTTGTCACCTCCATTCCCACCTTGACAACGTCGGTCCTGCCTTTGGGCTCCCCCGACAGGTTGTTCGCCCATAGCTTGGCCACGTAGTGCGGCAGTGGGGATGCCCCCGCACTGATGCAGACAGCCGACACGGCGATAGGCGCGCCGATGTCGAGCACGCCGCCGACCAAGAAAAACGCGCGACCGTCCTCCTCCGTGAACAGCAAGAGCCGTGGCTCCGATAGTGGCACTTGCAGCTGGAGCGCCTTGCCATACTGGATCCTATGCACAAGCATGGGATGCACGGTGCTGATGTGGTGGGAGAGCCACGGCGGCGGGCCTTTGTAGCCGCAGATGGGCACCGGGCATTTGCAGGGCGCGAGCGGACACACGCTCTTGTGATCGGCGAGCTCGTGGTAGGTGATGTAGAGCCCACAGCCTTCGTGCAGGCACTCCACCCTCACCTAGGAGAGGACGGCGTCCACCGCCGTGTTCCGCACGTCGAAGCCATAGCCGCGCTCGCACTTCTGGCACTGCCGCTGGTTCCCAGGGCGCTCGACATGGCAGTCCGCGCAAGCCAGGTGCCCTCCCTTGCATTGCACAAATCAATCGAAGAACACATCAATCAATAAACCTGAACCTTGCTCGATCAGCCGAACGGACGATGTGTATTCGAACCTCATACACTGGAGGCTTCAAGGGGTGGAGGCTTCAAGGGGTGGAGGCACAAGGGGCAGTGGAGCAAGGTGAGGTCCATCGAGACCATAGAGAGCTCCATCGTCGGGTCCTGCTCCGTCTGCATGATCTCACCCTCCTCATGCACAACCATCTCTCGCTTTATTAGGGACGGGGCATTACAAAGCTTTAGCGTCACATATTCATACTAGTTCAAGGTGCATTAAATAAACACATGAAAGTATCAAAAGGAGAGTCATGGAATGCATGCATGCGTTGTAATTAATGCATCGGTAAACGCAAATTATTGAGATATATCGAGTGTAGTGCTTTGATGTGTCGTGTCAACTCGTACAAGACCGAGAAGTTTGATTACTACAACGGCCTCTCGCCTTAACCGCACCTGCCTTTGGCTGCATGACAGGTGGGCCACCGACCTGTTGGGCCCACCTCTCATGGACGCAAAGGCAGGAGGCGTAAGTCAATGAAGTTGTGTCCCTCCCTCGCCCATGAGCGTGGTGGCTGGCAGGACTAGGAGAAGCTTTCGTTCGCTACACGCTCCCCCTCCCGTATGCGGTGGACATGCATCAGTTCAATTGGTGTCAGATGGCCAGAAGCATATTGTAGTACTCCTCCACTACAGTAGTACTCCATCATTTTGTACGACTTCCGAAGAGGCGAAGAGCCAAGCGCAGCCCGGACGCTCATGTGGCAGTTTCATGTGTAGTGTAGTCTAGGATAGCGTGTATCATGCCCAGACGCTCGTGTCGGCTCCATGCTATATTTTTTTGATTAAAATTATCTTCTGGCCCTACCTGTCATCCTGGTGATTCTAGTTTGCACGCTCATCTGTTCAAGACAGGAATATATATTTTAATTTGTGGTGGGGTAAATGTTAGAAGTTGCAGCAAATGGAGTATTGTACACTGCGGGTCTTTCAGCCAAGTTTAGAGGCAACCATCTGGGGCCAGTGCTATGATGTGTCGCGTCAACTCATACAACGAGGAGAATCTTGATTTTACTACTACATGCCTTCTCCCTCGCCCATGCGCGCGGTGGCTCGCAGACGAGGACAGGCTTTTGCTTATACTCCACCACTCGATATAACAAGCTATCCCTCCCGCTCGCGGTGGACGGACATGCAGCAGTGGATTCGATACTGTAGAAGCAGTAGTAGTAACATCATTGTTCGTCTTCTCGAAGAGGCGAAGAGCCAAGTGCAACCCGAACGTGGCAGTTGCGAACCTTGGAGCACGCATATAGCCAGGCTCTTGCATGAGAAAAAATTGCTATGTGAGCCCACTATTGTAGTAAGTACTTGCTAGTATAGCCCTGTAAACCAGAAAGGAGTATTTGCCTTTCTAGAGATTTCAACAAGTGACTAGACTACCCCGAGATGGAGTACATATGGAGAAAAATGAGTGAATCTACACCGTAAATAAATACGTACTAGTTCTCTCGTTTTCTTCTCGGCCTTGGTCGCGGTGCACAATATTGAGTATACTAGTACTATCATCTTGAAATTTATGAAGTCACCATAGGAACCTCGTCGTTGACGGGAACGTCTCCTGACACGCGATAGATGCGAGCGGCAGTCGCCTCCATAGGTGCTTGAATGCCAAGGAGGGAGAGGGTAGCGGTTCCCGAGACGTTGAACGGTCAATGATGCATCCTCAGATTACTCTACATGCAGAGGGAATTAATTGGAGAAGCAGAATAGAGCCAGCACGATGTGAATGCAACAGAGTTTGGATTCTCATATAAAGGCGCCCCACCACTCCAATCCATCTACTCCTTAGTATATGCGCAACACTTCACACTCCAATCCAAGACCAAGTGACTAGAAGCCAGAAGCACCTATGGAGGCAATGGACGTGAGCGGCAGTCGGCTGTGCCAAATAATCCAAGGCGCCGGCCTGCGGCCCCGCATCGCGCAACATTTCCAGACGTTGCTGGCGACCGCCGGTGTCGTAGCCCTCGCCGATGCCGGCTTTGCCTCTCGCATGGACGACATGATGGTCAACTCCATCCGCAAGTTCGCCACCGTCAAGAAGCGCGCGGACGACCTTGCCGTACTGCTCCAGCCCGCGCGCCCAGCCTCCTCATTTCCTGCCACCCTCATCGGTCTCCATGGTGACGAACTCTTTCAAGCCCTGGTGGCTCTGCAGTTGCCGGAGGTCGCGATGAAGAATGTGCACCTCGAGGCCGTGCTCGTCGCGCAGCGCCTCGCCATGCAAGAAACCATCGACCTGCACATCCACTTCTACGAGGAAATCGTCTACATAGGCCACTACAAGGCCAGCAAGGACAAAAAGACGTTGGCCTTCTTCCAGCGGCTGGAATCTTTGGACGCCATTGTTCAGAAGCACGTCGACCTGGCCACGAAAGCCGCTGCTACTTGGCCGCCATTCGATGCATATCTTCTTCTTGCCTCCTATAACCAGCACTGCATCGCCTTGTGGCCTTAATGTTTTATTAGTATAGGATTATATGGCCTTTTTATTCCAGTAGTAACGTTTTCACTGTGAGGTGAGGCCGCAGTTGAGCAAACCGACCATCGGCAAATCCCCACCCCGCCCACCAAACGTCGGCTAAGTTTAGAATTACTAGAAGAGAGAAACGAGGGAGAAGAGCTAGCTGTAGCACAGACGCTGTTGTCATATGGGACTCGCGTTGATAGAATAGGAGTACTGAGCACTCGTACCTCTTTTTTTAGGGAAAAAGCAGTCGTATGTCTAGTACTACCACTAGTTGGGTGCGTGCGACCTATACCTGTCATCACTTTAGGTCTCCTTTTCGAACCGCAGCTACGCTTCACCGTACATATTTTTTCACGCATTTATCCTCCTATATGTACTCCTAGTCTATTTCCACGTGCACCCTTTCACCGACATGTGGGACATAGAGCATCTGGGTCGTAGTGCATGCACGACTCGGAGCATATGCCGGGGTACTTTACATTCAGACCTCATGAATTACATGCAAACCCCTAGCAGAAGAATAAATAAATAAATGAATTACTACATGAAACCAGATTATTTTCGTAGAAACCGGAGGACGTTCATTAAATTTTGGACATAACACATTTATAAAAAAAACTACCGGACCTAAACCAGTCTAAGGGCCTCTTTGATTCGCAGGATACTGAAAACACAGAAATGGGGAAAGTATGATGGCGATGAATCGAGACGAGGAGAACTATACTAACTCAGTTAGAGGTTAGAGTTAGATTCTAACCCTGAACTAACTCTAAACAAAAGAGGTATATGGATGGCAGGGTTAGATTGACAATAAATGTTCTTTCTCAATCACTGCGCAACACTTCTCATTCCAATCCAAGACCAAGTGACCAGAAGCCAGAAGCACCTATGGAGGAGATGGTCGCGAGCGGCAGTCGGCTGTGCCAAATCGTCCAAGGCGCCGGCCTGCGGCCCCACACCGTGCAGCGTTTCCAGACGGTGCTGGCGACTGCCGGCGTCGTAGCCCTCGCCGACGTTGGCTTCGCCTCTAGCATGGACGACATGATGGTCAACTCCATCCGCAAGTTCGCCGCAGTCAAGAAGCATGTGGCGAAAGCTCCTACTAGTCCTGCCAGCCACCATGCTCATGCGCGAGGGAGGGGGTGTTGTAGTAATCAAACTTCTCGGACTTGTACGAGTTGATGCGACACAACAAAGCACTGCACTCGATATAAGTCTTTTTACACATTTCAAATGGACTACTACATACGGATGTATGTAGACATATTTTGCTTCATATGTAGTCACTTGTTGCAATCTCTGAAAAGACTTATATTTGGAAACGGAGAGAGTACAATGCATGCATGCATGCCGTGACCTCCCTTTTGATACTTGCATGTGTTGATTTGATGCACCTTGCCAAATTTTGACAATAAATTTAACTAACCAAAATTTCATGCATGTCACAAAAATTACGGGGCTGTTTGGATTATGACTATGTTTGTCTTATGTTGCCACATATTTTTCCCACACTTGCCACACTTGCCTAACTTGAGTTGCTCAAATTGTTAGACACACTTTGGCTTGCCTAAGGGAATCTTGCCACACTTTTTGTGTCTATGACATGTGGGGTTCACTGCTAATAAAAATAATTCTTGTCTTAGGTGTGGCGAATAAAAAACACTTATATTTAGGAGCGGAGGGTAGAATATATAAATAATAATGCATGTTGGGGCAACCCACGTTTCCGATAATTTTAGCCGTGGGCTTGTTCACAATTTTTACGAGGGGGTGGTTGTTCATTTAATGGAGGGACTTGTACCAGACTTGAACGATACAAAGTGCGACCTGGCACCCTCAAAAAAAGTGCGACCTGGCACACCGTAACACCACTTGGAACAAGCGGGTAGCTATCTCAAAAAACAATCAACAACTAAAAAAGGCGACCTGGCACGTACTCCAATTTTAAACGATTGTTTTGATGGAGTGAACAAGGAAAACTACCCCACTACGTATATATAGGTTGGAGCCTCTGCGCTTGCTTGCTAGGGTTTCTCTATTCACACACTCTCATCCTCTCTAGATCTAAACAAGATAGGGGTGGTAGCACTGTCTTTCTCCCTTCAAAAAACACTGTCTTTCTATCCTCACCGCTGGTTACAAATCCGGACGTATCCCCCTCCACCGGTGAAGGGGAGGAGGGGCAGTATTTAGGCCGTCATCGACAGCGAGGGAGGAGACCCACTGCCGGCTGCACCGTTATCTCTGGCCGAGCGCCGGCGCGAGGTCCTCTGATCCCTTTGTCGTTGCCCTAGTGTGGGCAGATCCGGCCTCCCACCGCCCACCTATCCACATCCCGATGATCTTTAGGTATATCTTCCTTCGAAACCGCCTTAGCTTTCCTTCCCCAGCTTGCTACGTTGCTGCATGTGCATCATTTTCTACCTCTCAGCCCCTCTCGATCGGATGGTCCAACATCACCTATTTTTTTCTATTGTTAGAGATAAAGCTACTTCATGGAGTCGAATCTTGTACTTGGTTCAAACAAGAAATAAAGTGGGGGTGGGGGAATTTAGTATGTAGTACATCGGACTTGGTACAAACAGGAAGGAAAGGGGGTGAAAGTAGTACAGACTGGTCATCAACCGGTCTCTTGGTCGAAAAGGGAAATATAGGGGTAACGCTGTACACAGTAGTATGACCAGGACTAGATTCGCTATCCACACAGAGGAGTAGGTGGCTAGAGTGAACAAAAATGGGACCAACCCAGATATGTTTCTTGGATGTTTGTTTCTCGAGGCAACAAACTATGAATCGCCACTTTATGCCCCTGTTTAGGTACATGGTGCTGGACTGCTGGTGCACCCACTGTCCCATGCCCTTATTCCAAATATTTAGTTGTTCTTAATATAATGCCCCTGGTAAAAATGAAGCCATGCCACTTTTATAAGCCATGACAAGCTTAGCCAAATGTTTTTGCATGTAATTGTTTGAGACTCTGACTATTTCCTCTGTAGCTTTTTGTGCAAACAGGGATATCCCTTTCACCTGGTTGCTGTTGTGACCTTTTGGTGCACTGCACAGAACTCTTCTTAAAAGAAGTGACTTTTGTGTTGTTTAACTGGAATGTCAGAATGGAACAGTTGGTTCATTTTGGTGGAACTGCACAAAGGGAGATTTGTGTTCCAATCCTCATCATCCATATTGGCACCATAACCTTCCTTTAGTTAAGAATGATATTTAATGCATGTGTTCATCTCAATTTTGCGACTGCCATGAGAAAATAATGCTATTTTTTACTAGTACACTTGTACTCCCTCACTGACAAAACCAATTCTGAAATAGAAGGCCAATTATGTACTTGGTTTCACCAACTGGTGAGGAGACTGAGAAACAGAGCATGAAGAGGAAGAAGAAGAAGAGTAAACAGTGCCAAGGCGATCTTGCTGAAGCCAGAGGCCTTAGTTGAGGCCATTCAAGGGCTCCGGCAACGACCACCTTCCACTTCTGCTGTCTCACTTAATTAATTAGGAGTACTTAAGTACCATTAATTGGGAGTACTTCTGCTGCCTAATTTTCCTGTCGGAGTTAAACAAATCTTTAGTAGCACCCTATGCTGAATCATGTACGTGTGTACGTTTGTCTATGAGGTGAATCATGTGGTTGAGCAGGGAGGGAATGCTAACTTTACCAATTAAGATAATGAGGGTGATTCTATTTGTTAGTGTATGTTTCATCAACTAGTCCTACTATTACAGTAATCTCACTCTCTCAATATATGTGCCAACAGGGATGCTCGATTTTGGTGGAACTGCACAAAAACTTTGGGTCCTTCATTGCCTCGACAGCTTCCTTCCTTTCCTGTTAGTCGCTAATATCGGCTTGCATTCTTCCTTTGCTGTCAGTCGCTTGGCTTATCTCGGCTTCCAGTCAAAGGAAATAGTAATTGATATGCTACCTCACACAGGTTGGTACTGGTCTATCCCGATTATTGTGCTTGTCATATGTATTGGTAATTTGGTATTGTGCTACTGTTTGCCGATTTCAAAAAGGAGTAACTTGGAGCTAGAACTCGCAGGCAAATCATTACATCAGGTGATTTCAATAGAACTGCACAAAAAGATCAGATGGACAGGTACTTATGTTGCTGCTATGTACTCCAAAGTTCACTCAGACAAGCATCGATGTTGACAAGAAGAAGTGCCGATATTCATTCGAGTATCAACAAGGCGTCAACCAATTGTCAAACTCCAAGTATTAGGAGAGTGAACACCAAAAATATTGCTTGGCGCATAGCCCGTAAAAACACTGATCCAGTCTTTGGTCCCAACTTGTGCCTTTTGGTTATCTCGCACATATGGTAGCGAACTATATGGCATGGAGTCTAAAGATTCTAGAAAAGTTGGTTGACGCATATATTCATCTGGCACTTAATCAGTCTGCACGCTAGGGATGCTCCATTTCAGTTGAACTGCACAAAAAATTTGGGTGGTTCATTTTCTCAACCGCCTCCTTTCTCGTCTGCAATGTAGAATTTTGGCGAGATACAGGACCAAGATGAGCCAGTAAACTAGTTGGATGAAAGTAGTGGCCAAGTTGCTCAAACCTCCCTCGACACGAGGCCACTATTTGAGGATAAACCTACAAGCAAAGTTCAGATTGTCTGAGCTGCCTCTGATGTACTCGAAAGTTTACTCGTAGAAGCATTAATTTTAGGAAGAAGTACCTCAGACTGAACACCATTTACCAGTCTGCAATGTAGAATTTTGGCGAGCTACAGGACCAAGATGAGCCAGTAAACTAGTTGGATGAAAGTAGTGGCCAAGTTTCTCAAACCTCCCTCGGCACAAGGCCACTATTTGAGGATAAACCTACAAGCAAAGTTCAGATTGTCTGTGTTGCCT
This sequence comes from Aegilops bicornis, assembly GCA_021605145.1. NCBI lineage: Eukaryota > Viridiplantae > Streptophyta > Magnoliopsida > Poales > Poaceae > Aegilops > Aegilops bicornis. The sequence continues at coordinate 73,375,855 of CM038671.1, read as the reverse complement.
CTTATGTACTCGAAAGTTTACTCATAGAAGCATTAATTTTAGAAAGAAGTACCTCCGACTGAACACCATTTACCAGTCTGCAATGTAGAATTTTGGCGAGCTACAGGACCAAGATGAGCCAGTAAACTAGTTGGATGAAAGTAGTGGCCAAGTTGCTCAAACCTCCCTCGGCACGAGGCCACTATTTGAGGATAAACCTACAAGCAAAGTTTAGATTGTCTGTGCTGCCTCTTATGTACTCGAAAGTTTACTCGTACAAGCATTAATTTTAGCAAGAAGTACCTCCGACTGAACACCATTTACTAGTCTGTACCCTAGGTAATTAAAGTTCGTCCATGGATCATATTGGCTGTGATCTCAATCATTTGGATGCATAAACATACTGAACATGTGTATATCTGAATCTTTTTGTGAACTATCTATGAATATTGTTGTGTGATCTATCAATCATTTGGATCCAAAGACATGCTGAACTTGTGTATATATGAATCTTTTGAGTTGTTGATAGTGAATGTTGGCTATGAATATGAACATGTCCTGTGAACCTGAGTTTGATACGAATGTTTACCTTTTCTGTTGTGCTTGTGTGTGAACTTGTTAGTATGGCACACCTTCATCCCGTATAGAATTGCACCTGCTTTGTTAGGTTACCAACGGCGCATCAGCTCTTTTTAATCTTTTTGCTCTGTCTTGCCCCCTCCCCCGCTCAACCCCTGCCGTAATGTTTTCGGCCTCAAAACAAACATAGTACTGCATTGTTTTTGGGGCTTGATGAAAAATCGAGTGCTGGTTTCTGTAGGTTGGCCCGCCCAGCAAATGGGCTGCTGGTCCACCACGGACTAGGAGGCTAAAAATACAAGTTGTGTGGTAAGTAAAAAACGCCATCGAGAGCCATCCACTAAAGAAAAAAATCTCTCCTGATGTGCTTCTTGATCGTGTCATGCGGCCCCTCTATAATCCAGTTCGCTCGGGATCTGCTATCATTTTTTTCGGAGGGCGAACAAGTATCAGCTAGGCCTAGGTTTTGTATTTTAACATGCGTAGCCCACGACATACGGTGACAGTTGTTTCAACTTTTTTTTAGGTCCATACCGGCCTATGGGCTTTTTCTTAAAGATCGGCAGCCCAATGTATTTTTTAACCACATTATATATATTTATATTATTACTATTATCGTATATTTTATAGAGACTTATATATACATTATGAAAACATCCCACGTGTTATTAACTTATAAAAGTAAATGTTTAATGAAGTTGGCAAGGAAAATCCTGGTTGTTTTTGACTCACAGGCAAGGAAAATCCTTGTGATTGCGTACAAAAGCTTGCGAAGATTTTCAGGACCAATGTAATAATAACGCGCTCATTTTTATTTTGAGCAATAACTTGCTAATTTGTTAATTATGTATATAAAATAATGTGCCTCTTCGGTTTATTTTTGATATTAATTGCTCCTTCTATCATAACATTATATATATAACGAGCCCAGCTAATTCGTGTATTTGAAGAAGTGCAAATGGGTTGGGATTTCTTAGATAATATAAATGGGCCGCATTGACGCAAAATTATTTGTTCACCCAGCCCAGCAAATGGACTGTACATTCTAGAAAACATGGGTTAAATATATGCCACATTTTTGCAGGCTAACATGTGGGCCAATAGGTCAAAGCCTACGCAAGGCATTGTAACTTGGTCGGCATGCACCTTCAATCTCTCATCTTCTTCCTCCAGCGTCACCGGGACTGCCTGGTCCAGCCTCTGGTGGCTAGCGGCTCTGCTTAGCACGCATCACTGCAAAGCGCTACCCCACCGCCGGTCAGGCTATCCCTCCACCCCTCCACGCCTCCTATTATTCTCCACCGACTGCAGCCCCACGCCTCACCAAAACCAGTTATAACCCTTCTCCTCCACTCAATCTGCGACTCCACTGCTCCGTCTTCCCATCTCTGAGTCGTTCCCATCCGGGGCCTCACCTCGTCCACCGCCTCGCTGCGCTCGGTGCGGCGTGGTCAACAAACGAGAGTCATCGGAAGAGGACTGTACGTGGAGAGCCTGATGGCTGGGACCCACGAGGTCCATGATCGCACGCAAGGAAAGTTCCTCCTTATTAAGCTGGAAAAAAATGTTTCCTACCCCTAACAGCTGGGACCTACCTGCTGTATCTTCGCACGGAAGGAAGTCCTACTTGTTATGTGAAAATAAATTATTCCTCCCATTGACAGCTGGGACCCGTTAGATTTGTTGGCTGACTTGTGGGCCTACTAAGCGGACGTGTACGCAGGGCTTTGTCAACTTAATCAACAAATGATTCAACAGCTGGACCATTGGATGTTAATCCAACACCCATGCTCCTTCTTCAACCTTTGTTCTTGCTCCTGTCTCCCGTGGGCGGCATGATTGTCTGCCGCCAGACCAACCGATCAAGTTTCCCACTCCTCTCCATCTGCGAGTCCAGTGCCCCATCTTCCCCATCTCCGGGTCGTTCCAGTCTAGGGCCTCGCCGTCGTCCACCGGCCTTTGGTTCGCTCGGCACAGTATGGTCAACCTGGTCAACAACTAAGAGTCATCGGAACATGACTATACGTGAGAGACTGACAGTGGGGACGCACCACGCCCATGGACGCATGCATGCAACGGAACGCGGTGTGGTCAACGTTGTCAAGGAACGACTTTCATCCGAAGTGTACTGTATGTGGAGAGGTTGACAGCTGGGTCCACAGCCGCAGCAAAGAAGTGCCTCCTTATTACGCAGAAATTAATGATTCCTCCACCTAACAGCAGGGACCCACCGGACGGGCCACTGTATTTTGTGAAAAAACGTTTCCCCCTGACTGATGGGACCCACCGGAAGGGTCACCGTATTTCACGAAAAAATGTTCCCCCCGCTGTCAGCTCGGACCCACCGGATGTGCCTCCTTATTACGCACAAAAAAATGAATAATCCCCCTGCTAGTTGGGACCCACCTTGGTGGGTGGCTGACTTGTGGGCCTACTAAGTTGACGGGGATGGAGTGCTTTGTCAACTTAGTCAATATGAACGATTCTAGCTCCAGTGACCGTACGATGTCCATCCAACGGCCGTAGTGCTTCTTCAACCTCTGGTCTTGTTGCTCCGGCCGCCCAAAGCAGCGCCGGTCGTGCCGCATGCTCCTACCTCCCGTGGCCGGTCGTGCTGCCGCGGAGGCCTCACCAACCCCTACTATTCCCACTGCTGGACAGGCCATCCCTCTACTCACCCACACCCCCTGTTATTCTACGGCGATGGCAGCCTCACACCGCAGCGAACCAGTGAACCCTCGTACTCCTCTACGTGTGGGCATCCACTACCGCGTCTTCCCCGGCTCCGCGTCGTCCCCTTCCTAGGCCTCGCCGTTGCCACCGCCCTGGTGCTCTCGGCGCGGCGTGGTCAACGTGGTCAAGGAACGGCTTCCATCGGACGTGGATTTGACGTGGAGAGGCCGATACCTGGGTCCACGGCCGTAGCAAGGAAGTGCCTCCCTATTACGCACAAAATAATTATTCCTCCACCTGACAGCGGGGACCCACCGGACGGGCCACCGTATTTCATGAAAAAACGTTTCCCCCTAACTGCTGGGACACACCAGCTACATCTTCACATGCAAGGAAGTGCGTCCGAGCAAAAAAAACGATTCGCCCCCCTGACTGCTGGGACCCACCAGCTACATCTTCGCAGGCAAGGAAGTGCATGACAGTCAGGACCCACCTGGTCGAAGCGTACGTAGCGTTGTCATTATGGTCGCGAACGTGTACGTACATACTGGTCGATGTAGAGGCGCGCACGTGTCATAGTAGAGGCGCGCACGTAGCATGTACACGTACGTACAGCGGCCAGTGTGCAAGAAAGAAAATACGGCCATGTACGTACATATGGGCAGGGTCTCGAGCGCCTACTCGCGAATACGTCTGGCCAGGGCTCGTATACATGGCTGGGTCGGAACGGAGAAACAGCGTCGTCGTCGTGTTCATGGGGAGCCAACCGGCTGGGTCGGAACGGAATGCACCGTCGTGTTCATCGGGAGGGCTTGGACGGCACAGCCGATGGAAACGAGGCCTGGCGTACCGCAGAACGGAGGAGACGGCCTTGTGTTCGACCGGCCACATTCGAAACAGGATCCTGTTCATTGAGAGGGGTCTGGCATACCGCAAAATGGAGGAAACGGACCTCCTACGGTCGAAACGGGGGTCCTGTTGATCGGGAGGGGTGTGGCGTACCGCAAAACGGAGGAAACGGACTTGTGTTGGAGCACTACGGTCGAACGGGGTCCTGTTCATCGGGAGGGGTGTGGCGTGCATAAGCAGGACTCCACGGGATCTGTTCATCTCCACCGTCGACCCCCTCTAGCCTCCACGGGCTCTTTGTTCATCCATCGTCGACCTCCTCCAGCCTCCAAGCTGCATCGTTCATCCACGGGCTCTGTTCATCCAGCCTCCACCGCTGCGCTTACTCCACCAGCTCTCGTTCAACCAGCCCTATCCACGGGCTCTGTTCAACCACCCCTCCACGGGCTCTGTTCATCACATCGTCCCACGGGTGGTCCTGTTCATCCAGCCCTCCACAGGGTCCTGTTCATCCAGCCCCAACCGGGTCGATCGATCGGGGTACTGTTAATCCAGAGGCAACACCACGGGGTCCTGTTAATCCACCCCCACCGGGAACTGTTCATCCACCCCCCCCCCCCCCGCAGCGCTCACTGCTCATCCAGAGGCAGCATCAATCGGCATCAGTTAGCAGCAGAAGCGAAGGAATCGCTCAATCGGGTTCAATTAACAGCCATCGATCGATCGCTCGGGTTCAGTAACGCGTATCCTACAGTGCAATCGCTCGGTTCAGTTAGAGCCCAACGCCTCGCTCGGGTTCAGTTAGAGCCCAACGCCTCGCACCCACGCGCATGCATGTACGAGAGAAACGCGCATCGCTCGGCCCCGACCACCCACCCTAACCGAGAACACCCCGATATTTTCCTCGCCCTTGCTTCTACCACGGTTTTTTCCGTCATGGACGGCCCAAAGAATGTCATGCAGCATCTCCGGCCCGCCCAGGATGAAAAGCCCATTTCTGTCATGATTTTTTGTCATAGAAGTAGGACCCCACCACATCTATGATGATACCGGGTTTTGTCACAATTATCGTCATATAAGTGTCATAAGTATGACAGAAAAGATTTTCGTTCGGCCCAAAATGTCATGGATATGTCTTTCTTTTGTACTGATGACTTGTACGCGGCGTACGCATCTACTCCTGCGTACTCGATGAGGTTGTCTGGCAGCGGGCTGATCCCCCATAGTTTGTTGTCTTTCTGCGTGTCGATGTTCTTCTTCATGCCTTTGTAGAATGGGTGGATGACACTGGCTGCAACATCAGTCAAGGAGTCGTACTCTTTTCCGGTGTATGGAACTCTCCACTTGTGCTGAATGTCGATGAACTTGTTGGGGTTGATCTCCAAACCGGACATCTTCAGCTTCTCTTTGTCGCTTTCAATGCTGAAACCGGCAAATGTGAACAACCTCTCATGCTGCAGCATCTCGTTCAGGCGCTTGGGCCTGCAAGGGGAGAGACATTTTGAAAATTAGCATTACTTTGATGTTTGAATTATTCATTTTTGTTTTTTTTTATAAGCGAAGAATCCATGAAGTAGATGCTTATATAGCATAAGAAACTAGTAAACAAAGTTCTGAAATGAAATTCAAGTACATCATGTTATTTTTCTTTTTTGATTATACATAGTTTCAGTCAATGCTGTATGTTCTGCTTTGGTACTAGTTTAGTTTACTTTTGTTGAATAGGATAAAACATAAACAATGTTTCACCAAGTCCTTAGTTTATTTGCTTATGAAAATAACATTAGATCAAATTCAGAAAATACTTCACTACATCAAGTTCAGAAACATCTTTTTTATACATCGAGTACATAAACTACACTATTGGATCAAGTTCAGAAACTACACTAGTCGATCAACTTCAGAAATTAATCTTCCATAAGATTTTCCAAATAGTAATCCAGTGCATCAGGTTCAAAAATACATTTATAGTGTATCTACTTGAGAAAATGCAGTAGTGCATCCACTTTTCACAAACCACACAAGTACATCTAGTTGGTAAACAAGTATGATGAAATTTTCAGGAGACAGTACTAATAAAACAGATAAACCAAACAGGGAAAATGAGTAGGATGGGTCACCATTTTGTGGCCGCTGCGATGTGGTACACCAAGCAGAGTTCGTCGAGGCACAACTGCAGGACTGCTGCCATCTGGGGAGGTTCACCTTCGCTGGTGTAGTGCACACCAACGCCAACGATCCTACGACGCTTGCCACCAGCCTTCATCCAGAGCCTGGAGATCATCTCGTCGGCCTTGTCTTGTTTGCTGGTGCAGACGATCTCCGGCGTCTCCTTGCCGTGGAGCTCAACCCGTGTGAGGGTTTTGGTGTACTCGCGCTTCTCGCTGGGGAGGTGAACATCGATGAGGTTGCTGCTCTGGTCTGACGGCTCGCCATGATGACGCTTGGCAGACGGTTCCTCCACCATCGCCCTCCTCCAGCGGCTGTGGGCTTGGGAGAGAGAAGTTTTTGGTTTGTCTGCAGTGGAGATGGAAGGGGCAATGGTGGTTTCTGGGAATGAGGCAGAGATGAAAGAGAAAGGGGTATTTTGCAGTGCGTCGACGGGGATGTGTGGGAGGCGGTTCATCGGGGGCGTGGGTGTGGTGGTCGTGGGGGTCCCCGTTTGTAGTCGCTTGTGGCAACCGCTCAGTGGGTGGTGCGGGTGGTGGCCTGGAAGAAGTAACCATCCAAGACAAAGGGTTTTTACTGTTGCACTGGGTAGTCTTGTCAAGCTATACTTGTCAGCTGCTAAATCCAACTTGCACGTCTCAGGGGTGGTGATGATGGCATTTTACTGTCGCACTGATCTGTCTTGTCAAGCTGTACTTATCAGCTGCTTATCCCACTTGCACGTGTCAGGGTTGGTGATGATGGAGTTTTGTACTCCTCTACTCTAGGTACATGGACTGGTGCTTGAAGTGTAATTGAACTTACCAAATACCAGTCAGACTATGTGTGTCATGCTAATGTTTTTTAAAACATTTTTTATTTTTTTTGAAAGATTGTTTATATCAAGATAATCTCTGAAAGTATTTTTTACAGATAAATTAGATTTTCATCAGTACAGGTGTATTATATTTGCATTTTTCTTGAGGTAATTATTTTCATGTACGGATGGTCTTTCTGAACTAGGACTGGCAGAAGCAGACATAGCTTGTTTTGACATAGCTTGTTTTTTCAAATGATGTTTTTTGAGGTGTTCATGGGTGTGTTTGGTTACTATGCCTTCATACTGACGAGTGAGAATTATCAGTACTGACGTGTGTGAGGGTTTAGATTTTCTTTAAACATATTTTTGCTGAGTTACTGGTCGATTGTAGTGTTGGCGTTACATATAATCCAGATAAGTTTAATGTATTTGTGACTGCATTCAAAAGGATTATCAAATGGTTTACATAATAATGTCACTTTTCCAGCAGGCACAAATCACAAATTATATCTTAACTATAGTACTGATCAAGAAATCGACGATAAAGCTTAATAAGTTTTGGTAAGGACAGTGTTTCTGATATGTTTCCTCATTGTGTACCGAGGCAACTGAGACTACAAGCTTATTTTTCAATTGACGCGGCAGCATAACCACTACGGATTCTTCAGTCTTGAGGTCCTCCTAACTGGCCCCAAATGTTGTCCCTTGCCAACGCCCTTTCTTGGTTGAGCCTTGGCAGATTCATCGTCAGTTTCAGTTTCCTCGTCCCCAATACTGTCATCTTCATTGTCTTCGTGTCATTGGTCGTCATTCTCGTCAAACTCTTCTTCTTCATCCTCTTCATTTGATTTTTTGGAACTCTGGGCCTTGCCCTATTTCTGTTCAGCACCACTGACCTCCTTGCCCACTTTGCATGTGCGGGCATTATGTCCGTCAGTTCCCCCACACTTGTGGCAAGTGTAGCTGTTACGTGTGTCGTCTCCATTCGTACAAACATGGGCGGCTCCAATCTGCTTCTGCAGCATTTGCTTGTTGACAGTGATATCTGTGCGGTGTGGGCATGTGCGGTAATTATGGTTGGTCACGACGTTGCAGAATCCGCATGCCCTTATCCCGAGAGGTTTGCCGTCCGGGCCATATTCCACGCGCTTGATGGGGCATGGCAGCTTTTTGGCTGCTGCTTTTGCTGCTTTCGCTGTTTGTGTCTTACTCTTCCTCCCTTTTGTGTTTGAGAATATGGGTGGTTTAATTACCCTTCCCTCCTGCTGGTGGTAGGATCCCCTGTTGTCATGTTGTTCGCCTACAACACCATCAAGCTCATGATCTTGCATGTGATCATGTTGCTGCTCTTGAGTGTGCACATGGGCAAGCTCTAGTTGTTGTTGCTCATCTTGCTCGTTGTCGAATGGGTCAATAGCTCCCAGATGGTTCATCTCGGATAACATTGTAGAAATATCCTGATCAATGGCTTCATTGTCCGCGACACCTCCATTTTCAGCAAAATGCATGGCGTCGAGTTCTTGTTTAAGTTTGTCCATGACGACCCGTGACCTTGCCATTTGCTCTTGGCTTCTCAAGCTTTTTCTGTACACCCTCATGTTCAGCGTCAGGAGTGAGCTTTCAATGCAGTATTGGGATGCCTTGTTTGACGCTACTGTCCTCAAGTCATTTCTTTTGAATGTTGGCTGGATGTTCGGGCGTTTGGTGTATCTCCTGAGGATGTATTTCTCTGGAACGCTGGCAGCCTTAATTGTCTGCATCATGCACAGGACATGCACGCAGAAAAGACCTGTATTTTTTTTGGAAGAGTTTCATGTTTTTTGTCATTTCATTCGAACAAAAACTTTGCAAAAAAAGTAGTACAGTATGTAACATCTTTTTTTAGTCCTCACATGTGTGGTCACATAGCCTGCACTCGCACTCTTATGTTTCTCCCATGGGGTCTGCAACCACCTGGAACGCGTGCTGAGCCAACGCAGACAGTTTTTGCGGGTTGTTGTAGCGCACGAGGTACTTTGTGGGCTCTTCCGTCTCTGTCGCCGTGAAGAGTGTGCTCAGTTTTAGCCTATTTCTGATCTCGCTGTACACAGCTCGTGAGTAAAGCTTTGCCATCTGGGTGTCAAACCCATAGAAGGTCAGTGTGTTTTGTTCCTTCTGCCCATGCAAGAATAATGACCAAACTATTAGTTTTTTCACAACAAAAAATTGTCTAACTAATAAAGTTTTACTTTAGTAAGCATGTTATTTTTGTCTTACGACAGGTGATAGAGCTATACCCGGTTACTCATTGTCTCCTGCTTCTCTGTCTGCCTCCTTGTTTTGACGCAGGAGTTTACCTGGCTGACAAACCGGTATAGGTTTTGTCTCTCACTTACAAAGTTCTTCTTGAGCACATAGTTCATGCTCTCACTTTGTTGTGTGGATGTCATTTTGGCGCACAAAATTTCTTTGAAGTAGGCTAATATCCATCTCTCACGCTCGTTCCACATGGCCACCATCGTGGCATCATCATGGAGGTTGTACTTATCCATGAGTCTTTTCCAGGCAGCCTCAAACTAAGTTGGCATGAAGGGCCAGTTGATGATTGATGTGAATTCATCCTTAAAGTCTTCATGCAGATTGTACAGGTATGTGAGGTGTTCCATGTACTTCTTCATAATGTGCCAGCAGCACAGCTTTTGTACCGTGTTCACGAAAGCATCTGGGATCGCCCAAGCCATTGCCGGGCACTGGTCTGGCAATGAGAAAAGGGACGTCCAGTGGTCAGCAGATGGTGGTGCATATATACCAATAGAACTGACACAACATTTTTACTGTGTTATTTTCCTTTTATTGGGGGGAGGTGGTGGTTGGGGATGGTTTTGGCGGTTGTACCTGTGAGGATGCATGTAGGAGCCTTCCCTCTCATGCACCTTAAAAATGTCTTGAACAGCCAATTGAATGAATCTGCATCCTCATCTCTTATCAGGGTGAAACCAAAGAATGTAGTCCATAAGTGGTTGTTAGTACCTACAAACACCCCAAGTGGCATATGGTACTTGTTGGTCTTATATGTGGTGTCAAACGTTACGCAGTCACCAAAGTCCTGATAGGCCCCTCGGCAGCTTGCGTTCGCCCAGAATATGTTCTTAACTCTATCGGACTCATCGAGTTGCATGTCACAGAAGAATTCCTTGTTTATAGCTTTCATCTCCCTAAAGAAGTTGATAGTCTTTAGGACATCGTCCACATCATCTATCCTTGAATTCTTTGCTTTGCTTCATATTAAAAGTGAACAGTCATTCAAAAATGCATGTTGAACTGGCGTCAGGTCATGCGTTGCGTAATATGTTTGTACTGACAGAGGAAAAAAGATGGAGGCGGTTTATGGGAGGAGAACAAGTATGTACTTACAGGTTAATCAGGTCTTTGGCATTCATTTCGAGGAAGTAGCTACCGGGGTCATCGCCGCCTAGTATGCTCATGATTTGCGCGTGTTCAATGCCTTTGAACTGCAGGTACTTGACGTACTCCAAGATTGTTTTGTCAAAGTTTTTGTGGGAGTGCAAGAATACAAGCATTTGTGGGGTGAGATATAGCCTTTGGTTGTGTTCCCATACTATTTCTTTTACGACAAGTGTTCCATCCTTTTCCCTCTTCAGCCTCATTTTAGCCCCGCAGTTAGTCCTGGCTGTCGTCTTGTTCTGCTGTCTATTTGCTTCTGACACCTTCGACTCATAGACTCCATAGCACGTGCAATAAAGGTAGACTCTGGTCTTAACCTTTGAGCCTTCCCTGACAGCAAAACCCGTGTGCTTTGCATAGACGTTGTAGAAGTCCTTTGCTTCTTTGAAAGTTTCGAAGTGCATCTCTAGCCTTGGCAAAACTTAAGCTTCAATGTTAGGTGGCTGCACGCAACAGTGAGCAAAAAAACGCAGTTATGAAAATGTTAGATGGGGTGGTCACAGTACCATGGTATGGACTGTGCTTGTATGTTTTTTTTCTGAATGGATACTTACATGTATATAGATCTGTGCTACCTCTGGTGTTTGTTGTTCACCCTGGTGTATGGGCGCGGGTGGTGTCACCCTTGGCACATGCAGCAAGGCATCTCTTGGAGGGAGCAATGTTGACGAAGATCTCCGTCTCTCATTGTACGTCCGTCTCCCCTCAGATTCGTTGTGAGGTTGCTCCTGTCTATATGGCTCATATCTTGTACTTTGGGCCCTGCTAGAGTGGCCAAATTTTTGTCTCTTTGGTCTGGTCTTCCCGCTGCAACCGCTTTTGCAGCACAGATGGTTGATGTTGATGGAGCGACTGGTGGAAGCATGTGTGTCCTTGCTTTTCTGCATGCGCTAGGGAAGGAAAACATTTGTTGTCGGGGAAATTGTTGACCTTGTTGCAACCCAGCAGTGGCAAAGCTTGTATTCCCAGATATCGGTGTTTGCTGCATAGAAGAACCTGTCCGTGCTTCTGATGATTATGATGTAGCTTGAAATCTGCCTGTATTGTTGAAGTATCTAGGTGCTATTTCTGGTGTTGCCTAACCAGGCGGTGCCCCATATCTGCTTGGCTCATCAAACCCTCACTGTGTGTGCCGCCTTGCATGTTTCTACAATGACATTCAACAGTTTTGGGATTAATCTTTTCTGCATTTTTCTCGTATACATGCTATGGGTAACATGTCATGCACTGAAGGCAATGTACAAGTTGAACTTGCATTGCTGGCCTATATTAAACTTTGTTCTCTATTTTGTATATGGTTTAGTTTTCAGTCGAACTGATGAACGTACATGTTCAGCACTGATGTACTGATTTTTAGCACTGCTTGTAAACTAAACATTGAACTTGATCTGTTATAGAAAGTTTTTTATCTTTTTCCCTATAACTGATGCATAAACATTTGGTGCACTGCTTGCAATTTGAACATTGAACTTCAGATATGTATGGATATGCATATATATAAAACTGATGCATGTCTTCTCTTTTTTTCATCTATAACTTATGCAGCTACACTAGAAGTACTCCTAGTTTATGTATCATTGAACTTGATGTGTAACAAGTATATATTTTTTTAACAACATTCTTTCACTAGTTCGAACTGACACAACTACATGGCATGTACTTTTAGAAATAACATCATACAACTTGCAGTGGTAGCTGAACCTTATATAAAGCCTAGTAGCTACTTGGTCTGATGCATAAGTTTATGTTTTTTGTCTTGAACTAAAGCTAGCATATTGGAGGTACTGACAGTAACCTGGACATCCAAATTGTGCATCAAGTGGCAGGGTTGTAATGAACTGATGCAAGCATTTGCAATGTACTATTAGGTTCTTCTTCATAGCAGGACTGATGAACTGATGGATTGACACAAACGTGGGAAGTAGACATGACCTCCAGTGGACTGACTTCTTCTTCTTCCTCTTGTGGGCGGCGTACTGGCATATTCTTGGGAGGCGGCGCCATTGATGCGGATCCTGCTTGTGGTGGACGTCCAGCGAAGAGGTCCGGGGAGGCAGCACCTTGCGGGGATCACGGCCCCGGAGAAGGAGCCCCGGCGATGGAGGGAGGTAGGAGGCGGGGATCACGACCCCGTCGTTGGATCTGGCGATGAAGGGAGCCAGGAGGCGGGGATCACGGCCCCGTCGATGGATCCGGCGACGGAGGGAGGAAGGAGGCGGGGATCACGGCCCCGTAGATGGATCCGGCGACGGAGGGAGGCAGGAGGCGGGGATCACGGCCCCGTTGATGGATCCGGCGACGGAGGGAGGCAGGAGGTGGCGGCAGAACCGTCGCCGGCCAGTCACGGCGCCGCGGGCTCCCTCGCTCCGGCTGCCGCCGTCTCTCGCTCGCCCATGACGATTGCCTCTGGCGGAATAAGGCGGGTTGGGTTTGGGCTGGGTCAGGGTGGATTCTACGGTGGTCTGCGCGTCGCACCTATATAGGGTGGGGGGTAACAGAATAATATTCTGTTACGGGTAACAGAATATTCTAGCCCTATATATATACATACATACATACATATATATATATATATATATATATATATATATATATATAGTCAATGAAGAACAACGACGGAAATAGTGAAGATAATGAAAAGTTGAAGAAAATGAACAACTGAGGAATTTCAAAAACTGAGAAAATACACAAATTGAAGATTTTCAACTTTTGTTGGTGGTGTGTCCCACCATATAAGAATGATGATTTCAGACACCGCGTACAATTGTTGTAGGGCTCTGAGAATCAAATTCTTCATTAATTTCTTCACACTTAGATTGTTAGTCTTTATTGATTGAAGAAAAACGTTACTTCGTGTGTTGCACATCAGAGTCATCAATTTAGCATAAGTGTTAGGATGTGTGTCCTTTTAAAAGGACATTCGAAGATTCTAAGATATTTAGCTCACACCGCAACTTGCTAAATCTCTTCTCATCCAAGGGCTTTGTGAAGATATCAGCTAGTTGTTCTTCAGTCTTCACGTGCTCGATGGAGATGTCGCCCTTCAACACATGATCATGAAGAAAATGATGACGAATTTGAATGTGCTTTGTCTTCGAGTGTTGAACTGGGTTATGAGCAATATTGATGGCACTCTCATTGTCACAGTAGAGAGGCACATTCTTCATGCTAATGCCGTAGTCCTTGAGGGTTTTCTTCATCCATAGCAATGGAGCACAGCACGAACCAGCAGCAATGTACTCAGCTACAGCAGTAGAAAGTGATACGCAGTCCTGTTTCTTCGAGGACCAACAGACCAAGGATCATCCTAGGAAATGGCATGTGCCAGATGTTGACTTGTGGTCCACACGATCACTAGCATAGTCAGAGTCTGAATATCCAATGAGATCAAAGCCAAGCCTTTGGGATACCATAATCCAAGTGTTGGTGTGTGAGCTAGATATTGAAGAATATGCTTCACAGCCTTGTGGTGTGATTCCTTCGGTGTAGCTTGAAATCGGGCACACATGCAAACACTAAGCATAATATCTGGCCTAGATGCACATAAATACAATAAAGAGCCAATCATGGAGCGGTATACCTTTTGATCGAAGTCAATACCATTTACATCAGTGCATAGATGGCCATTTGTGGGCATAGGGATTTTGACGCCTTTGCAATCTTGCATGCCGAATTTCCTCAATACATCCTTGAGGTATTTCTCCTGAGATATGAAGATGCCATTGCGCTGTTGACGAATTTGAAGACCTAAGAAGAATTTCATTCTCCCATCATAGACATTTCATATTCCTCCCTCGTCATATAACCAAATTCGTCAGTGTAACATTGGTCATTAGAGCCAAAGATAATATCATCAACATATATTTGGCACAAAAATAATTCATCATCATAAGTTTTGGTGAAAAGAGTTGGGTCAAGTGAACCGAGTTTGAAGCCTTTCTTCATGAGGAATTCCTTCAAAATATCATACCATGCCCGAGGGGCCTGCTTGAGGCCATAGAGGGCCTATTGAGTCTGTAGACTTGGTCAGGATGCTTTGGATCTTCAAACCTAGGGGTTGAGCAACATATACTTCTTCCTCAAGCTTACCATTGAGGAATGCGCTTTTCACATCCATTTGATACAAGATGATGTCATGATGATTAGCATAAGCAAGTAATATGCGAATAGATTCAAGTCTAGCAACAGGTGCAGAAGTTTCATCGAAATCAATTCCTTCAACCTGTGTGTAGCCTTGAGCTACAAGTCATGCCTTATTCCTCACCACAAGGCCATTTTCATCTTGCTTGTTGCGGTAGATCCCCTTTGTGCTAATGATATTGTGCTTGCGAGGGTCTGGTCGCTTGACAAGTTCCCGGACATTGTTGAGCTCAGACTGATGTAGTTTCTCTTGCATAGCTTGAATCCACTCAGGCTCTAGAAATGCTTCATCTGCCTTAGTGGGATCTGTGATAGAGACAAAAGCAAAGCGGCCACAAAAGTTAGACAAATGTGAAGCTTTTGAGCGTGTGAGAGGAACTGGTGCGTTGATGTCACTGATGATTTTCTCAACCTGCACTTCATTTGCTACGCGAGGATGAGCGGGTTGGCGACGAGGAATTGGATCAGCATTTTTTCAGAGCCATTTTCCTCAGGTGCACCAGCATGATGTTCTTCACGGTCTGGAATTACTTCTTCAGCAGATTCTTCGTTAGGAATGACATCCTCAGTAGCCTTGAAATTGATGGTTTCCTCGGGTGAATTTTCATCTAGCACAGGAGGTAGGTTCTCTCTTTGCGAGCCATTAGTTTCATCGAACCGCACATCTACAGTTTCAACAACCTTGTGGTGAACGTTGTTGAAGACTCTGTAGGTGTGTGAGTCCTTTCCGTAACCAAGCATAAAACCTTCATGTGCTTTCGGTGCAAATTTAGAATTGTGATGAGGATCTCTAATCCAACATTTAGCACCGAAGACTTTGAAATAACTCACATTGGGTTTCTTGTCAGTGAGGAGTTCATATGCAGTCTTCTTGAAGAATTTGTGAAGATATACCCTGTTGATGATGTGGCATGCAGTATCAATTGCCTCAATCCAGAAATGACGAGGCGTCTTGTATTCATCAAGCATAGTGCGAGCCATCTCAACAAGAGTCATGTTCTTGCGCTCCACGACGCCATTCTGTTGAGGAGTATAAGGAGCAGATAACTCATGAGTAATACCAAGTTCATTAAGATAGTCATCAAGACCAGTATTCTTGAACTCAGTTCCATTGTCACTTCTGATGTGCTTGATCTTCACACCAAAGTTGGTTGAAGCCCTTGACGAAAATCGTTTGAAGACTTCCTGCACTTCACGTTTGTAAGTTATGATATGCACCCACGTGTAACGAGAGTAATCATAAACAATAATAAAGCCATATAGAGATGCTTCATTGGTGAATGCAGAATAATGGTCAGGACCAAAGAGATCCATGTGAAGCAATTCAAATGGTCGAGTGGTAGTCATGATAGTCTTCGCGGGATGCTTGGCCTTGGTCATCTTTCCAGCTTCACAGGCTCCACACAAGTGATCCTTGAGGAATTTGACATTCTCAATGCCAATGACATGCTTCTTCTTCGCGATTGTGTGCAAGTTCCTCATGCCAGCATGACCGAGTCGTCGATGCCATAGCCAGCCTTCTGAAGCTTTTGCAAGTAGACATATAGCTGGTTGTGGTCCTGTAGAGAAATCAACAATATACAGATCTGAAAGTGAGTTATATCAACTAGAGGGGGGTGAATAGGCGATTTTTATGAATTCTTCGCTGAGGAATTTGCCGGTGAGGAAATTCCTTAGCGAAGAACTACTTGCAGCGGAATAAGTACTCAGAAGTAAGCATAACGAGAATACTGGCATGGTCATCATGATGATATGCAGACAATCACAGAGTTCTGAAAGCGTAATCACAGGATAACACAAGATGAAGACAAACAGACTGAAGAAATTGAACTGAGGAAATTGAGAAAGTCTTCAGTCAAAGTCTTCAAACACAGATATGAACAAACACTCAACACAGTAATGAGGAAATGAATGAGTTGAGGAAATAGAACCAATAAGGTTGGTGAAGACAATGATTTGGTAGACCAGTTCCAACTACTGTCTCAGTTGTACGTCTGGTTGGAGCGGCTGAGTATTTAAACTCGAGGACACACAGTCCCGGACACCCAGGCGCTGAGCACGCGGCTCAGGACACCAAGTCCTCACTGTATTCTCCTTGAACTAAGGTCACACAGATCTCATCCAATCACTCGTCGTAAGTCTTCAGGCGACTTCCAAACCTTCACAGACTCGGTCACTAGGCGATCCACAATTCCTATTGGATGCTCTAGACCATGAAGCCTAACCGTCTGGAAGAAGCACAGTCTTCAAAGGTAACAAGCGTCGGATCCACGCAGGATCAATCTCTTCAGTGATGCTCAATCACTTTGGGTTTGTAGGGGTTTGGTTTTGGGTTTTCCTCACTCGATGATTTTCGCTCAAAGTCCACGGAGGATGGGATGCTCTCAAATGACAAGTGTCGGTTTCTCTCGGAGCAGCCAACCAGCTAGTGGTTGTAGGGGCGGCTATTTATAGCCTAGGGAGCAGCCCGACATGATAAGACATAAATGCCCTTCAATGATATGACCGTTAGGTAGATAAGATATTTTGGGACAGGTGGCGCAAGACAAAGAACGGTCGAAATTTGACTCTCAAATTCCTCGGGGCTATCATGTTCCTCACTTTGTGTAGGCAATTCGACCTTTGGTGAATTCCTAACTCCTCGGCCAGAACAAATTCCTCGTGACCGGAAGAACTTCGTCTCACATCCTTTGAAGAAATTGAATGAACTGTATGAGATTTCCAAAGGCTTTACTCGAAGGGATTGGTAGGTGTAGGATTTTGAGTTGAGCATCACATGGAAATTTTTCCTTAGTATTTCCTCGACCCCCTTTAACAGTACGGTGTTTCCTATGACTCAAGAAAGAGAAAACAAAATTACGAAAACAAAAGTCTTCACGCTTCATGTTCCTCAAATGAATACCAAGTCTTCAAGGTCACACCAATTTCTTCACTTTCAAAGTCTACAGAATACCAAAGTCTTCAGACGAAGAACTTCATTTTTAGGGGTCGAATTTCTCTGTAAATATCAAACTCCTCATAGACTTATAGACCTGTGTACACTCATAAACACATTAGTCCCTTAACCTATAAGTCTTCAATACACCAAAATCACTAAGGGGCACTAGATGCACTTACAATCTCCCCTTTTTGGTGATTGATGACAATATAGGTTAAGTTTTCAACGAGGATAAACATATGAAGTGTAAATACTGATATTGAGGAATTTGATTGCAAGATATAGAAGAACTCCCCACGAAGATGTGCATAGTGAGGAATTTGCTTTTGAGGCAATGCACATTTGAAGAGTTGAATCATGGAGATCTCCCCTATATCTTGTAATTCATACACGCATTTGACATATAATATGAAGAATTTGAAATGCATGATGAAATATGGTGACTGATGTAATTCAGCATGCATGTATTAACATATAACGAGGAATAAGCATGCACAGGAACACATCAAAAGTATCAGAGCACCATCGGGTTTAAGATTACAACTCGATCCAATAAAGTTTTAGAAGAGCGAGAGTTGTAACTTAGCAAAAAAACGCCCAAATAATAGACCCGCTTGAAGACTAACTCAAATTTCTCCCCCTTTGTCATCGAATGACCAAAAGGATCGAAATTGAGGACTAACGCCCCTGAAGAATATCAAGTTGATGGAGGAGCGCCCGGCGTTATCGAGTCGGTTGTCGTAGTAGGGCCTGCCGCAGTGTCGTCCAAGTCTTCATTTTCATCAGTGTCGCGCGATGAAGAATAGGAGCTGGCCACCAAGGAAGGAACCTTGACCTTCTTATATTTCTTTGGTGGAGGTGCAGACCAATCAAATTCTTCCTTGAGACCCAGTTTCTTCAGATCTTCTACGTTGTAGACATGAGATAGAAACAGAGACCAGTGCGGTTGAAGGTTTCATGGAGGTAGTATTGGTTTTTCTTCCTTTGCATTGTGTGTTGAGGTCATGTTGTGAAGAATTGAACCAAACTGATGCTTGACCCATTTATGATTGCGATCAACTTTTTGATGAAGACTGAGGAGTAACTCACGATCAGTCATCACCCTGGGTGTTGTGGCTTGAGGATTTTGCTTGGCAGAGTTGTTGGCAGCAGAGTCATGTGTGGCGGAGTCATCATTGGTGGAGTAGGATGCAGCCTTGCAAAATTGACCATCCAATGGACGAATGCCTTCATCTATCACGGCAGTTGCCTTGCCTTTGTCATCACCTGAGGAAAATGTTCGTTTGAGGACTTCAATTGGAGGCAAGTAGCTACAGTGGTTCAGAGTATCAGCCTTGTAATTGAGTGAAGACCTTGTCCTGATGAACCTCATAATCCATGGTGCATAAGGCTTCACTCAAATGGTGACATAGCAATATTCGCGAGTCCTCATGAAGAAATCATGGAAGTTTATGGGAACACCATGAATGATATTGAAGAGCATATTCTTCATGATGCCAACGACTTCTTCATCATTTGAGTCGTGGCCTTTGATAGGACTCATTGTCTTCGTCAGAATGCGATAGACAGTCCGAGGCACATCTGATAATTCCTTGACGAGGAATTTGAGTGCGAGGGCCTGCCACGGCTTGAAAAGGCTTCATCAGCACTTGCATGTAATGATTTGTAAGCTCAGGTTCATTGTAGACGCAATGAGCACCATCAAGGGGAGGACTGAGTGGGAGGGCACAAAGCAATTTAGTTGCTGGTGCCTTGTAGTGAGTATTTTCTGACATCCAGTCCAGCACCCATGACTTCACATCTTCAGGATTTCCTGTGATGTGCAGCGTCGCATAGAATTTAAGAATGAGTTCTTCATTCCAATCACAGATGTCAGTGCAGAAATTCAGCAATCCAGCATCGTGAAGAACGCTGAGGACTGGCTCGAAGCCTGGCAGACATTCCATGTCCACGTGAGGAATGTGTGCATGATCGAAGACTTTGTCTTTGTCGAATAGCACATAGGAATAAAAGTTGGCTTGACTAGCAGTCCGAAGCGCCTCTTCCTTATGCGAGCGAGAATCATAAGGGTTGTATGTCAGTGAAGAAAACATGCTCGCCAAAGAAGTCTTGACCTTGAAGTTTTGCTTAGCGAGAATGGATCCTTTGGTTTTGGCAGAGGAGTGTCGGTGAGTTGCATCACTACCTCGGGAATCACAATCTCAGGTTCTTGGTGAGGAATTTCTGGTTCCTCTTCATTTGCGATATGCGTGTTCAAAGGATCAGCGGCGGCAGGTTCTTGACACTAGTGGCTGGAATTTCTTCATGCCAGACGAGGTGGGATGAGTTTCTTGAGCCAGTTGAGCGGTTGGTGCGAGGGGTGAGGTATTTGTTGTATTGGGGTGAAGAGTGGAGAATTGGGATCTTGACTTTCCCAAAAGTCATCATTCATCACAGGCGTAGTGCATCCAATATCCATGTCTTCATCTTCAATTTCTTCAACGCCCGACCTCTTCATTTGTGAACCGAGGCATTGGCGAGGAGACAACAGGTGTTGAAGGGATCGCATCCACTTCAATTTCTTCATCAATCTGCTCTGACGAAGCAGCAGAATGATTTTCTTCATCAGATCCGCTAGGGATCACATATTCTTCAACAAAAGGAACAAGGTCCTTTGATGGCATGGTGGAAATCGGAACAGCATCAATCGGATTTTCAAACGAGTTGGTCATAGGCTTCATCTTCTTTGGAGCTGAAGATTACGAAGCGGTGATGCTTTCCTTTTCTTCACTGTAGCTCGCTCTGCAGCCTTGGTCTTCTTCACATTTGATGCAGATGGAAGGATAGGAGTTGGTGTAGGCACGGGAGGAGCTGAGGAATCTGTTTGAATTTCCTCGGTATGAATCGATGCGATTGCTGACTTCTTCAGTTTCTTCAAGCGCACCACTAGTGGATGCCCTGGCAATTTCTTCAGCGGATGGAATGGAGTCATCAACCCTGGAACTAGCATTTTCTTCAGCAAGCTGAAAATCATCATTGGTGCTGGCATGTTTGAGGGAGTCCTGGATTAGGGGGTGTCCGGATAGCCGAACTATCACCGTTGGCCGGACTCCTGGACTATGAAGATACAAGATTGAAGACTTCGTCTCGTGTCCGGATGGGACTTTCCTTGGCGTGGAAGGCAAGCTTGGCGTCTGGATATGTAGATCTCCTACCATTGTAACCGACTCTGTGTAACCCTAACCCTATCCGGTGTCTATATAAACCGGAGGTTTTAGTCCGTGGGGACGAACAACAATCATACCATAGGCTAGCTTCTAGGGTTTAGCCTCTACGATCTCATGGTAGATCTACTCTTGTACTACCCATATCATCAATATTAATCAAGCAGGAGTAGGGTTTTACCTCCATCGAGAGGGCCCGAACACAGGTAAAACATCGTGTCCCTTGTCTCCTGTTACCATCCGCCTAGACGCACAGATTCGGGACCCCCTACCGAGATCCGCGGTTTTGACAACGACATTGGTGCTTTCATTGAGAGTTCCTGCGTAGCCGTTGCTTTGTCGAGGAAGGATGCCTCATCCGTCTTTAAAAAGCGGCACCGTTGCTAAAGGAGCTTTGTACCGGCCAAACTCTCCGACTAAGCGGTTTTCTTATGACCGCTGTTAGGCGCCAGCGCCGGCGATGACCTCTCGGGTCATCGAAAGCAATCTTCACGTTAACTCGGAACTCGCCCGGCAGTTAGATCCGATGGAGCTCTCTTCCTTAAACGAGCTCTTGGATCGCGCCATACGCCACAGGAGTCGCTTCTGAGACTACGATCGATTGGGCCTAAAACCGATCCGAGAGAGATCAACTCTCCCGGGCTACCCACCACGTTCTTTGTGGTAGAGGAACAATACGGCGAATCTTCTCCTACCTTAAGGACTAGCTATGTCCGGATTCCTGACCCCTCCACGCCGGATTCCCGCGGAGGGGAGGACACCACTCAAGCCCTGAACTTAAAGTCAGGCAGAAGGCTAGATTCATTGGACAACCTCCAAAAACCCAAGCTTCCAAGTTCGGAAACTTCTTGGCCCATGAGTCTTAGATCGGACGGGGTTCGGAATTTAATTCCACCCGCCCACCCAAACATAAGCGATCTATCCCAAATCCGGCAAGAGCCCGGTGAAACAGCAAATCATTACTGGGCCATATTCCTCCTGGTTATGTACAGGATAAAGGATTGCCGCGAGGAGGACGCAATCTCATTCTTCTACAATAATTGCACGGACAAGGGAATCCTAAACGCCATAAGTTGTCGTGAAATTACACGCTTCACTGACTTGGCGTCCATAGTACGAAAGTACTGCGCGATGGAGAGCGCCTGGAAAACCGAAATCAAATTTTGGGATAATCCGGCCCCGAATACGACCCTAGTCCAAAATAAAAGGGTGCATCATCACCGGGCACACAGGGTTACATACCAAAAGCAACCCCCCAAAGGGCATGGAACCGTACTGGAGGGATGGCTCAATGGACCCTGCAAAATTCATAGCACAGAGGGCGCCACTCCAACTCATAGTGAGGGAGTCCTGGACTAGGGGGTGTCCGGATAGCCGAACTATCATCTTCGACCGGACTCCTAGACTATGAAGATACAAGATTGAAGACTTCGTCCCGTGTCCGGATGGGACTTTCCTTGGCGTGGAAGGCAAGCTTGGCAATACGGATATGTAGATCTCCTACAATTGTAACCGACTCTGTGTAACCCTAACCCTATTCGGTGTCTATATAAACCGAAGGGTTTTAGTCCGTAGGACGAACAACAATCATACCATAGGCTAGCTTCTAGGGTTTAGCCTCTACGATCTCGTGGTAGATCTACTCTTGTACTAACCATATCATCAATATTAATCAAGCAGGAGTAGGGTATTACCTCAATCGAGAGGGCCCGAACACAGGTAAAACATCGTCTCCCTTGTCTCCTGTTACCATCCGCCTAGGCGCGATTCGGGACCCCCTACCCGAGATCCGCGGTTTTGACACCGACATTGGTGCTTTCATTGAGAGTTCCTACGTGTTGTCACCAATAGGCCCGATGGCTCCTTCGATCATCAACAACAGCGCAGTCCGGTGAGACTTTTCTCCGGACAGATCTTCATATTCGGCGGCTCTGCGCTGCGGGCCAATTAAGCAGCCATCTGGAGCAGATCGAAGCTACGCCCCTGGCCATCAGGTCAGATTTGGAAGCTTGAACTATATGGCGATGTCGCGGAGATTTGATCTTCGACGGATTCGAGCCACGGCCGGCGTGCCGCACTATCTCGATGGATGCGATCTAGCTACGCCACCGAGCGGTGCCACAGAGGCCGCGATGCCGCTCCGACCTTTAATCCAGCGGTTCCCCGATCGAGGGCGAGTGGTTTGACACGCCTCGGGGCTACAATCTCAGCGGCGATTGAGCGAACTTCATCCTGTCGCTTTGCGAAAACCGTGACTCCAAGGTGCGGACTCCTCTCCGGACTCCGAACCCCAGCCCACCTTGTCGAATCCGATTGGGCGCGGTTATGGAGTTCACCACCGCGGACATCTTCGGCACTCGCCCTTTGGCGACATCCTGAATTCACTAAAGTCTCTCTCTTTATCCGGAGAGCCTGGCGAACTACGGTCAGGAAGGTCGGGATGCGGACGACGAAGAAATTCAACGCCCACCCACCACCCACTTTGTAGCCACTGTCGAAAGCTTAAACGACGTGCTCGATTTCGACTCCGAAGACATCGACAGTATGGACGACGATGTAGGAGACAACCATGAACCAGCACCTACAGGATACTGGGCAACCACCTCATCCCATGATGTATACATGGTGGACACACCTAAAGGAAGTGACGACGAGGAACAACGGGACACTACGAAGGATAAATCCCTCGAAAAACAGTCAAAACGACAACGTAAACGCCGCACCAAGTCCCGCCTCGACAAAAACCCAGCCATAGAGCAGGGTGAACCGGTGCACGACGAACATGCTACCGAGCAACCGTCCGAACAAGACAACTTGGATGAACAACCCGTCCCCGGCGAAGACAACAGTCCAGATGATCTCACGCCGGACAAATTGTTGGAGCAGAAGAACCTCCACAAAAGGCTCGTTGCCACTGCGCGTAGCCTGAAAAAGCAGAAGCGGAAGCTCAAAACAGCGGAAGATGCACTCAAAATCAGATGGAGCAAAGTACTCAACACCGTAGACAAGTACGGCGACAGTCGCCGAACAAAGAGCTACCCAAAGAGAAAACTACTGCACGAATTTGATGAGGAGGCCGTAGAATCCCCACAATCAAAAAGCAAGAAGGCCACCCGGTCGGATGGACGACCCCACGGCAAACAGAGAGCGGCAAATGGCGCCGCACACAAGCGATGGCGATCCGCATAAGGATTCGCATCAAAAAGACGGCCCAATTAGGTCCATCTATGGGCCGAGAAAGCAAGCTCTTCAAAGCAATGCAACAAGCCAAATATCCGAACATCAC
The DNA here is from genome assembly GCA_021605145.1 of Aegilops bicornis. Taxonomy (NCBI): domain Eukaryota; kingdom Viridiplantae; phylum Streptophyta; class Magnoliopsida; order Poales; family Poaceae; genus Aegilops; species Aegilops bicornis. The sequence continues at coordinate 73,351,796 of CM038671.1, read as the reverse complement.
GGCACACCCAAATATAGGGGTGCCGCACACCCCCTATGTTTCACCGATGAGGTACTGGATCACGAATTCCCAGCAGGATTCAAACCCATAAACATAGAGGCATACGATGGAACAACAGACCCTGGAGTCTGGATTGAGGATTACATCCTCCACATACACATGGCTAGAGGAGATGATCTCCACGCCATAAGGTACCTACCCCTCAAGCTCAAAGGGCCAGCTCGGCATTGGCTTAAAAGCCTTCCCGAAAACACCATCGGAAGTTGGGAAGAGCTCGAGGATGCATTTCGGGTAAATTTTTAGGGGACCTATGTCCGCCCTCCGGATTCAGACGATCTAAGTCACATAACTCAACAGCCGGAGAGTCAGCCGGAAATGCAGGAACAGGTTCCTTACCAAAAGCGAACCAAATAGTCGATTGTCCGGACGCCAAGCCTTAGCAGCCTTCAAACACAACGTCCGAGATGAATGGCTCATGAACACCTCGGCCAAGAAAAGCCGAGAACAATGGCCGCACTAACAAGCCTCATGACCCGCTTTTGCGCGGGAGAGGATAGTTGGCTAGCAAGATGCAGTACCAGCGACCCAAGTACATCCGAAGTCAGGGATGGGAACGGGAAACCACGACGCAGCAAGGACCAACACCGGATTAAGGGGGATGGTTCAAAGAGCGCGGCAGTCAACGCCGGATTCAAAAGCTCACGGCAGAACAATAAAAAACTGCCCCTTAAGGATAATAGCGATGAGCTATCCAACTTAAACAAAATCTTGGACAAGATATGTCAAATCCACAGTACTCCCGGGAGGCCTGCAAACCATACCCACAAAGATTGTTGGGTCTTCAAGCGATCCGGCGGACTCAACGCCCGAACACAAGGGCTCGACACACCAAGTGAGGATGATGACGAGCACCACAAGCGAGCCCGGAAAACAAAAGAATCTCCCATAAGAGGTTAAAACGGTAAACTCACTACGTGATAAAAGGGAAAAACAATGGCGCCCACTAAAGCTGCAGCGCCCGCAGACTACCCTAGCGGAGTACCAACACTGGTTGTCAAAACCAATCACCTTCGACCATCAGGATTACTCCGAAAGTATTTGGAATGCAGGATGGACTGCCTTGATATTGGATCCCATAATTGAAGGATTCCAATTTACACAAGTCCTCATGGGCCGGTGGCGATGACATAAACCTGATATATCGAGGACACAATCCATGAGGATGGGGATAGACCCAACCAAAATTCGCCATAACAACACCTCCTTCAAAGGGGTAATGCCAGGCCTATATGCCCATTGTACGGGCTCCCTACTGTTAGAAGTTGCGTTCGGCTCATCCGACAACTTCCGCCGTGAAAAGCTAACCTTCCACATCGCCCCATTCGAAAGTAGCTATCAAGCACTACTGGGGCGTGAAGCTTTCGCCCGCTTTAACGCAATACCGCATGATGCATCTCTTACACTTAAAATGCCCGGTCCACATGGCATCATCTCATTAAAAGGGAGTATTAAGTGTTACTCGAGCACGGAAGAATGCAATGCTGCCTTGACAGCCCCACATCAATCCGGCTCCGCTAACCAAAGCATCTGAATAGGTAATTCAAACCTCGGACACGGCTAGACGAGTCCGGCGCCTACTAGCGGCATACCCCCGTACAAGGGGCTGCACGCATGTACAACAAGAGACAATAAAGCTCAATTTTATTTACTTTTCAAACAATACTCTGTTTATTTCATATAAAGTACATTTTTTGCACGATCCTTTTTCTTTTCAACTAAGTTCCTCTCTCTTACAGATGAACAAATGTGCTACACCCGTCCAGGATACGGCTGCGCGGAGACACACGGTATGAGGCGTGCGGTAGGGACCCGTTGCAAGGATTCTTTTTCAGATTAAGACCATCGTAAACCTTTTTACTGTCTCTTGTTGATACACATCCCCGGTTCCTAGCTATAACCGAGGTGGAGGCTGGCGCTTTGGCATCGGCCACACGGAATTTTTGCGTGCACGGACACCGGGGCTCGTGGCATTATTCTGCCCGTTTTATAAAGACCGAATACCTCGGGGAGTGTTGGCGTCTCGATTAGGCCTTATATGCATCAGCTCCGAATCATGTCTTTAGTCAAATGTTGGGTTTGCCCGGCTCACGTGTTTTGCTGCCTTACGTTCCGTTCTATCGGCTAGCGGCACCGGGGAGAACTCTGCGATTGTGCCCGGTTCGGCGGGCGAGCACCTCGATGAGAGAAAGCCAAACTGACTATCATGATATAGCGAGAGACTGGTCAACCACTCGATGACTCACCGGAATGTTTAGAATTCCTCCGCATTAACGAAGGACCGTTTTTGGTCGTGCACATACGCACTCGAATTCGGGAGAGTGCGGTGCCCCCAGGGGCTATATAGTAGCCCCACCCTCGAACCCCTATGGCTAAGTGAAAGTGATAAAGCATTATAGTCAGGTTGCCTAGTTTGCTACGCCACCACCTCCTTCACAGGACCAAGACGTTGGATTAAGTGTGAAAAGCACGACTTCTTTGCAAACACCTCCACACTATGTGCGTGGGGGCTGAAGCCGAAGACTGCCATCTTTCAGGTTATATACATATATGCATCAACGGCCGCACAGGAGGTAGTTCACTACTTGAAGGCACAAGTATAAAAAGTTCTTACATTAAATTGAAACGTTGTTTCACAAATCATACATGTCATTTAAACATAATATCCTTCGAGCACTGCGTCTCTATTAAACGAGTGCCTTGCAGGACTTCCTCAAAATAGTGCTCGGCAGGTACTCGGCTTCTGTCCGAGTCTTGGGATGCAATGTCGGTGGCCTTCATCTCCGCCCAGTATGTCTTGACACGGGCAAGAGCCATCCGCGCTCCCTCTATACTGCGCCGATCGCTTCATTGCGTCGTCTGTGATACCGCACCAAGGAACTGCTGCACTAAGCCAAAATAACTCTTTGGCTGGGGTCCGCCTGGCCACAAATGAGTAAGGACATGCTTCATGGAAAGTCCGGATAATCGATTCAGTTCGGCCCATTCGGCCAACCGATCGGACAACGGAAGAGGACACTCCGGACTATGGAACTGCGACCAATATAGCTCTTCCCTTCTGTGCCCCTTCTGGCCTCGGAAGTGCTCAACCGCGTCCGCAGCGCTCGCCGCTAAGTCTAGATAAGCATACTTCGGATCCGTATATTTCCTCCGCAGCAGAAAAGGCTTTCCAGCAGCAACATCCACAGCCTGACACAGCTCTTTCTTTGCAGCTCTCATTGCGGAGCGGGCATCCTTGGCTTCGGCGGTGGCCTTTTTTAACTCCTCTTGCTCCGCTTGACGTTCTTTTTCAAGAACCCCGTAGCGGTCGGTAGCATTCTTCAACTTTATGGCCATATCGGCCATTTCCTCTTTGCTTCGGCAGTGAGCAGCCCGTTCGGCCCTTAAAGCGGCCGCATTACTATTTCTGGCTTGCTCTTTAGCTCGGGCGAGTTCCGCCCGCAGCTCCTCCACAGCAGCGACACCACCTGCATTAAGCATACAAGTAGTAAGGCACGGGCATCATGCTCCCTTACTAAGTGTCCGCGGACAAGTCGCATACCTTGTGACTCATCAAACCGTTTGTTGACCAGCGCGATGTCCGCATCCGCCTCGTCAAGTTGCCGCTTTAGTTCAGCAAATTCATCAGTCTGGCTGGCCACCGGACGCCCCGCCACCTATTTAGGAGCGGCGATATGTTATAACTGAGATTATGATCCTCGACGCAGCTTGTCAATTTTGACAACATCTTGAGTCTCAGGGGCTACTATCTATACAGGGCGCATTCTATATGCATAACTGTCAGAAGGTACATCATTTTTGCGTACCTCGAACCCCGTCAGCAAGCTTCTGACGGCTTCATGCAATCCGCTCTCGGCGGACGCGATTTATTCAATCACCGCACCCATTAGTGCACGGTGATCTTCACGAGATAACCGCTTCGCCCGGCCAGATCCTTGGCTCCTCCGACCGCACACCGGTGGCGTCGGACCTTCCGACCTGCCGGACCGGAGAAAACCCTCGGGGACGACACCTCAGTGGTCGTCCACCTCGCATGAAGGTGCGGCGGTGGAGGCGTTCGCTCTCCATCATCTCGGAAGAAGATCCCCAAGGCGAGCTCTGCTGAGAAGGGCTGAGATCCGAACTACAAGGTACAATTCCGGTTATCTTGAAATAAATCTGAGGATGTTCTTTATTCACATGACCCCTTCTTTTTACTTACGGCTCACTTTGGAGGGCTGATCCCCTTGGGGAAATTGTGCGGCTGGGGTACTTCCCGGTAGCTGGACCCTCGGCGAAGATTTCTTTCCCTCTTTGAGGCCTTGACCTCCGGATCTTCGAAGCGGTCCTCTTCTCTCCTTGGAGGGTGGGATTTTTATCTCTCCTTCCTTGAAAGCCTCCTTCGTGGAGGCGATTGCTTCCCGCTCCCCCTTCGCCTTCTTCAAAAGGCGCGGCCTTCAACATCTTGGTCAGCATGGGATCCGCCGTGGTCTCTGGGAGGGAGCCGGCCACCTTATCAACTTTGCCTTCGCTATCCACTCCTGTTCAAATAACAACTCCTTTAAGGGCAAGTTTATGATAAATGAACGGACAGACGGTCCGGGTACAAGACTACTTACTTGAGCATCTGGGCGATTGCAGCTTAGTCCTGCATCCTCAGTCAGGTCCGGACACTTCTCTTGTGATCCGAAGAACAGCTTATACATCTCCACGGGCGTCGTACCCATAAAATGTTGGAGAACTCGTGGTCCCTCCGGGTTAAATTCCCACAGACGGAGGGAGCGACGTTGGCAGGGCAGAAGGTGCTGAATCAACAGAACCTGCGCCACTACGACCAGATTGATCTCTCTTTCTTTGAGGTCTCGAATACGGCCCTGCAAAAGAGGAACGTCCTTGGACGGCCCCCAGTCGAGCCCCTTGTTGACCCATGACGCCAACCGTTGTGGTGGACCTGAAAGGAAGGCAGGAGGCGCCACCCATTTGGTGCCCCTGGGAGCGGTGATATAGAACCACTCCCGTTGCCACAAACCAAGCTCCTCTTGAAAAGAGCCCTCGGGCCACGGAGCATCAGCACACTTGCTTATAACCGCCCCTCTGCACTCTGTTTGTTGCCCCTCGATCATCTTTGGTTCCACCTTGAAGGTCTTGAGCCACAGTCCAAAGTGAGGGGTAATACGGAGGAAGGCTTCACATATGACAATGAATGACGAGATATGGAGGATGGACTCCGGATTCAAGTCATGGAAATCCAGCCCATAATAAAACATGAGCCCCCGCACAAAGGGATCCGTCGGAAGCCTAAACCCGAAGGAAGTGGGACACAAACACCACGCTCTCGCCGGGCTCGGGAGTGGGAATAACCTGCCTGGAGCAGGCAGCCTATCTGAAATCTCGCGGTTAGATACTGGCGTCTCGCAGCTTTAGCACATCTTCTTACATGTGAAGAAGACATCCATCGGCTGAGCTGATCGGAGCGGACATCGTCGAAGGTCCGAATCGCCTAAATCTGAAGCTTTGGGTGTTAGAACTTCGAAGCGAGGCGAACTTCGATGGAGGGTGGAAAAAAGAAGGGGGCCCTGGTCTCATTATAAAGAGGTTGAATACCAAGAGCCCTCCCCGTAGTCGATTGGGACTCGCCTTCGATAGAGGAGGCGTGCCAACGGGCACGGTCAGGTTACCCACGTCCGTATTGATGAGAATCCCGGAATAAGGGGGGCACGATCTACGCTTTGATAAGACGTGTCAAGCAAACCGCCTCGCTAAACGCGCTGAGGTGGGACAGTAAAAACGATTCAAATAAAGGCTTGGTCGTGGTGTGATGTCACGCCGCGGAATACGTTAGCAGATCTGTGCAAAAAGTTATTCTCTCTACGGTGGTATGTGGAACTTGTTTTGCAGAGCCGGACACTATCCTGGTGTTCAAAACCTTCTATGAAGTATTTGGAGAAGGAACCCGCCTTGCAATGCCGAAGACAATATGCGCGCCGGACTAAATCGTCATTGAAGCCTGGTTCGAGAGACTCTTGAGGAGTCCTTGACTAGGGGGTGTCCGGATAGTCGAACTATCATCTTCGGCCGGACTCCTAGACTATGAAGATACAAGATTAAAGACTTCGTCTCGTGTCCGGATGGGACTTTCCTTGGCGTGGAAGGCAAGCTTGGCGATACGGATATGTAGATCTCCTACCATTGTAACCGACTCTGTGTAACCCTAACCCTATTCGGTGTCTATATAAACCGAAGGGTTTTAGTCCGTGGGGCGAACAACAATCATACCATAGGCTAGCTTCTAGGGTTTAGCCTCTCGATCTCTTGGTAGATCTACTCTTGTACTACCCATCTCATCAATATTAATCAAGCCGGAGTAGGGTATTACCTCCATCGAGAGGGCCCGAACCTGGGTAAAAACATTGTGTCCCTTGTCTCCTGTTACCATCCGCCTAGACGCACAGTTCGGGACCCCCTACCCGAGATCCGCCGGTTTTGACACCGACACATAGCCTTAGAGCATGTTGGATACTACGGAGGTGGCCAAAAGTGGCGAAGAGCTCTTAGCTCCAGAGCACCAGCCCAGCAATACCAGTACGGTATTAACAGTCTTCGAGACTTTCACATCAAATAATATGCGGAAACGAACACTCCATGACCTTGCGAAGTCTACCAGATAGCAACAATAAATCCATGGGTGACACGGCTATTACCTTTAACGCCCGATGTGAACCTAAATTCGAACAGCCCGAGCACCGGCCGCATTGGTCCTCAGTCCAATAGTGGACGGCTTTCACCTTACCAAGGTACTCATGGACGGTGGCAGCGGATTAAACCTCATCTACGAGGAAACCCTTCGAAAAATGGAAATAGACTGGAGCCGCATTGAGCAAAGCAGCACAACCTTTAGAGGAATAATCCCCAGTCGGGAAGCATGTTGTACAGGAAAGATCACACTGGATGTGGTGTTCGGCACGCCATACAATTATAGGTCCGAGGAGGTCACATTCCAAGTGGCCCCGTTCAGCAGCGGATACCACGCTCTATTAGGGCGAGAGGCATTCACAATTTTTCAAGCTATACCCCCATTACGGGTACATGAAGCTCAAAATGCCCGGACCCAACGGAATTATCACTCTCGCTAGTGACCCGGACATAGCGCTCCGCGCCGAAAATAAAACAACCGCACTTGCCCTTGAGGCACTATCCGAAGCCCTAGCGGCAGAGGAACTCAACATCTTTGCGCTCCCACGGTGAACAGGGGGCGATGTGATACTCGATAAGAGATCCAAGTCCACCTGTTTTAAACCGGCGAGCGAAAATAGTCAAATTCCAAGTCCATCCAACGGACCCTACAAAAACGGCCTCCATCGGGGCACAATTAAACCCTGATGTGGACGCCGCACTACGAGAATTCCTACGCGAAAATTGGGACATTTTTGCCTGGCACCCTTCAGACATGCCAGGAATCCCACGCCGGCTGGCCGAGCACAGCCTAAATATCCTAAAAGGATTCAAGCCAGTCAAACAAGCTCTTCGGCGTTTCTCCGAACCCAAGAGACAGGCCATGGGAGAGGAGCTAGCCAAACTATTGGAGGCCGGATTCATCGAGACATTAAACATCCGGACTGGCTAGCAAACCCGGTAATGGTACCAAAGAAGGACAAATCCTGGCGCCTATGTGTCGATTTTAAGGACCTTAACAAGGCTTGCCCAAAGGATCCCTTCCCCTCCCCGCATCGATCAAATTATCGACGCTACCGCAGGTTTACAATTCATTGTGTTTCCTCGACGCATACTCCGGCTACCACCAAATTAAGATGGCAGAGCCATACCAAGCCGCAACGGCATTCATCACTCCATACGGCCCATTCTGCTTCAACACAATGCCCTTTGGGCTCAAAAATGCCGGCGCAACATATCAGCGCAAGATTCAGACATGTCTGGCAAACCAGATCGGCAAAACAATGGAGGAATATGTAGACGATGTGATCGTCAAATCCAAGCATGTCGAAACCCTAGTCGACGACTTGAGGCTCACATTCGATAATCCCCGAACATATGACATCAAGCTCAACCCAGAAAAATGCGTTTTGGCGTACCCGGAAAGCTCTTGGGCTTCATTGTATCCGGTAGAGGAATTGAAGCAAACCCAGCCAAGATCCGAGCTCTGTCACAATTGGATATCGCCAAAGACCTCAAACAAATACAAAATTATTTGGATGCGTGGCGGCTCTAAGGCGCTTTATCTCCGCTTAGGAGAAAAGGCATTACCCTTTATCGCCTCCTCCGGCCGAACAACAGTGGGCCGGATGCCGCCACGGCCGGACTCGAAGAAATCAAAGCCATATTAGCAACAAATCCGGTCCTGGTCACGCCCAACATGGGCGAACCAATGCTATTATACATCGCAGCAACCCATCAAGTTGTAAGCACGGTGCTCGTTGTCGAACGAGAAACGGACGGACACAAGTTCCCTCTCCAAAAACCAGTTTACTACGTGTCCACTGTCCTAACTCCATGCAAGTCACGGTACCCGCATTATCAAAAGATAGCATACACGGTGTTCATGGCATCCCGGAAGCTGCGACACTACTTTCAAGAGTGTTCGATAATAGTAGCCTCCGAAGTACCTCTTAATGACATTATAAACAACCGTGATGCAACGGGACGGATTGCTAAATGGGCCATTGAGCTCCTCCCGTTCGACATAACCTACAAGCCACGGCGAGCCATTAAGTCACAAGTTTTGGCTGACTTCGTCGCCAAATGGACTGAAGCCGAACTCCCTAAAGAGTACGGCGCATATTCCAACTGGATCATGCACTTCGACGGCTCCAAAATGTTGGCGGCACGAAATTTGGCGTCGTTGCTCGACGTCCGCAACCGGAGATACAGTCCAATACGTATTTCAAATAATATACACGGACTCCAACAACGCGGCGAATCTGAGGCCCTTCTACATGGTCTCCGGATGGCAGTCTCCATGGGCATTCAACGCCTAGAGGTGCACGAGGATTCGAACCTCGCGATATCTCAAATAAATGGGGACTTTGAAGCCAAGGATCCGAAAATGGCAGCTTATCGCAATGCCATCCTAAAAATGTCAGCTCGGTTTGAGGGGCTCAAATTTCACTATATAGCCCGGGATAACAACCAGGCAGCAGACTTGTTGGCACGCATTGGCGCAAAGCGCGATGCCGTCCCCCCCAACATCTTCCTAGAGAGGCTTTTCAAGCCATCTGTATTATGGGAGGGAGAGTCCGGAAATAACAACCCGGACCCAACCACACTGCCCCGCACCGAACATTCCGACATATTTGGTGGTCCCGTCAACGAGATAACACCGTCAGCCCACGCAATAATGGCAGTCATTGCACCGTGGACAGAACCATTCCTAGCCTACCTAACTAGGCAGGAACTTCCTGAGGACCAAAACGAGGCCCGCTGCATAGTGCGGTGGTCTAAAGCCTATAAGGTCCATGAGGGGGAGCTTTATAGGAAAAGCACAACCGGAGTCCTTCAAAGGTGTATCTCCGAAGAGGAAGGGCGGAATATCCTGGCTGAAATTCATGCCGGACTCGGTGGGCACCATGCCGCAGCCCGGGCCCTTGTAGGCAAGGCTTTCCGTACAGGATTTTATTGGCCGACGGCCCGGGCAGACGCTCAAGACTTAGTCCAACGATGCGTCGGTTGCCAGCTCTTTGCTAATCAAAGCCACGTGCCATCCACCGCCCTCAAAACTAAACCCATCACCTGGCCCTTCGCGGTCTGGGGGCTTGACATGGTTGGACCCCTTAAAGGAGGAACCCACAAGCAAAAATACCTATTGGTCATGGTGGATAAGTTCACCAAATGGATAGAGGCCAAGCCTGTAAAGACGGCCAAATCCGGACCGGTGATAGACTTCATACCAGGGGTAGTACACCGTCACGGCGTCCCCCATAGCATCATCACTGATAACAGCACGAACTTCACAGCCGATGAGGTCAAACTCTGGTGCAAAAACATGGGCATCAAGCTCGACTACGCTTCAGTCTATCACCCCCAAACTAACGGAAAGTCGAGCGAGCAAACGGTCTAATCATGAGCGGCATTAAACCCAGACTAGTGCAGTCCCTCAAGGAATCTAACACGCATTGGGTAGAGGAGCTCGACTCCGTACTCTGGGGGCTGCGGACCATGCCGAATCGCACTACCGGATTCACACCATTTTTTATGGTATCTGGTAGAAGGCAGTTTGCCCTGCGACATAATTCATGACTCACCTCGGCGTGCGCGTATGCGAAGAAAGAGAAGCCGAGCTCGATCGGCAGGACAGTTTGGACGCCTTGGAGGAGGAGCGCGACGTGGCAAAAGCTCGTTCCACATTCTATCAACAACAGTCTCGAAGATATCAAAGCAGGAAAGTATGGGCCAAAGCTTACAATGTTGGCGAACTAGTTCTACGCCTACCGGACAAGAAAAAGGACAAACTCAAGCCAAATGGGAGGGTCCCTTCATCATCGACCAAGTCCTGACCGGCGGAGCGTACCGTTTGCGAAACGCATCGGATAACCGACTCGAGCCAAACCCATGGAACGCAACCCGTCTCCGAAGATTCTACGCCTAGCGCCGGATTCTGAGTTCGTCTCCTTCCTCCGTCTATATTTTATACTTTAAGCTGTCTTTTATTTCTCTCCTTCTTCCTCCTTTTTTCCGAAGCCGTTAAAGGCTTGTTTGCGCATTGTTCGCACACACTTGATGCGCTATCCGTGCTCATTATACCTGGGGGCTTCTTTAACAGAAGCTTATTTATACGGGCTTTATGCCCAACACATGTGTCACACTTCCGCATGTACCTTTTATTCACCATTATATGCATCGATATGACTTAATTTTGGCCAAGCTGGGTTGCCTGGCTCTTGTGCTTACCCTACGTTCCCGATTGCTCGGCTAGGTGGTAAAGGGAGCACCTCTGCGATTGTTACCACCGGGTCAGCCGGACGTGTACCTCAGACTGGGTGAAGCTGAAAGCTAGCATTCTTAAGGGAATATTCGGTCGGTGAACTAAAAGACGATTTTTTATTTTTTATTTATCTGCCCCTAGATGCTTTTCTGCTTTTTTTCGCAGTCCGGACATGCACTTTAGGGCATTCCTCCCAGGGAAAGGAACCCCTAACGGAACTATTCTCCCTGGAAGATGTTTCTTACTAACCATGTAATATAACATAACTAGTTGGGCACTTGTGTGATAAAGCACTCATGACCCCTACGCCTGGTCTCCACACATGCCCCGGTTTTTACATAACCACGAGGGTATTCGGACACACTCCGAACTATTGGGTCCCAAGGTTGAAGCGAAAAGGTCCGCTACGACAAACAATCTACAATCCGGCTAGAAGGCATTTTACATGCCATTTTAAATTACATAGTCAAATTGACTGATCGTATTCCTCTTCAATGCCGTCTAATAGGTTCTCTAGTTTACAGTCCTGCTGGGAATACTTTGCGGCCAACTCTATTGGTTGTACACTAAGCTCACAGGGATATCCTTCCCGTCGGGCCCCACAAGTCCGACCTCGGCCATGTGGTTTGGGTCCGCCTTCGTGTACCGCGTCTTCACCATGGCCCAGGCCTCCCTGGCGCCTTGACGACAGGCCGATATCTTCCATAGTTGGAAGCGCCGCCGTGCTCCCTGAAGCTTCTCTGCAAGCTCTCCAAGGCCTTGAGCGGGGAGATAGATGGCCACAAGGCACAGGCGGCGCCTTTCATCACTGCCGAACTTCGTTCATGCAGTTGCCATAGCTCGGGAAGAAGGTCACCCGTAGAACCGGGCATTTCCTCTGCAGGACGACCCGTGAGCATACCTACAGACATAACTCTGTTAGTTGACTTCCTCGATGAACTCTTTTTCAAAGTTCGCTCAAGCACTTACTATAAATGCCGTGACGAAGTCGCCGATTCTCCTTCACGGAGTCAGACAGCTGGGCACGAACATCCTTTAGTTCCTCACCCAGCTGGGTGTTGGCATCTTGGAGATTATTTTTCTCTTGCCTCACCCTTGTAAGCACATTCTCGCCGGCCTTCAACCGGCACAAGAGCTGTTGCTTGTCCGGATCTAGTCCGGCGCCATCTGCAATATTATTGTCAGATTTGCACACACGCCGCACTTCACAAACTACTTATCTTTTGAAGCATATATTACCAGAGGGGGTCTCTGTGGCTCCCCCTGTAGTGGCTAGTGTGGCCTCAAATTGGGCCTTGCATTCTTCAAGCTCCTGGGACAGTCGGGTATTCTTTTTTGTAAGATCATGCATAACAAATGATCCTTAAATCAGTTATTCTAACTATTTTTAGTCTTGGGGGCTACTGGCATATATAACTGTTAAATTTCCTCACTCGTATGACTTTTACATACTGCTCCGTGGCTCTGGCTAGACCATCTTGAGCGGCACGGAGTGCGCATCTCCCGAATTAAAGGCATGCAATGCCTCTTGGGAGAAACATGCGTCACGAAGAACTATCCGGCGGCGCCTGTGATTCATGGCACTCTCCACCTCGGAGTTGGTGGCGGACAATCTGTCGGCATCCTGCAGCCGGAGGAGCATCCGACGCACGCCTCGTGCTCGCCTCCGCTTCTGGACCCGGCTTTGGAGCCTGGCTGGCAGAGGCTCGATTGGCAACCTCTCCGGACACAGTCCGGCGAGCGCTCTTTTTCCTAAAAAGAGCACCAGCGTTAGTACGCCTTCCAGGAATCAATCCTGGGAATATGGTGACGCGTCATACCGTTGCGGCGGCGTTTCGATCCGGACCGCACTTCTTTTTAGCCTGCGGGGCCGTGGTGCCCCTTGTTGGCTAGCCATCGCGGGCTCGGCCTCCTGCCTCGAAGGCACCCCCTGCGAAACACCATTGGTATACGGTGATCAAAAATAAGCACGGATGGGTCATTATCAGAGTATTGGGACCTCGATCTCGATTACTGTGAGGCTGGAAGTATTCCGGTAATCGGCCGCAATGGCAACCAAGGCATTATCGATGCTCGATTGGTGAAATACCCCATCAATCAGCTCCACCAATATGTCCGGATCCTCTTGGGAGGCTGGATCGAGGAGCCGTTCCGGATCCTCGGGTTGTGGAGGCGGGCTGTTTATGTCTTTTACAGCCTGGCGCAGTTCCTGCGTCAAAATCACAAAATGAGATACCTAACCATGGGAATACGGATCGGATGTGCAAAAAAGAAATGTCCGCTTACCCAGCTTTGAGGGTTGTTCATAGAAAATCCGTTCAATGGACTGACGCGGAGAAAATCCTCCTCTTCTCCCTTATGCAGACGGACAAGATCTTCACCAGATCGGTGACCGATCCGGCCCCTTACGGCCATGACGGGTGGCATCGTCCTCCCGTTGAAATCCCACATGGGTGGCCCCTATCTTTGGGCGGCTGCACCCCTGCATAATACATGTGGCCATGACACCGATCATGGTCAGTCCGGAATGAGCTAACAATCTTATTCGGCTCATCGGGTAAAGGCGTCCCTGTCGTCTTCCCTCACAGGGGGCTCATGGGCGCCAACTCGAGCGTTTCTTCAAAGGAGCATTGTTGAACTCCGGGAGACCGATCCGAACAGGATCCGGCAGCGGGACGTCTTCTATATAAAACCATTCCGAAGGCCAGTCTTCGGACGCCTTCTTCGGGGTTCCGGATAGATATCCGGTCCAGGCGATGTGCCACAGCTCGGCTCCGCCCACTTGCTATATTGACCCCTCATGAGAACGGGGTACAAGGCAGAATAATCTCTTCCACAGCGCAAAATGAGCCTCGACGCCCAAGAACAGTTCGCAAAGGGCCACGAATCCCGCGATGTGCAAAATGGAGGCAGGCGTAAGGTGGTGTAACTGGAGGCCGTAGAACTCCAAGAGCCCCCGGAGAAACGGATGAATTGGAAATCCGAGTCCTCTTACTAGATAAGAGACAAAGCATACCCGCTCTCCTTTGGAGGGATCGAGGACACTCTCCGCTTGCTTTCCGCCCTTATAGGTGGCGAGTCCGGCTCGAACCGGAACCATGAAGGCCAGGGGAAGAAATCCCTTGGTTTGGAGTGTCACTAGCTCGCTATGCAAGACTGAGCATCTCTCCCGATTTCCAGGCTGAGGGCTGGGAGCGCGAGAGGAGGAGCCGCGTCAACTGTCCATGATGGAATGGATTTTTGTCGAGGCGCCCGATGAAAGCTTCATGGAGGGAGGATGGTGTGACTTCGGATCTAGATCCTCGTCCCTTTTATAGGCGGCTCATTTGCACACCTAGGGGAATAAGTGTAAAAATACCCTGGCTTTTCGCATTCATTCAACACGTGGAAGATGGCCATTATTGGGCGTGGAAGCCAAGGAGCGCAGCATTTATCAGAAGCTGGACACTATTCGACAAGTATATGGAATTTGGAGAAGAAGCCGCCTCGCAATGCCAAAGACAATCTATGCGCCGGACTCATCACCATTGAAGCCTGGTTCGGGAGACTCTTGAGGAGTCTGGATTAGGGGTGTACGGATAGCGAACTATCACCGTTGGCGGACTCTGGACTATGAAGATACAAGATTGAAGACTTCGTCTCGTGTCCGGATGGGACGTTCCTTGGCATGGAAGGCAAGCTTGGCGATACGGATATGTAGATCTCCTACCATTGTAACCGACTCTGTGTAACCCTAACCCTATCCGGTGTCTATATAAACCGGAGGGTTTTAGTCCGTGGGGACGAACAACAATCATACCATAGGCTAGCTTCTAGGGTTTAGCCTCTCTGATCTCGTGGTAGATCTACTCTTGTACTACCCATATCATCAATATTAATCAAGCAGGAGTAGGGTTTTACCTCCATCGAAAGCGCCCAAACCTGGGTAAAAACATCGTGTCCCTTGTCTCCTGTTACCATCCGCCTAGACGCACGGTTCGGGAACCCCTACCCGAGATCCGCCGGTTTTGACACCGACAATGTTCTTCAGTAGGCTGAGCAGAGGATCCAGCCTGAGGAACTTCTTGTTGCGTTGGAGCTGCAACATTGGTGAACTTCTTAGTCAGGTTGACAAATCTGACTTTGGCTCCTTGCCAATCAGCATAATAAGCATCGAAGTCATCGCCGAGGGCTTTGATTTCCTGCTTGGATCTTGAGGAGTTCATCGGTTGTCATTTTGACAACGTTTTTCCTCGGAACTTCTCTTTCTGGCTCGAGCCTTCTTGATCTGCCTAGCCTTCTCAAATTTCCATTTCTCTTCAGTGATGAAATGGGTCAGCATGTGACTTTGGCCAGGAGTCAAATGAAAATCAGACATAGGGGTGTTTGGGTCCTTGTGCCAGAGATCAATGTAATCAAGGATCGCCCTTGGATCCAAAAGCAGTGGCACAGGTGTGCCTTTGGCTCTAGCGGCCCTTACTTGCACATCTCGATGATTTACGCAAGTTCATCATCATCGGCTTCATCGTCGAGATGGCACTTGGAAGGCAACCTATTTCTTCTTTGGACTTGGTGAGGACCTCGTCCAGCCATTGCCTTTGTCTTCAGCGGTGTGGGGCTCGATGAAGAATTTGGTGCTGGTGAGGAACTTCATTTGAGACACCAAAGGCAATAGAGATGCCTGCAGTCCTTTGGCACGTGGCCAGATGCACAGGTGCTGAGGACTTTGGAGGAGCTGCTGAGGACTTTTGAGGAGGAGCTGAAGATTTGGGAGGAGCAGGACTTTGGAGGAGCTGCTGAGGACTTTTCAGGTGAAGAATTAGTAGATTCTCGTTCAATGCACTTCAAACATGGAGGAACAAATTCTTCCTGAGCAACGCTGATCTGCCGAGCAAGCAATGAATCACGTTCCTCCTGAAGATCCTCATAACTCTCCCTTAGCTTCTCAAGATCTTGCTTTCTTTGAAGAAATTCATAAGAAAGCTTCTCATGATCAGATAAGAGAGTGTTATGATGACTCTAAAGATTATCAAACTTGGACTGAAGTCTCTGAAGATTTTCAGTCAAAGTTTTGGTGCAATCCATTTCTTCACCCAACATATCATCGCTCTTGTCTAGCATGTTTTGAACCTTTTCAAAAGCCTTTTGTTGTTTCACAGCAATCTTAGCAAGTTTAGAGTAGCTAGGCTTGAGGTTTTCATCAGATTCATCCTCACTTGATTCAGAGGAGGGATATTTGAGTACCTTGGCACCCTTTGCCATGAAGCAATAGGTGGGAGCGTAGTCATCATCGTCGTCGTCAGCCTTGTTGGGGAAATCATTCTCCTCAGAGTTGAAGATGGACTTGCTGACGAACGCAGTAGCGAGGGCTAGGCTCGCCACACGGCATTCTCGACTCCTCAGATGCCTCCTCTTCCTCATGTTCCTCAGATTTAGCTTCAGAGTCCATTTCCTTGCCTATGAATGCCCGAGCCTTCTTAGAGCTGCTCTTCTTGTGAGATGAAGACTTCGAGGATTTTGATGATGAAGACTTTGAAGATTTCTTATTCTTCTTTGAGTCACCAGAACTGTAATACTTGTATTTCTTCTTCTTTGAGTCCTTTTCCCACTGAGGACAATATTTAATGTAGTGACCGAGTTTCTTGCATTTGTGGCACAGTCTCTTCTTGTAGTCACGGCATGAGGAATTGATGTCTACTACACAACCTTCTCCTTGTAGACGTCGTTGGGCCTCCAAGTGAAGAGGTTTGTAGGACAATAGCAAATTTCCCTCAAGTGGATGACCTAAGGTTTATCAATCCGTGGGAGGCATAGGATGAAGATGGTCTCTCTCAAGCAACCCTGCAACCAAATAACAAAGAGTCTCTTGTGTCCCCAACACACCCAATACAATGGTAAATTGTATAGGTGCACTAGTTCGGCGAAGAGATGGTGATACAAGTGCAATATGGATGGTAGACATAGGTTTTTGTAATCTGAAAATATAAAAACAGCAAGGTAACTATTGATAAAAGTGAGCGTAAATGGTATCGCAATGCTAGGAAACAAGGCCTAGGGTTCATACTTTCACTAGTGCAAGTCCTCTCAACAATAATAACATACTTAGATCATATAACTATCCCTCAACACGCAACAAAGAGTCACTCCAAAGTCACTAACAGCGGAGAACAACGAAGAGATTATGGTAGGGTACGAAACCACCTCAAAGTTATTCTTTCCAATCAATCCATTGGGCTATTCCTATAAGTGTCACAAACAGCCCTAGAGTTCATACTAGAATAACACCTTAATACACAAATCAACCAAAACCCTAATGTCACCTAGATACTCCAATGTCACCTCAAGTATCCGTGGGTATGATTATACGATATCCATCACACAATCTCAGATTCATCTATTCAACCAACACATAGAACCTCAAAGAGTGCCCCCAAAGTCTCTACCGGAGAATCAAGACGAAAACGTGTGCCAACCCCTATGCATAAGTTCATGGGCGGAACCCTCAAGTTGATCACCAAAACATACATCAAGTGAATCACGTGATATCCCATTGTCACCATAGATACGCACGGCAAGACATACATCAAGTGTTCTCAAATCATTAAAGACTCAATCCGATAAGATAACTTCAAAGGAAAACTCAATCCATTACAAGAGAGTAGAGGGAAGGAGAAACATAAGATCCAACTATAATAGCAAAGCTCGTGATACATCAAGATCGTGCCAAACAAGAACACGAGAGAGAGAGAGAGAGAGAGAGAGAGAGAGAACAAAAACATAGATACAGGTACATAACCTCAGACCCGAGGGTGAACAACTCCCTCCTCGTCATGGAGAGCGCTGGGATAATGAATATGGCCACGGTGAGGTTCCCCCTCCGTGAGTCTTGAACAGGGTCCCGATTGGTTTTTGGTGGCTACATAGGCTTGCGGCGGCGGAACTCCCGATCTTTTCTGTTCCCCGATGGTTTTAGGGTATATTAGTATATATAGGAGGAAGAAATACGTCAGGGAAGCCACGAGGGGCCCACAAGGGTGGAGGGCGCGCCCTAGGGGGGTGGGCGCGCCCTCCTACCTCGTGGCTCCCTCGTTTCTTTCCTGACGTGCACTCCAAGTCTATCGGGTAGCTTTCCTTCCAAAAATAACTTCTCCAGAAGGTTTCATTCCGTTTCGACTCCGTTTGATATTCCTTTTCTTTGAAGCACTAAAACAAGGGGAAAACAGGAACTGGCACTGGGCTCTGGGTCAATAGTTTAGTCCCAAAAATAATATAAAAGTGCATAGTAAAGCCCATAAAACATCCAAGATGGATAATATAATAGCATGGAACAATCATAAATTATAGATACGTTGGAGACGTATCTGCATCCCCAAGCTTAATTCCTGCTCGTCCTCGAGTAGGTAAATGATAAAAACAGAATTTTTGATGTGGAATGCTACTTGGCATAATTTCAATGTAATTCTTCTTAAATGTGGTATGAATATTCAGATCCTAAAGATTCAAGATAAAAGTTCATATTGAATAATACTTCAAGCACACTAACTAAGCAATCATGTCTTCTCAAAATAACATGGCCAAAGAAAGTTATCCCTACAAAATCATATAGTCTGGCTATGCTCTATCTTCACCACATAAAATATTTTAATCATGCACAACCCCGATGACAAGCCAAGCAATTGTTTCATACTTTTGATGTTCTCAAACTTTTTCAATCTTCACGCAATACATGAGCGTGAGCCATGGACATAGCACTATATGCGGAATAGAATGGTGGTTGTGGAGAAGACAAAAGGAGAAGATAGTCTCACATCAACTAGGCATATCAACGGGCTATGGAAATGCCCATCAATAGATATCAATCTGAGTGAGTAGGGATTGCCATGCAACGGATGCACTAGAGCTATAAGTGTATGAAAGCTCAATAAAAGAAACTAAGTGGGTGTGCATCCAACTCGCTTGCTCACGAAGACCTAGGGCATTTTGAGGAAGCCCATCATTGGAATATACAAGCCAAGTTCTATAGTGAAAATTCCCACTAGTATATGAAAGTGACAACATAGGAGACTCTCTATCATGAAGATCATGGTGCTACTTTGAAGCACAAGTGTGGTAAAAGGATAGTAGCATTGCCCCTTCTCTCTTTTTCTCTCATTGTTTTTTTGGGCCTTTTTTCTCTCTTTTTTATGGCCTCTTTTTTTCTCTTTTTTCTATTTTTCGTCCGGAGTCTCATCCCGACTTGTGGGGGAATCATAGTCTCCATCATCCTTTCCTCACTGGGACAATGCTCTAATAATGATGATCATCACACTTTTATTTACTTACAACTCAAGAATTACAACTCAATACTTAGAACAAGATATGACTCTATAAGAATGCCTCCAGCAGTGTACCGGGATATGCAATGAACCAAGAGTGACATGTATGAAAGAATTATGAATGGTGGCTTTGCTACAAATACAATGTCAACTACATGATCATGCAAAGCAATATGACAAGGATGGAGCGTGTCATAATAAATGGAACAGTGGAAAGTTTCATGGCAATATATCTCGGAATGACAATGGAAATGCCATGATAGGTAGGTATGGTGGCTGTTTTGAGGAAGGTTTATGGTGGGTGTATGATACCGGCGAAAGGTGCGCGGTATTAGAAAGGCTAGCAATGGTGGAAGGAAGAAGAGTGCGTATAATCCATGGACTCAACATTAGTCATAAAGAACTCATATACTTTATTGCAAAAATCTACAAGTTATCAAAGCAAAGTATTAAGCGCATGCTCCTAGGGGATAGATTGGTAGGAAAAGACCATCGTCAAATCCACGACCGCCACTCATAAGGAAGACAATCAATAAATAAATCATGCTCCGACTTCATCACATAACGGTTCACCATACGTGCATGCTACGGGAATCACAAACTTTAACACAAGTATCTCTCAAATTCACAACTACTCAACTAGCATGACTCTAGTATCACCATCTTCATATCTCAAAACAATCATAAAGAATCAAACTTCTCATAGTATTCAACACACTCATAAGAATTTTTTACTAAACTTGAATACCTAGCATATTACAATTGTTTATGCAAATTACCATGCTATTTAAGACTCTCAAAATAATATAAGTGAAGCATGAGAGTTCATCTATTTCTTCAAAATAAAACCACCGTCGTGCTCTAAAAGATATAAGTGAAGCACTAGAGCAATAACACACTACTCCGAAAGATATAAGTGAAGATCAATGAGTAGTCGAATAATTATGCAACAATGTGCAGACTCTCGAACATTTAAGAATTTCAGATCTTGGTACTTTATTCAAACAGCAAGCAAAGCTAAAGAAAATAAAATGACGCTCCAAGCAAAACACATATCATGTGGTGAATAAAAATATACCTCCAAGTAAAGTTACCGATGAACGAAGACGAAAGAGGGGATGCCCTCCGGGGCATCCCCAAGCTTAGGCTCTTGGTTGTCCTTGAATATTACCTTGGGGTGCCTTGGGCATCCCCAAGCTTAGGATCTTGCCACTCCTTATTCCATAGTCCATCGAATCTTTACCCAAAACTTGAAAACTTCACAACACAAAACTTAACAGAAAACTCGTAAGCTCCGTTAGCAAAAGAAAACAAAACACCACTTCATGATACTGTAATGAACTCATTCTTTATTTATATTGGTGTTAAACCTACTGTATTAGAACTTCTGTATGGTTTATAAACTATTTTACTAGCCATAGATTCATCAAAATAAGCAAACAACACATAGAAAACAGAATCTGTCAAAAACAGAACAGTCTGTAGTAATCTGTATCAAACGTAAAGTTCTGGAACACAAAAAATTCTAGAATAAAATTTTGGACCTGAGGGATTTGTCTAGTAATCATCTGCAAAAAGAATCAACTAAATATAACTCTCCAGTAAAAAGTTTTAGCTAATCTCGTGAGCGCTAAAGTTTCTGTTTTTTACAGCATGATCATAAAGACTTCACCCAAGTCTTCCCAAAGGTTCTACTTGGCACAAACACTAATTATGACATAAAACCACATCTAAATAGAGGCAAGATGGATTATTTATTCCTAAACAGAACGAAAAAGAAATAAACTAAAATAAAATTGGGTTGCCTCCCAACAAGCGCTATCGTTTAACGCCCCTAGCTAGGCATGATGATTTCAATGATGCCCACATAAAAGATAAGAATTGAAACATAAAAAGAGCATCATGAAGAATATGACTAGCACATTTAAGTCTAACCCACTTCCTATGCATAGGGATTTTGTGATCAAACAGCTTATGGGAACAATAATCAACTAGCATAGGAATGCAAAACAAGCATGACTTCAAGATTTTAAGCACATAGAGAGGAAACTTGATATTATTGCAATTCCTACAAGCATATATTCCTCCCTCATAATAATTTCAGTAGCATCATGAATAAATTCAACAATATAACCAGAACCTAAAGCATTCCTTTCATGATCCACTAGCATAGAAATTTTTTTACTCTCCGCATAAGCAAAATTCTTCTCATTCAGAATAGTGGGAGTATCATAAGAGACTTGAATACTATAAATTGTTTCCACATTAAAAGAGTAATGTTCAGAAAAAGGGGAATCATAATCATGACAAGTTTTATAAATATAATCATCACTACTTTTTATAGCATAAGTTTCATCACAATAATCATCATAGATAGGAGGCATGCTTTCATCATAGTAAATTTGCTCATCAAAGCTTGGGGACAAAAATATCATCTCCATCAAACATAGCTTCCCCAAGCTTGTGGCTTTGCATATCATTAGCATCATGGGTATTCAAAGAATTCATACTAACAACATTGCAATCATGCTCATCATTCACATATTTAGTGCCAAACATTTTAATGCATTCTTCTTCTAACACTTTGGCACAATTTTCCTTTCCATCATACTTTCATGAAAGATATTAAAAGATGAAGCATATGAGACAAACTCAATTCCATTTTTTATAGTTTTCTTTTATAAACTAAACTAGTGCTAAAACAAGAAACAAAAAGATTCGATTGCAAGATCTAAAGATATACCTTCAAGCACTCACCTCCTCGGAAACGGCGCCAGAAAAGAGCTTGGTTGACGGGGTGTGGGTGCCCCTTACCTAGCCTCCCCGGCAATGGCGCCAGAAAAGAGCTTGATGTCTACTACGCAACCTTCTCCTTGTAGACGTTGTTGGGCCTCCAAGTGCAGAGGTTTGTAGGACAGTAGCAAATTTCCCTCAAGTGGATGACCTAAGGTTTATCAATCCGTGGGAGGCATAGGATGAAGATGGTCTCTCTCAAGCAACCCTGCAACCAAATAAGAAAGAGTCTCTTGTGTCCCCAACACACCCAATACAATGGTAAATTGTATAGGTGCACTAGTTCGGCGAAGAGATGATGATACAAGTGCAATATGGATGGTAGATATAGGATTTCATAATCTGAAAATATAAAAACAGCAAGGTAACTAATGATAAAAGTGAGCGTAAAGGGTATTGCAATGCTAGGAAACAAGGCCTAGGGTTCATACTTTCACTAGTACAAGTTCTCTCAACAATAATAACATAATTGGATCATATAACTATCCCTCAACATGCAACAAAGAGTCACTCCAAAGTCACTAATAGCGGAGAACAAACGAAGAGATTATGGTAGGGTACGGAATCACCTCAAAGTTATTCTTTCCAATCAATCCGTTGGGCTATTCCTATAAGTGTCACAAACAGCCCTAGAGTTCATACTAGAATAACACCTTAAGACACAAATCAACCAAAACCCTAATGTCACCTAGACACTCCAATGTCACCTCAAGTATCCGTGGGTATGATTATACGATATGCATCACACAATCTCAGATTCATCTATTCAACCAACACATGGAACCTCAAAGAGTGCCCCAAAGTCTCTACCGGAGAATCAAGACAAAAACGTGTGCCAACCCCTATGCATAAGTTCATGGGCGGAACCCTCAAGTTGATCACCAAAACATACATCAAGTGAATCACGTGATATCCCATTGTCACCACAGATACGCACGGCAAGACATACATCAAGTGTTCTCAAATCATTAAAGACTCAATCCGATAAGATAACTTCAAAGGGAAAACTCAATCCATTACAAGAGAGTAGAGGGGGAGAAGAAACATAAGATCCAACTATAATAGCAAAGCTCACGATACATCAAGATCGTGCCAAATCAAGAACACGAGGGAGAGAGAGACAGATCAAACACATAGCTACTGGTACATACCCTCAACCCCGAGGGTGAACTACTCCCTCCTCGTCATGGAGAGCGCTGGGATGCTGAAGATGGCCACCGGTGAGGGTTCCCCCCTCCGGCAGTCTTGGAGCAGGGGTCTGATTGGTTTTTGGTGGCTACAGAGGCTTGCGGTGGTGGAACTCCCGATCTCTTCTGTTCCCCAATGGTTTTAGGGTATATTGGTATATATAGGAGAAAGAAATACGTCAGGGGAGCCACGAGGGGCCCACGAGGGTGGAGGGCGCGCCCTAGGGGGGTGGTCGCGCCCCCCTACCTCGTGGCTCCCTCGTTTCTTTCCTGACGTGCACTCCAAGTCTATCGGGTAGCTTTCCTTCCAAAAATAACTTCTCCAGAAGGTTTCATTCCGTTTCGACTCCGTTTGATCTTCCTTTTCTTGAAGCCTTTGAAACAAGGAAAAAGCGAGGCCTGCACTTTGGGCTCTGGGTCAATAGGTTAGTCCCAAAAATAATATAAAAGTGCATAGTAAAGCCCATAAATCATCCAAGATGGATAATATAATAGCATGGAACAATCAAAAATTATAGATACGTTGGAGACATATCAGGAATCATCACTTTTTGAGGATTTTCCAAAGCGAACATTTCTTGAGAACTTCTGGAATTTCTTCACGAGCATTGCTAGCTCCTGGCTCAGTTCTTCAGGATCACCAAGGCTGCTACCAGAATCTTCACCTTCAGATTCAGACACTGACTTGGCCTTCGAGGCGCGTGATCTGCCATAGCTCGGTCCATAGAGATCTCTCTTCTCAGCAAGCTAGAACTCATGAGTGTTTAGCCTCTCGAGGATATCAACGGGATCAAGTGACTTGTAGTCTCCACGTTCTTGTATCATCAGTGCCAGAGTGTCAAATGAGGAATCAAGCGATCTCAGCAATTTCTTCACCACCTCTTGGTCGGTGATGTAAGTGGCACCAAGTGCTTGAAGCTCATTTGAGATATCAGTGAGGCGATCGAAGGTTTGCTGAACATTTTCATTGTCGAGTCTTTTGAAGCGGTTGAAGAGATTGCGAAGAACGCCAACTCGAGAGTCACACTGTGTTGAGACTCCTTCATTGACCTTGGACAGCCTATCCCAGATAAGCTTAGCTATTTCCAAAGCACTCACTCTGCCATACTGCCCTTTGCTCAGATGGCCACATATGATGTTCTTCGCTTGAGAGTCGAGTTGCTTGAATATCTTCACGTCAGCAGCGTTGATGGTAGGAGTGACAGAGGGAACACCATTTTCCACAACATACCAGAGATCGTTATCAATTGCCTCAAGATGCATTCACATCTTATTCTTTCAGTAGGGGTAGTCCGTCCCATCAAAGGTAGGACACCCAGCAGAGACCTTGATCATACCTGCAGTCGACATAACTAAAACTCCAGGCGGTTAAACCAAAATCACACGAAACAAGGGAGTACCTTGCTCTGATACCAATTGAAAGTGCGTTAAGTCGACTAGAGGGGGGTGAATAGGCGATTTTTATGAATTCTTCACTGAGGAATTTCAGGGTCAGGAAATTCCTAAGCGAAGAACTACTTAGCAGCGGAATAAGTACTCATATGCAAACATAACAGAACATAAGCACAATCATCATGATGAAATGAAACGAGCACATAGTACAGAAAGCGTAACACAGGATAAGCAGGCTGAAGACAAACAGACTGAAGAAATTGAACTGAGGAAATTGAGAAAGTCCTCAGTGAAAGTCTTCAAACAGATATGAATAAGCACACAACACAGTAATGATGAAATAAAAGGGTTGAGGAAATAGAACCAGTAGGCTTGGCGAAGACAGTGATTTGGTAGACCAGTTCCAATTGCTGTGACAGTTGTACGTCTGGTTGGAGCGGCTATTTAAACCTGAGGACACACAGTCCTCACCGTATTTTCCTTGAGCTAAGGTCACACAGACCTCGCCCAATCTCTCGTGGTAAGTCTTCAGGTGACTTCCAAACCTTCACAAACTCGGTCACTCGGTGATGTACAATTTCCTCTTGGATGCCCTAGACCATGACCCCTAACCGTCTGGAAGATGCACAGTCTTCAAAGGTAACAAGCGTCAGATCCACACAGGAACAATCTCTTCAGTGATGCTCAATAACTTTGGGTTTGTAGGTGTTTGGGTTTGGGTTTTCCTCACTTGATGATTTTTGCTCAAAGTCCTCGGGGGATGGGTTGCTTTCAATGACAAGTGTCAGTTTCTCTTAGAGCAGCCAACCAGCTAGTGGTTGTAGGGGGCGGCTATTTATAGCCTAGGGAACAGCCGGACATGATAAGACATAAATGCCCTCCAATGATATGACCATTAGGTGGATAAGATATTTTGGGACAGCCGGCGCCTAGCACAGCAACGGTCGGAAATTTGACTATCAAATTCCTCAGGGCTATCATGTTCCTCACTTGTAGGAAATCCACACTGGCGAAATCCTAACTCCTCAGTCAGAACAAATTCCTCAGAGACTAGAAGAACTTCGTCTCCGTCACTGAAGAAATTGAATGAACTGTATGAGATTTCCAATGGCTTCACTCGAAAGGATTGGTAGGTGTAGGATTTTGAGATGAGCATCACTTGGAAACTTTTCCTTAGTTTTTCCTCGACCCCCTTTGACAGTATGGTGTTTCCTATGACTCAAGAAAGAGAAAAATGAAACTACGAAAACAAAAGTCTTCATGCTTCATGTTCCTCGCATGAATATCAAGTCTTCACGGCACCAATTTCTTCACTATCAAAGTCTTCAGAAAGTCTTCAGAAATCCAAAGTCTTCAGTTCAAGACATTCATTTTTAGGGGTTGACTTTCTCTGTAAATATCAAACTCCTCATAGACTTATAGACCTATGTGCACTCACAAACGCATCAGTCTCTTAACCTATAAGTCTCCAATACACCAAAATCACTAAGGGGCACTAGATGCACTTACAAGAGCGCCTTGGCGTTCTTCCAACAGAGCCGTCGAGCATCCGTCTCCTCCATCGTAAGGGATGGGCGGTAGACCCAAGCGAGGAGCAGCTCATCCTCGTCAGGCTCCGCCGGCAACCCGCGACAGCGGCAGACAGACTGCTTCGCCGCGTTCGTCTCCATTGCCCGCTGCCTCTTGCGGTGGGTGGCTCGCGCCTTCGATTTCAGCATGCGCGCCTGGGCTGGCGGTGGGTGCTACGTCCGGACTGGTGGTGCGGGCACTAGCACCCATCGCTGCCCACGTGGAGCAGCGGCCGATGGGGCCGGCGTGGATTGCGTAGCCCTCGCGCAGCTATGTGCGGGCCCAGAGGAGCCAGCTCCGGCGTCCTCGCTACGCCGGCGGGGGAGAGGCGGGACGGCAGACATGGAACTGCCCCCATGTCCACCTTATACCTCTCGAGGGCAATGAAGAGGGCCAGCTCCTCGTCGAATCGAGGTCTGAGTCAGAGCTGCTGTCGGAGTTCGACATGGTCACCAGAGTCGAACACTACTACGGACTGGTTCTACGGAGAGATGAAGAATTGGTCCTGTAGATGCAGCAAAACTCCCCAAGAGCTCCTATCTGCCGCTTATTGCACTACGAGAGATCGAACCCAAGACCTCCCGCATCAGAGCTTGTTGTGATAGCCAGCAGAGATAATGAGCGTGAATGATTAGAGAGCAGTGCATGTTTATAAGAACCAAAAGCAATGCAGATGCAAACATTTTATTTTTCTTTTTTCCAGTTTTTTCCTTTTCGTGTATTTAAATTTCTTGTTTGACATTCCAAAAAAGTGTTCTCGATACTGTTTTTTTTTCACAAATTCAGAAAATGTTCGTGTTTCCGATATTATTCGTATTTTTTTCAAAAGATGTTTAGTATTTTAAAAATTGTTCATGTTTACAGAAATCTGATTTGTTTTCTCAAAATAGAGTATTTTATGAAACGCGAAAACTTATCAAATTTCCTAACGAACTTTGAAAAAATACAAACATTTCAAAAAATGCAAATATTTTTTAAAAGTCACACAAATTTTAACATATGAACCTTTTTTTAAAACGGGAAAAAAATCTTTTGAAAGTCTTAAAAATTATTTTGATAACGTGAACAATTTTTAAAATTCCCAAATGAATTTGGAAATAGGGACTTTTGCCAGCAATTTTTGAAAACAGAACAAGTTTTGGAACCACAAGAGTTTTTTGAAAACATGAACCTTTTTTGAAACTACGGATTTTTTTAGAAAGCGTGAACAATTTTGGGAAACATGAACATTTTTTGAAATTTGCAAACAATTTTTCAAAAGAGGAACAATGTTTGGAAACTCAAAAGATTTTTGGAAAGGCGATTTTTTTTTAAACTGAGCAACAAATTTGAAAACATGAATAATTTTTGGAAACACTAAAAATTTTGGGAAACGAGAAAATGTGATTTTTTTTGGAAATACAATTTTTTTTTGGAGACAAGAATTTTTTTGAAAACATTTATTTTTTAAAACTCCCATTTTTTGTAAAATGGGAACCTTTCTTATAAATTTGTGAACAATTTTTAAGAAACACGAACATGTTTTGAAATAAAAGCGAAAAAAAGGAAAGCAAAAGAAACAGAAAAAAGAAGAGAAAATAGAAAAAGAAACAGGAAAAAGGAAAAAAGTAAAAAAAATGAAAAATAAAAAACCCGCTTCAGGAACCTCCTTGAAGGTTTCCAAAACCGGAAAAACCAGCTAGGA
Source organism: Aegilops bicornis (assembly GCA_021605145.1). Classification (NCBI taxonomy): domain Eukaryota; kingdom Viridiplantae; phylum Streptophyta; class Magnoliopsida; order Poales; family Poaceae; genus Aegilops; species Aegilops bicornis. Next base: position 73,323,905 of record CM038671.1, on the reverse strand, counting down.
TTCTCCTGGATGGTTCCCAAAACCGGGATGGAGAGCTTTTCAAAAAAAAAGTTGGGCGGGCTGGCCCAGATCATGCCTCGCTCGCGAACCTTGGGTGAAAGCTCGACAACTACGCATCGTGATATAGGATTTTCCCAGCTCCCCGGCTGTAGATGCTCTTAACCAACTCGTAACCGTTCAGAGGCTCCAGATCCCTGCGCTCCCGCTTCCGCCGCCGGGAGCTCACGACCGCCGAGCCGGCACCGGCGGCGACTCGGAGCACGTTTCTTTGTGGCCTTCCACTGGCGGGCTCGACCGAGCGCGCAAGGCTGGCTGCCGGTTATCTTCGTGCACGCGCTCACGCCGCTCTCCCTCGTGCACACCTCCGGCGCGATGCCGCCGGCGCCGGCGTACGCCGTCCTCGCTGCAGCATTCAGGACCAGAAACCCCATCTGCAGTATGAATATTATCCACCCCTCCATTGTGCCTCGTTGCTCTGATTATTACTCTCCCCGTTCATCCCGCGAACGCGTCCGTTAATCCCATATCGGCATCTCGCACACCCCAGATCAACTTTGCCCGATTTCCAGACGTAGCATTAGGAAAACAAAGTGACACGCTATGGAAACTCGAGAGAGATGCTAACTCAAACATTTTTGTGCGCAGTTCCTAGGTGGCTCGCTGTTCTTGGTTCACGCACGCCAACTGTTCGACAGAATGCGTTGGAGGTGCTTCCTGATGAAGCCTTGCCTCCACGCTTCTACTCAAGCATTGATCGAAGAGGATATGTTCTCGGGTCACCAAGGCTTTGCCATAGCAGCGCTTCAGAGGAGGACTTCCCAGATGTCCGCGTCGGTGAAGTTCTGAGAGTTCTCAAGTCCTGTGCTGCCGATGCTGACCTCGGCAAAGACCTTCATCAGTTTGCCGATGAGATGGACGAGGACGTTGTTCTGAAAGTCCTCCAGAAGCAGAGGTCCAATTGGCAGGTTGCGCTGTTGTTCTTCAATTGGGCAGCCGGGCTGCCTTCGTATGAGCACGGCCCAAGGACCTACACTGAGATGCTTGACATCCTTGGGCGGATGAAGAAGGTCAGGCTTATGAGGCAGCACTTTGATGAGATTCCTGAACAACGCCGTGGGTTGGTCGTAACGAACAGGATGTTTGCTGTCCTGTTGAACCGGTATGCAGGGGCGCACAAGGTGCAAGAAGCGATCGAGATATTCTACAAGAGGAAGGATTATGGGTTCGAGGTCGACTTGGTTGGATTCCAGATACTTCTGATGTCGCTCTGTCGTTACAAGCATGTTGAGGAGGCTGAGGCCCTCTTTCTCCAGAAGAAAGATGAGTTCCCTCCTGTCATAAAGAGCTGGAACATCATTCTTAATGGTTGGTGTGTCAAGGGAAGCCTGGCTGATGCTAAAAGGGTTTGGAACGAGATCATTGCATCTAAGCTTAAGCCGGACCTGTTCACATATGGTACGTTCATAAATGCACTAACCAAAGCTGGCAAACTTAGTACGGCTGTGAAACTATTCACAAGCATGTGGGAGAAGGGAATCAATCCCGACGTGGCAATTTGCAACTGTATCATTGACCAGTTGTGCTTCAAGAAAAAGATTCCAGAAGCACTTAAGATTTTTGGTGAGATGAATGACCGTGGTTGTCAAGCAGATGTGGCCACCTACAACACTTTGATCAAACACTTCTGTAAGATAAGGCGGACGGAAAAAGTTTATGAGCTTTTGGATGATATGGAGAAGAAGGGATGCTCTCCAAACAACATGACATACACCTACATTCTGAAGACAACTGAGAAACCGAGAGATGTTATGAATTTGATCCAGAGGATGGAGGAATCAGGTTGTAAGTTGGACTCTGACACGTATAACTTAATATTGAACCTCTATGTCAGTATGAAATATGAGAAGGGGGTACAGCAAGTATGGGAGGAGATGGAGAGGAATGGATCAGGTCCAGATCAGCGATCATTTACTATTATGGTCCATGGACTTCATTCCCAGGGACAGCTGGACCAGGCTTTGCAATATTACACGACAATGAAGTCGAGAGGGATGACTCCAGAGCCAAGAACCAGGATATTGGTGAAAGCAATACATATGAAGAAGGATGGGCCTGAGACTGAAGATCGATCCCCAAGTATGACTGGGAAAAATCTAAAATTGGATCGTCGATCAGGACTTTTCCATGTTCGTAAATAGTCACCGGAAGATTCTGCTTAATTATCCTAGCAGAAGATGCTGAGCATATGGGCTTATGGAACATAATCTAGTGACTTACAACCTTGGGCTAAAAGAAATCCACAAGAGAAGAGTCATTGACAATACGATGCCCCAAAATTTATGCTGTTTGAAATGTCAGAGCAGGATATGTTTAGATGCTTGTATTCTGGAGATGTATGTGTAATACTTATATATGTTTGTTTCTTCATGCATTATATATGTCGTTCGTAGTTGTTTCTGACAAATGAAGACATAAACAGGGATAAAAATATGTCCAAATATCTTGTAAAATTGAAAAGGTCTGCTAAGTGATGATATTACTGGTTCTGTAGGGCGAATAATTACCAGTTGAGCTAATGGTACTATACTGAATTGTTAGTCCGGTCCAATTCACATTTGTGTGCTAAAGTTGTACCACCTTTTATTTCTGTTGAATTTATAGATCTATCAATGAATGGCTACACAGTACACATGACTAATCATATCTCAGAACCACAGTTCCATCAGCCATTTTCGCACAGCCAATGGGCAGAAGCTACTAGGTAAGCAATTGATCTGTCACTAATTGCTGCCACCGAACCACCTGCCGCTCATTTTCCCTGTTTTCTTTGTACTTTTCTATCTTATGCTCAAGAGAAGGGAATGAGTGATTTATTTTTGTTAACAAAATATATCAATTTTGCTTTTTGACGAACGAGCCACTGTCTGTAATTCTGTGTTCTTTTCGTAGGCGGTTTAGGTTCCTAAAGTACTAGAGCTATTTATATATTGTGTTTTGGCGAAGATTAACTTTGAGTTAATTTTGTGGAGAAAAGTTAATATCATGATGCCAACTTCTGCATGTTTAGCAGGCTGACTAAACTGTGACAAATTAATTCAAGTTTTTTAGGAATGGAAATAGCATGTTTGCTGATTGCTGAATTCAGGGAACCAAAAGCAATAGGTAACCTTAGCATTGTGCTTTTTATTTGCTAAAATATATGCTCCATCATTTTGGATCCTAACTGAGGCAAATGATTTCACTAACTTTTTTCATTGAACAAATAACTGGAGATTTTTTTACCTATATAACATCGTGAAGTCAACCTCCAGCTGTTGAGCAGGGGTGGGTTATTTGTGAATATCTGAATCAATATTTTGTCTCGAGGCAGAAGATATCATGTTTACTAAATGCTTATTGCTTAATCCCTGTAACCCATGACCATTGTAGGAGTAAGCTTGTTGGTAAGCTTTTCTAATACAGTTTGGGCCCAAGCAAAGTCACTGTCGCTAAGCCAACACTCAAAAAATAATAACAACCATAAGGATATGTCATGCGTGAATACATTAAAAAGTGATGTCAAAAGGCAGCTGGGATTCTCACAAGCTGTCAATGTAGTACATGCCAGCTTTGACGAGGGAAGGCCTATAAGAAGGCCATGTCAGCAAGCTTTGTTGGTAGGTAGCAGGTACACATAAGCTTTTGCTCTCTTTCGCCCTTTCCGTCATGACTGTACTAATGGCCTCCTGGAGAGCAACTCAGCATCGAGGCTGGCACACTGCTCGCGTCAGGGCAGGACTCAGCAGCCATGGCTCTGACCTGCTCATCTCCTGGAACGGTAGCACTAGCTTCTGCAGCTGGAGGGCATGGCATGTATTCATGGACAGCGGGTGGCGACGCTGAGTTGGCGAATACTTACCTATCTGGCGTGATTCTAGAGAGCATTGGTAAGCTGGACAAGTTGGTTAAGCCTATATACAGCATTGGTTTGTCAGGCTTCATACCTTCATCACCTGGAAATCTTAGACAGGTTAGTAGTAGGTTTTATGCATACTATGGCAACTTGGAGGGACCGATTCCAGCAAGCCTGGGGAAGTTGAAGACTCTGTTTGTCCTTGACCTGTCAGCGAATCCTATATATCTAAGTAAGTTAGAGATTTTAAAGCTTCCTTCACTTTCCTTTTACTTGGACCTATCATACGCTATCTGGACCGCTTCCTACTGAAGTTGGTAGCTTGGGATACCTTAATCAACTGACTCTATCAGGAAACCAATTGTCAGGTAGCATACCTGATGCCTCTGGAAATTGCATGGTATTGGAACGACTATTGCTGGATCTGAACTTGTTTGACAGAAGCATACCTCAATCTCTGAAGAATATAGAAGCTCTCACTTTTCTGAATCTCTGAATTGTCTGTCTGGTTGTATTCCTGATACAGTCTGGATCTACCAGAAATTTCATGGCTGAATGCGAAGCTCTGAGAAGAGCGCGTCATCGCTGCCTCATTAAGATCATCACCTGTTGCTCCAGCATTAACCTTTGAGGTTAAGAATTCAAGGCTCTGGTTTTTTAGCTCATGCCCAATGGCAGTTTGGAAGGTTGGCTTCCTACCAAAATCTAAGTTGCCCACTCTGAGCCACGCTCAGCCTAGTCCTGAGACTAGATATTGCTGTTGATATCATCAATGCTTTGAACTATCTTCACAATCATTGCCAGCCACCAATAATTCATTGCGATCTCAAGCCAAGCAACAGACCTTGATGCAGAAACCGGTCTTTTTAAATTCAATTATCTTTGCTGGAATAAGGGGTTCCATTGGTTACAGTTCTTCGGATAACACACATTTCTTATTATTTTCGCTTGTGAGTCTTGACTTCGAGCCTTTCATATCTTGCATATATTTAAATGATTGATTTGTAATAATCAAGTAAAACATATGAAATTTAAATAATTGAATAGTATTGCCAAGGGTTTTGTCTTTTCTGATTTCTCACCTCCTTGGAATGTTTACATTATTAGCATACCAGTGCTCGTGACATATTTTACTTGCATATATTTTCATGAATACTTCATAGTGATCAATATGTTAATACTTGAATAATTCTAGAGTATGGTGACGGTTATATTGTTTCAACTCTTGGGCATGTTTCCAGTCTCGGCATACTATTGCTTGAGATGTTTACCAGAAGGAGCTCTACTGATGACATGCTCAAAGCTTGAACCTGCATAAATTTGCTGTAAATGCTCTTCCCAGCACAGCCATGGAGATGATCCAACAGTTTGGCTAGATGAAGAAGCGAAAGCCTTGGTGCTGCCGATGTAAACAATATGGTAAGAGCCAGAAGAGAGGAACATTTGGTTTCCCATGAAAGTGAACACTGATGAGAGATGCTTCTGCGGAGAGACTATCTACTTGCTCCGTTCCCTATTTCATTCAAGAGATCATAAGAAAAAGAATTGGATTTCCGCCGAGCTGAAACAATATGCGGATGGTTCTAGTAAACCAAAACTATCATTACCTCAGGATTTCCACTTCTCTAGTTGGGAATCCGGAAGTCAAAAATTAAGCCACCACTCCCAGTGTTTTGGAACAATAATTGAGGGTAATTTTCTTTCACTCTGGAGATATTTACTTATTTAGCGCAGAAACTCTATGTACCATACATGTGAACTGTTATTGAAATGACCGTGCTTCTCTAACAGTGTCCGAATGGCCAAAATTCTGGATGAAATAGTAAGTATATACTGTATTGGAAAGTTAAACATCATTTGGGGAATAAATACACCACAGCCTTGTCTCTACATGATAAATAATTGGTAAAGAGAGGTGCTTACTATTGCACTTAAGGACTGCTGTATTTTTATCTGGAGTGAAGTGCATCCTAGGTCCTCAAACTATTTCGATGGTGTCACATAGGTCCTCAAACTATGAAAAGTGTCATCTAGGTCCTCAAAAATCCTTTTAAGTGCAATAAGTGTGTATATATGTGACACCTCTGAAATAGTTCAAGGACCTACGTGATACCTTTGAAATAGTTTGTGGACTAGGATAACACACATATTGCACTTTGAGGACCTGGATGACGATTTTCATAGTTCGAGGACCTACGTGACACCTCTGAAATAGTTCGAGGACCTATGATGCACTTCACTCTTTTATCTGATAATGGGAGAGAAGTCCCCCCCTCGCTGTGTTCCTCTTGGAATACAGTGCATGTGAAGGCCTCAATGGAGCAGCATAATGTTTGTAGGACTAATACATGAGCAACTTAGTGACATATTGAGTTTGACATGGCAAAAAATTACCAACTGACGTACAACTGGCTTTCTTCTTTTTTGCTGAAATACTATTGGCTGTTTGGCCCTCTCTACTCTGAACATTATTCATCTTTCTGTTCAAAGTTATTTATCTTGTACATGTTTCCTGTTGGATTTGCAGATCAATCAACGAGTGGCTACATATGTGCGAGCTCATCATTTCTTAGTCAGAACCAGAGTGGTGGATGTCCACTTCCACACTGCTAATGCTCAGGTAGGCTATAGCCCTACAGCTGACACTTAACTGCTCACCCCTGCTTTTCTGTTTTCCTGCCTAGTCTTTGAATTCATGATAGGTGAACAGTGCTTCAGAACAAGCAACTAATTTTATGGGTTGACACTTCCCTAAACAAAATAAGTTACAAATTCAGAGTAACCAGTAGCATGACATCTCCATGACATCATGGCATGCTTCCATGATCTGCAATTGCATAGTTTCACATGACTAGTTCTTTTTTTTTCCAGATGATTCACTTGGCTATAGAGATTTGATCGAAATGGTGAAAGCAAAGGAGATATATACATCCCCGTACCGGTGCCTGGGAGAGAGAGAAAGATAACATACTTTTTTCAGGAGATCTGCAATTAATCAGTTAATGTTTTCTTTCAGAGTACACCTGTGTGCTTGATGGATCTATTAATTGCAGCTAACACTGATTAGTTTCCCCTAAAATTAGGTGGGGCCCAGATGCCATTCTCGTTGGTGACGTAGGATGTGCACGCGAGAGGCACCAAGCACAGCCCTCTACTGCGAAGATCAACCTTTGCTTCCTCCTTCTGATCTCCGGTGTCTGACGACCCCTGTCGACAGAAGCCAACATGAATACGTATGCATCATCAGGCAAGTAGTATTTCTTAGATTGGACATCAGACAAATATAACAGTTTAAGTCTACCCACTGCTTATTAACAGGTTTTAATTTTTTTTCTTCCAAATAGATTTAAAGTTCATAAAGTATAAATAGTTATGTACCCGCTGTTGTGTTGTCCTGGCTTTCTTATGTTTGGCTGATCTCATGTACGGCCCGCTTAAAGTCTGCATGAATTAAATGAGCTATGATGGTCAGGATGCAGTGCTATATGGCACATCGAGGCATTAATTAGTTTGACCTGACTAAGAATTAATTGAATTACCTCGACCTGGTCTTGAAGAAACTTGATGTACCCAATGGCCTCCATCAGCACTGATGCTGTGTCAGTCTGCACACAGCCAGGAAGATATACATGTGAGGGATTCTCTTTTTAATGAAGATTTTACTGTTTTTTTTTGCAAGATATCAACTGCATGTAGAAGCATCTAAGAGGTAAATTATGCGTCGAAATATTATTTATTTGCTAAATTTATCTTTTGCCCAACTGTACTCTGTACCCCAAAGAGTAAATTCAGCACAAGAGGGTCTGTGCATATATAGGACATGTTGACCTTAAATACCGTTTCAGTCTGGAAACATTGTTCTTTGGGCTATACAGGTTCATATGCTTGGTAGCATTGTCATTATTGACAAATTTAGGTACGAAAAGGACTAAACCATGCTGGTCATGGACTTTCGTGAGAGTGCAATTACCATAAGGCCGTGTATTGTCATTGTGATAATATATTTCATTTACCCAACTAGTTTTTGTCTACTTTCTTGTTGATTAATTAACCAGTTTTTTCTCTATTCTTGTGACCATGAATTTTCCAATTATAAAATAAGTCCAGTACAACACAATTCACAGTTTGAAAACTGAACCAAATTACATGTTAATTTTTTGGTGGTAAATGGTAATTTGCTAAGCTAGCTAGCTTGTTGCCAGTAGCAGTACGTACCTTGCCGAAGGGTGAGACCAGCTGTTGAAGAGCAGCAATCCTATCCCCTAGCTTCTCTTTCCTTACCTAATAAAAAGGACAACACATGCATGTAGTGCAGATACTCACTCATTAATTAACAAGCAATGCGGGTAAACTCATGCTCAGTAACACATGAGCAGTAGTGAATTTGTGATCAGTACAACACACACACACTACCCAACATAACACAGCACAATACACACACATATGAGGAGAATAGACTTGACAAGACAAAACAAGACATTCTCTTGGGAGTAGAGTACATAGAGAAAATGCAATGCATGTGTAGAAATGTTGGAGATGTACTCAGGAGTAGTACATACCTTGAAAGAAGGGAGGATATTGTTGTTGGTGGCGGGCCGCGAGTGGAGCAGCCGAGGCTTCTTCTTCGATGATACTGCTACCATTTGCAATTGCTGCTCGTCGTGCAGGCCTCCCCCTCCTGATGATCTCCCCGCACTTCCGTTTCCACTCACTAAAGCAGCAGGCACACCCATCTGCATACGTCGTACCAAATTATGTATCCAGACAGTAAGCACACACAATTAGTTAGTCTTGTACACACATTTTTGCATGCTTTTAAGATAGAAATGCTAATTGATGGATACTGGCCACATTGTAATAATTGCGTTGATCGCCGAACTGGATCGATCTGGACGACATGTATGCAATTGCTCAACAGTGGTTAGTTGCAGCCTTGCAGTTCATCACTAACTAATTAGTAAGCACCAATTAAGATGGATGGATGGAACTGCAAGAGGGTCATATGCTATAGTAGTACTTTTGGGCGGGCGAGAGAAAAGATGACACATCCATGCCATCGATCCATCCATCCATCCTAAAGCTGCTTGCTTGCTTGCTGCATCACACGCAGACCAGACCAAAAGGCTGCATGCAAATGTACTGTACTGCTATCTAGCTACCTCTTGCAAATGGGTCAGCAAAATTAAGCTTTTTTCCTTTCAGCCACTTAGCAGTTTAGATCCCTAGTCAATATTAATTTCTGTACTTATACAACTGTTGTGCCAGCAAATTCACAATTCAGTCCTACTGCCCTACAGTTCTCTACCTCGTTAATTGTACATTTTGCATCATAGCTCTCAATTAATTCCCCATCTCTTTAATTAGATTGAGGAGGACGGTACAGTAGTAGCACTCACCTTGTTGTAGGTGTGGAGAATGGAGGATGGCCCTTGAAGAAGATGAACAGGAGGAGGAGGGCCATATGCCACATGATGCTCTCCCATCCCCAGCAATGGCGCCGTCCCACCGCCGTTATGGAGCAGCACCGTCGAAGAAGCTTGGCTGCAGCTCAGTAGGCTCTTGCAGAACTTGGCCGAAGCTAGCATCTCGAGGGTCGCCTCTGCGCGACTGCCAAAAGGCCCCGCCGCGACTGGGCATGGAATCTTCTGCAGCCGCGAGACGTTGACGCTTGGGAGCACGACGGCACCGTCGACGGCCATGTCGTCATCGTAAGCGATGCTCGACGACGATGACGGTCTTGGAAGCACAAGGGGCCCCGGTAGCTCGGCGTCCTCTTTGACCGCATCTTGTGCTGTCTCGTTTGAGTCTCCATCGGCGGCGCCACAGCTGCTACTCCACTGGAACCCTAGCTCTTGCATCATCAGCAGTGAGCTCAGCTGATGATGAGGGTTTGTTGTCAATGGAGCAGCAAGGAACTGGCTATGGCTATGATGCTGGTGGACTTGTGCTGACAGGAGTGCCTCCAGCTCGTCTGAACTCAACTGCTCACTGCAAAGAGTTCAATTATATATATGTGTAGATAGATGTGGTCTGCTTAATGATTCACCCAACATAATGAATAAATTACTAACTAACATGAGATTAACGATGACAAGAGGAAACATACACACACCACCTCTTGTAGGAAACCAACAAAATAGTAAGATCTACTAGTTGCTTGCCACGCACATTAAATTTGTTTCTTCCCTTCTTTTATTCTCTCTCTGAACTTGTCATTTTGCTGTGCCACAATTCCCAATGCACCGGGACAACCAGAACCAGGTGCTACTCTAGCAAACAAGCAACCCAGAAGAAAACTCCAAATCTTAGGAATCATTCATATATGCATCTGAGAGAGGGATACAAACTCAAACACCATGACTGTGAGCACACCTTCCTCGCTTAATTTTCTACTTTCAACAATTAGGAAGATCCTATCCTCTCTTTCGACATTTTCTCAACAACAAAAAAGAAGAGAGGTGAAGATGAAAACTGCTGAACACATAGGCAAAATTGAAGAAGGTGCTTACAGCATTAGTGGCTGGCTCCATTGGTGGTGGTTGCCTCCGACGGTGTGATGAAGAGCTGGAGCGAGCGGCGGCGGCAGGGAAGAAGTAGAAGAAGGCCATGGGAGGTCATCTTGCAAGAGTTGGTGATCCGCGCTGAGGTCGGAGGAGGAAGACGAGGAGGCCATCATGGTGCTACACTGCACTAGGTATACTAATTAAAAGCTAGGAGATCTTGAATGCTACTTCCAAGAGGGGAAGGAAGCTAAGAAAATGCCAGTCAAGCTAGCTCTCTCTAAGCTTTCTCAAGAACACACCCTCCAATGGGAAACTATAATGCTGCTACTGTTGAGTTTGAAAATGGAGATGCGCATGAGCCTTTCTCTTTCTCATAAGGCTTTCACCCTTTTATCTTGGGTAACTTTTTCTCTCTCTTACCCCTTTCAAGGCATCAGCCAAGAAAGGTGACTCTCTCTCTTCTCTCTCCTCTCTCCTCTCTCGCTCGCTCTCTCTCCCCTCTGCCAATTACAGGTGAATCATTATAACATTTTCTGCTAGGATCATAGGATCTCTGCCTTTAGATCCCGGAGCATAGGCTCCAACACAAAGAGACAGTCTTTCTCTCCCGCCCTTGGGGGTGTATTATTACCCATAAGCTGTACGTGTCAGCCTCTAGCTAGTACAGACATGGTACAACATTGTTCTCCAGAAAAGAAAACGGGTCAAGCAAACTGCCAAGGTATGTCAATTATCTGTCTTGGAACATCTATATAGCTTGTATTTGTCCACATATATGCATGAATGACAGGTTGATAGATGTACGTACATATCAAATCATGTTGCGACTGGGTGGAAGTAGAAAAGGTCCTTAATTGAAAACCAACCATATATGTGAGCTGTGACAGTAAGTTATAATTAACATAGCTAATTAGTACGCCAACTGTGGTGGAGTAGCTTACATATGTCCAAAAACAAGCACAAACTAAACTACTTAGAAATTGCATTGCAGAACAAAACTAGCTACTATAAGTTATGCAGTTAAACTGTTAAAGGTCCTCCCGGCCGGCATACAAGGCCCCACACTATTTGAGTCTAACTTTGATCACCGATTTAACGAAGAAAATATGAGTTATATTCTGCAAATGGTTATTTTTAAAACATCTTTCAAATGCAACCAATGGTATAACTTTGTGGTATATAACTCGTATTGTCTTAGTTAAACCGGACTGTATCAAAATTAGACTTAAATTACAATGGCACCTTGTATACTGATCCGCATGGAGTATTTTTTTTAGAACTGTATGTATAACCAGTGTAAAGCTGGGGAGTGAATCTTTTCTTGAATATATTTGTGGCATGCCAACTTTACTTCTTTTCAGTGAATTAAGGGACCAGGAGGGTAGATCCCTTTCTTCAGGAAGAAAGAAAGAAACTTTGGGGCGGCCTCGGTAATTGTGGTGCATGATTCCATGGCAGCAAAGGGGTGCAAAAAAGTTGGTGTCTGCTGGGGCTTTGTCCAGTAGCTAGTACACCTTCTCTTTCCTCCAAGAACAAAATTGGAGAATGCCCAACTTGATGCAGAACTGCCTGTCCTCGAACCCCAGAAAAATGGAGAAGAAAATAGGAGAGGACCGCAGGTCCATCGGATGATGAGAGAGCTAGCCCCACGGCCATTCATGTCATGTCAGATGAGAAGCTAAAGGGAGATGTTCTGTTACTACTGAGGCATGAGGGATCAGCAGGCGCAGAGTATGGGCAAACGCTGTTGCCTTTCCCTTCTTGCAATCGTGTATCTTTTTCAATGTATACACTAGCTAGGGCATCTACTTTCCATGTGATGCATGTGCAAGTATGGTATCCGAATTAGGGTTCTTTCCTACATACGCCCTCCCTCCCTTTACATGAAAGATGCCATTTTAAACATATATTGGTAGTGTGGTATGAAGAAGAATGATCGTTTTTTACTCCCCCCAAAATTATGATTGTTCCGGTAATATCTGAAGTAAATGCGTTGCATAATTTTACTCACTTCAGGTATCAAACAAATTTAAGTAGGGACATTTACATTTATGCCCCTAATTTGCGCCCACTCTCAGATTTACCCCTAAATTTTTGATGTGCTCAAATTTGCCCCTAAAAAGAATTTTAAGTCACAGGAATGCCCTTCCATCTTGTCAAAGTTGTTTGACCAAAACTTTGAAAATTCATAACAAATTCATATGAAGTCAGAAAAATGCAAAAAAGATATCAAAATGTTCATAAAAACATCACCTATACACGCATGTCATTTACGTTCCTCACCTACATGTGCATTTATTTGAATTCACCCTAAATTGTTTTTTAATGTTATAAACCCTAAAAAGCTTTAAAGAGTGCTTTTGTCATGAACTTTAAATGACATGTGCATATAGGTGTTGTTTTTATGAGCATTTTGATATCTTATTTTGCATTCTTCTAAGTTCATATGAATTTGTTATGAATTTTCAAAGTTTTGGCCAAACAACTTTGACCAACTGGAAGGGCATTCCTGTGACTTAAAATGCTTTTAGGGGCAAATTTGAGCACATCAAAAAGTTAGGGGTAAATTTGAGTAGTGGGTTCGAGTTAGGGGCACAAATGTGAATGTCCCATTTAAGTAACCCCTGACACATGATCCGGTTTCATTGAATGGTTTGGGTTATGTCCATGGAGGGGAGAAAGAGAGGTGACAAACACAGATGACATGTCGCATGAGGTGTTAGTTACATATCAAAAAACCAGTGTTTTAAATAGCGGGTAATGGCAAATAGCAGCGGCCCTCCAAATCAGCTATAACGAGGCTATAGCCCGCTATCGCCGGCTATTTCGCAAGTAAAGCGGGCTATGCCACATAGCTGCACCTGCTCAAACTGCTATAGCTGGGCTATAGCCGGCTATTTAAAACTTTGCAGAAAACTAGGGAACGTGGCGCGACGGGTAACACGGTGAAAACCGTCAAACATGATCCACCCTCAGCAGAGCCAGTTGTCTAAAAGCAGGTTGAGGAGCAAAGTAAACGACATCAATACTTAATTAATATTACCATTTTTTCGGGAATGTTACCTGAGTGACGTTCCTTGGGAGGGATTGCCCAGTGAACTACCCGACAGTTGTCGGATGAAAAACACGAATCTTAAAGCGCTCTAGGTTGCCACGTCAGGGATTTCACTCGTTCGGTGGGAAGGTGTCCGCCTCGAGCGCGCACACACCTATTCTCTTTAGCCACTGAGGCCCATTCGCGTTCCTCCATTTCACTCGGGGCTGACCACAGAAAGTGAAGAGGGGAGAGAAGAGCAGAGAGAGATTGACGATTCCGGTGAACGCAACCGTGGCGGCGACCGGACCTGGTGCCCGTGCTGCCGGACGATGCGCGCCTCCCCGTGAGTACATCTCACCAAATGTCGGAGGCTGGTTCTCGCCGACGACTTGCGAGTGGTGTTGCGGCTCGCCTTTGCGTAGGAGAAGGCTGGTGCGGGCCTGGAGCAAGGGGGCTAGGCGGCGGCGGGGGCGAGGGCACTAGGAAGGCGGCGGTTGATTTGGACAGTATCAAGGCAAGTGGAAGGTTGGCAACCGGGCCATCGCCACGTTCATATTGACACATGTCTTGAAGATTTGCCATGTTCATGTTGACACATGTCCGAAGAATTTTTTGGGTCTGAAGGTAGGCATTTTGTGTTCATATTGCCTGGCAATCACTATCCTCATATGATAGTTTCAGCCTCATGGTGATTTTTGGTTATGCAATTGTCCAACTTTTGTCGTAGTGTATTTATGAACTCGAGAGAAATTTTGTTTTTAGCTGGTCACAAGGTAAATCGGGGTGGGGGGTGGGGGGTGTTGTGTTCGTGGAACATGGACAAGTTAGATAAAGTTTTATTTCAAACTTCATGGCAAAATTGCCATGCCATCATGCAGGAGAGGCACAACAACCTTTTTATGAAAACAACTGAAATATAGAAATTCTACGGTTAGTTCTAGGGCACTAGATAAACGTAAAGCATATGGCAAAACATGAACCATATCTACCTATATGCCAAGGTTCATCAATCCATATTTGTTCATTTTATTTCAGAACATCTTGGCGTTTATCATATTTTCAGTTATGGACCATACTCCCGACCCTTCCATAGTGGCGGCACGGGGGAACCCTGGTCCCGCCGGCTACCGGACCTCCCCTGCAGCCCCTCTCCCTCGCCGTCGCCGAGGCTCTCTGTCGGGCGAAGCCTGGGCATTGCCGGTGGCAGCATGGCCTTCCATGGGCGTGGCTCCTCTCCCTCCCTCCCAGCGGTGCAGCTCCGATCTGGCGGCGGTGCTGCTCGGTGACGACTGTGGTGGGGTGCTCCACCCGGTGGTGTGCCCCCGCTTGTAGCAATGGCTTGGGCTGCCGATCCTTCCGATCTGATCTAGGTGGTTTGGTGGAGCTCGGCCCAAAGTTGCGGTCAGGTGTGTGCCTCGTCGGCTGATGCGGCTTGGGGCTCTTGTCGGCAAGCTTCAAGCCATGGATGTTGGCAGGTAGGCGGTAGCGCGACAGCGTGGGGGCTTGCTGCCATCACTACTAGGAAAAAGCTTATAGGTAGAGTCTTAGCAGTAGCGCGCATCAGATAAGGGCACTATTGCTAATTACCAGTAGCGAGGGTGAAAAATGAGCGCTACTGTTATATATTTACCAGTAGCAGGTCCTAGCTGAAAGGCACTAGTGTTAAGTGGTCCACGCAGTACCCACCAGGGTACGTATAGTAGCAGCGCGTTGTTCTGCCACCGTGCTACTGCTAAATATTTAGCAGTAGCGCATGCCAACATCCCACCGCTATAACTATTCTTGCACTGTGCCACCTGGTGGGCCGTGCTTAGCAGCAGCGCGTCTTGCTTCGCCGCGCTACTGCTACTGCACTTAGCAGTAGCGCCTGTCCATGACCCGCGCTGCTGCTAAGGCGCATCAGCCACCTTCCCCAATCCCCCTCTCCCTTCCTCTCTCCCTCACTTTCTCACTCACTTTCTTCTCCCCGGCCCATTACTACTACCTAGCTTTCTTCTCTCTTCCTTCTCCTACCTCTCTTCTCTCTACTTCCCCCTCTCCCCCTCCCCATTCCTCTCTCCCTCACTTTCTCACTCACTTTCTTCTCCCCCATTACTACTACTTAGCTTTCTTCTCTCTTCCTTCTCCTACCTCTCTTCTCTCTACTTTAATGCCCTCTGCACCATCTCCATTAATGCACCCCTTTTCTATCTTAGCTTCCTCACTTTTCTCTCCTACCTCCACTAGTTAGAGCTAGCCATCTCCTTGCCCAACTAGCTAGATCTATCCACTAAGTGGAACCTATCAACTCCCCAACTAGATCTATTCTTTAATGAAGTAAAGCCATCTAGTCACCGTGCTTCTCTCTCAAAATAGCTAGGTGAGTAAAAAATGTGCTTTGGAAGAATTAATGGAAAATATGTGTGTGAATGACCGAATCAGGGATATAATAGAAATTGTGCGTGTGGTGTGAGTTGCCGCCTATATGTTTGTTTGCCGAATTGTGTGTGACATGAGAGTTGCTTATGATTTGCCGAAATGTCGATTTATTTCTGTTTCAATGTATTTCGGGCAAACTCTATATGTCCTTTTCTTAGGGAAGGTCATGCCAAATTTTTGTATGACTTTGATGCATGCATGCATGGATGCGTTTACAATCATTTTGCTTATTAATTATGCGGCCCAGGCGATCATGAAGGTCAGTGGAACGATGGTGGAAAGATGGTTGCGATCCGCGGTGCATGACATGTATGAAAATAACCGAAAGGAGATTTTATGTCCGTGTCGAAGATGCAAAGGAGGAGTCTTGCTCGGCCCCTTTAAGGGAGGGCGTTTGAAAGCGCACCTGCTCATGCATAGTTTCATGGATGGCTATACTCGATGGATAAGTGAAGATGCTGGCGTTGATGGGGCCGCCAATGACGACATTGGGCCAGACGAAGAGATAACCGATAATGGCGGCGGAGAAGAGGCCGAACATGGCAGCGGAGAAGAGGCCGGACATGGCGGCGGAGAATAGGCCCGACATGGAGGAGGAGAAGAGGCCGGACATGAAGGATAAGTCGCGGACACGCCACAACCTTCTTTGGTACTAAGTTCAATCATGTGGGACCCTCATGTTCAAGACCTGCTTCGCAAGAAGACGACTAGCAACAGAGTTGCTTCTAGAGAGGAGTCCAAGCTTGAGCAACTGGATGTAGACTCGAAGAGTCCATTGTATGGTGGTTGCGATCCAGAGGTGACCCGCTTGAGTTTCACAATGGAACTTCTAAAGACGAAGGCTAAAAACAAATGAACCCGCCTCGATGAGCTTCTCAAGTATCTAAAGAAGGTTCTCCCCGCAGGGAACCTGTGTTCTACTAGTGTCGGTGAGGCCAAGAAAATTGTGTGCCCTCTTGATATGCCACACATTAGATACCACGCTTGCATCAACGATTGCATCATTTATCGGAAGGAGCACGCTAAAAAAATCTCGTGTTCGATGTGCAATGCTTCTTGATACAAGAAGGAGGGAAAGAAATGTCCTCTGAAAGTTGTATGGTACTTAACGCGAAGAGGAAAAAGCCCGACGATGGAGATGATCTGAAGCTGAGACACCTCGCGGATGCAAGCCAGTGGAGAGCGTTCAACGTTGAATATCGATATTTTGCAGGAGATGCAAGGAACATTGTGCTTGGCATGAGTACTGATGGCATGAATCTGTTTGCCAACCAGAACACCAACCACAGCACATGGCCCGTGTTTGTATGGATGTACAACCTCCCCCCTGGTTGTGCATGAAGATAAAGTACATGCACATGAGCATGCTGATTTGGGCCGAAACAACCGGGAAATTATATTAATCTGTATCTGGGGCTACTGAAAGAGGAGTTAGACACATTATGAAAAACACCGGTCAAGACATGGGACGCCGGCAAAGGAGAGTATTTCTATATGAGAGCCGTGCTGATGACGATGGTGCATGACTATCTCGGTTACGTATATCTTGCAGGACAGGTATGCCACGGATATTGTGGATGCACCCGGTGCATGGATGATACAATGTCTCAGCAGCTAACGAAAGGTGGTGGGTCTGGGAAAATCATGTACATGGGGCATCGAAGATGGATCGAGAAGGATGGCCCATGGAGATCTATTCAATGTGAGGCTGAGCATCAAGGACCTCCATGTAAGAGGAGTGACGCCGAAATCTATGAGTTGTTGAAAAACTGGAAAGAGTGCCCCGCGCCGGGAAAGATGAAAAAAGCGTCGGAGCCGCTGCTGAAGGTATGGAAAACGAGGTCAATTTTGTGGGACTTGGATTACTCGCCCAAACTCGACACGTTGATACGTCTCCGTCGTATCTACTTTTCCTAACGCTTTCCCTCTTGTTTTGGACTCTAATTTGCATGATTCGAATGAAACTAACCCGGACTGACGCTGTTTTCAGCAGAACTACCATGGTGTTGTTTTTTGTGCAGAAATAAAAGTTCTCGGAATGGAACGAAACTTTGCGAGGATTTTTTATATAATAAAAGAGAATTTCTGGAGCCAAGAACCACCGGAGGGGGGCACCTGGGTGGGCACAACCCACCAGGGCGCCCCCCCTCCAGGCGCGCCCAGGTGGGTTGTCCCCACCTGGTGGCCCCACAGACCCTGAAACCGACGCTATAAAATAACATATTTCCAGAAAAAAATCAAGGAGGAGGAATTATCACGGTCCACGAGACGGAGCCGCCGCCGTCTCCTGTTCTTCATCGGGAGGCCAGATCTGGAGTCCATTTGGGGCTCCGGAGAGGGGGATCTTCGATCTTCGTCATCACCAACCCTTCTCCATCGCCAATTCCATGATGCTCCACACCGGCAGTGAGTAATTCCTTCGTAGGCTCGCTGGTCGGTGAGGAGTTGGATGAGATTCATCATGTAATCTAGTTAGTTTTGTTAGGGCTTGATCCCTAGTATCCACTATGTTCTGAGATTGATGTTGCTATGACTTTGCCATGCTTAATGCTTGTCACTTTGGGCCCGAGTGACATGATTTCAGATCTGAACCTGTAACATCCCAAATTTTCAATTTGGAATGTTATACATTAGGTCATCATGCATATCATATTTTTCTCGCATTTTCCGATCCTAGAAAATTTCACGCAACTCAAGGACCCTCGGAGAGAGTTGGAAGTTTCATTATTTTCATATTTGGGATTTCTCAAATTTTGAAAATAGGATCATTTGGATTTATTTAAAATTATCTTCATAAAGTTTTTCCTATAAAAATCTCAAGAGAGGGAATAATATGACTTTCCCAATATTTAGGAAAGATGAAGATATTATAAATAAATCAAATTTGGTTTTGGAAGATTTATTTTGCTTAGGCAAAAATGAGCATTTTAAAAAATTTATGCATGTTTGCCGTTTTTAAAGTTCATTTTGTTCGACTCATTTTTAGGAGTCGGGGAAAATTTGTTTTATTTAAATCGGAGTTCGTTTGATATTTTTTTAATTTGTTTTGTTTTAAAAAAAAAATCGCTACCCCCGGGCCAAGGCCCAGCCAGCCCGGCCCAGCCCAGCCTAGCCCGGCCGCCCACCCACCTCCTCTCCTCCTCACACAGTGTCCCGCCCGCCCGCCGCTTGAGTCCCGCTTCGGACCGCCTTGGGACCCGCCGCCGTGCCCCCTCCCCAAGGCACCGGAGCCCCCTCCTATTTAACCTCACGGACCCTCCCCTCTCCCCACAACCCGCCATGCCGCCGACCTCCACCCGAGCCGCCGCTGCCGCCGAGGACGCCGGCTGCCTCCCGTCGTCGCCGGAGCACCCCGCCGCCTCCCGCCACCTCTCCCGACCCGCCGCCACCCACCGTCGCCCGACCTGCCGGAGTCTGCCCGAGTTGCCGGGCGAGCCGCCGAGGTAGCCTCGCCGCCGATCCGATCCGATCCGTTTTCCCTAGAAAACCCGGTCCGGTTTTTTTTGAGATGTTCGGTTTTTTTCAAAAACCTAGATTGGTTTTATTTTTTTTCGGTTTTCTTATTTAGTGAACGTTCACCGAACCATTCGTTTCAATGAACGTGTTCGTTGGATTAGTTCTTTTAACGAACGTCCGTTATTTAATCCGTTCGTCGTTTTCTTTTAAATCGGATTTAATCCGTTATTTTTCAGATTCGATTTCTGATCCGATTTTCAAATCTGTTTTATTTCTTGCTCGCTTATCGAATCAGGTGATTCAAGCGCTGGAGTTTCAGAACGAAACCGCCGTTCCGACTAACCTACTTTCACAGAGTTTTTCTACTGTAAAATTTTGACCTAATTTCAGATTGCTAAACCGAGTCGTTCTCTCGAGTTCCGACTTTCGATGCTTTATTTGATTCGATTCTTTTGCAACCAGGGTTCTTAAGTTGAACTATCTGGTTAGATCTTTTATTCGAGATTTCCTGTGCATTAGATGAGTACTTATTGTATGCTTGTTGTTTGTCTGCGTTAGATCACCCGTGAGTGCGCCGCTTGTTACTTGAATCTCTAGGACTCATGGATCATCAGCAAGGCAAGTAACACTTTGATCATACCTTTTTCTACTACCCAGTTTTATTGCATTAGACCAAACCCTCAAACACGTGCATGCTAGGATCTAATTAAATTGTGGGATGGGAAGTAGATTGAGGTAGTACCTATTACACTGTTTTATTATCAAACCCTTGGGAGTTACTTCTACGTTTGCTTGATTATGCCATGCTATGCTAGTAGACGTGGATTGGGTGAGTGAATATCCATGACAGATGTGAGATTGTTAATTAATGGTTTATCTAAGGTGGCAACCTAAACACACATCCGGGTGGATTGAGGCACTGGTTTCTATCAGGACTTGCATCAGTATTTCTTGGACCGCCACCTGTGCTCTAAGGGATCATGAGATTTTTCAAACTAGAAACTTCCGTGCAGCCACAAGCCAATTATGGGCTCTAAGCGTAGTTGACTAAGTTGTGCGAACTCTTACGGGTAGGCTAGCTGATGTAGGGGATGTAGGTTGGTACGGTCTACCCACATGTAAGGTGCTAAGCGCTTCGAAAGACTATGTCTCGGTCATCCGTCTCTCAAACACCATGTAGTGCGAGAACCAAGCGGAGGCGATCGAGTCTTGTGGGGAAAAGTGCGCAAACCTCTGCAGAGTGTATAAACTAATCATGATTAGCCGTGTCCCCGGTTATGGACGTTTTGAGTATCTAGTACTTGAATATCATGTGAATCTCAACATGTTACCTCTAATTAATATTATTGGGTTTTTAATGAGTACTTTTTAATTGGGATTGAGGATGCTGTCAACCATTCTCAATGTTTAACAACCACCATGATAGTTAAATAAAATTATTCCTTTGATGTAGGGAAAAATCAGCTTTATGCAAAAATGTAAATCAGAGAGCCTTACCACCAGCCAAATATGCATGTAGTATAGGCTTGTTGCTTCATTGTTCTCTATGTGTTACATTGCCAAAGATATTCCATGTCTTGACCCGTTTCGGGCTGCAACTTTTCACGCTGCAGACTTTTCGCATTTACGAATAAGGTGTTAGGTCGTGGTTCTATACTCGGTGATGCCGTTGGAGTTGATGGACTCACTGCTTTTCCAAGCCTTCATTGTTATTATTAGATGGCCTTAAGCCATATTATTGTATTAAGTTCCCTTGTGGACAACGATGTAATAAGTGTGTGATTGCTACTCTGCTATAAATCCTTGAAATCTTGTGTGGTGTCAAGATTCTTGATCCGGGGATGACATCGAGCACGAGCGCTAGATCCATTCGGTCCTGGTCGCTGACAGAGAATGGTATCGAGCACACGCCGTTGTGAGGACACGACCACTAAGTTAAAGCCATAGATCACTACTCTCTTCTCATTTTCTAACTCCTCATCTTTTCTACTCTCTTTAGGATGATTTGACGCGAAGATCAAGTACACCCAACCGGATGAAGGCACACCTTTTGGATTTCACTTGAAGGAAGTTACCAAATACTGAACATTGGACTACCAAGCTTCACCGGACTTTCAACGCCACTCTGCTCAAGAGGAGCGTTGGAAGATTCACGCTCACGTTCCAGAAGGACATTCGCCCCAATCACCAAGCCTATAGATAGTGTTTTCGATTGCACCAACTTGGAGTCCGGGAAAGAGCATGGCAGCTCACATCACCATGGGACGCATTGGAGAAGTTTATCAAGAAGACCTCAAGGACACAATCTACCAGATTTGCGGACGCCGAGATGACAAATGGGACGTCACAAGCACCAAGAAGGATAGATCCATTGCAGCATTCATCCAGGAGTTAAACCAGCACATTCGACGTCGGAGAACCGGATGTGCAATGATATGTTGGAGTTGCAGAATGCAAAGGGAAGGATCATCGAGCTTGAAGAAGAACTAAAGACAACTCGCAAGGACTATATGGACGAGATCGTAGCTCTAGCAAGACACAATAACGATCTTAAGTACGAGATTGAAGAACTCAAGAAGAAGTTGGCGCTCAGGAATGAAGACCAGTATGTCAATTGCCCAAGCGACTACATCAACATCGACGACACCGATTCGGATCCAAGTGAACCCGACTTTGAAGACGAAGCTGGAGCAGACATCATGGAGTCTTCCACCGGTTCAAATTAGTAGAAGTCCCCCCCACATATTAGTAGTATTCCCTCCATGTAAATCCTTATAGTACACGCACTTTTGCGATAGTTAGATCGTTGTAAGCCTTTTGTTTGATTGAATGAAGTGATTTTGTGTGTATTTGCTCATGTGCATTTGGGTAGTGATTCCCCTTAGACCTCATTCTATTCTAAATTCTCATCTTTTCTAAACCCATCGATGCCTCCGAGACGCGACTCGGATTCGCTTTTCCGCCAGAGATCACCCAATTGATCCAAAGCAGAATACCCCGATTCAAACATTGGTGCGTAACTGTGGCAACAACAACAACAACAACCCACCGCCACCACCACCTACGGATCATCCGACTCGTTTCCTTAGACTAAACCCGCGGTGTATTCCAAAGAGCACCGAGCCAATTGTAGCAGATGACCTAGCTCCGCAAGATAGGAAGGAGCTGACGACCGCAGGATGCACGGATGGAGAAAGAGTGAAGTTTGCAGCACATCAGCTTGAAGGACCCGCAGCAAAGATGGTGGGAGAATTTCACAGCCACTTACCTCGTAGACACCATCACATGGGATCAATTTCAGCAAGCTTTTACTTGCCCATGTTTCAGCAGGAGCTATGGCCATGAAGAAGCGTGAGTTTCGCAACTTACGCCAAGGAGGAAGGATTGTTGGCAAGACGTGGATGACTTTAGTAAACTAGCACGTTATGCCCCGGATGACGTTACTCTTGATGCGACTAAGCGGAGAAGTTTCTAGAAGGACTGAATGATGAGTTCAAGATGCCGTTGATGGTAGCCAGTTTCAATAACTACCAGGAGTTAGTAGACCGAGCCCTCATGATTGAAGGAAAGCAAGAAGAATTGAGAACTGCAAGCGGAAGTATGGGCAAGGGAAGTATAACTCTCGAGCTCAGCAGAAACCTCGTTATACCCCTAAATCAGGAATTCAGTTTCAGCATACCCATGGAGGAGTTAATTCGCATAACCATAACAGCACCAAGAATGGGAACGGGAATGGAGGAAGTAATGGACAGAATCGCACCAACCCGTCAACACCATCCAAAGTAGACTGAGTCATATTACTTGCTTTAAGTGCCGCATAAGATCGGGCATTATGCAAATGACTGTCGAGAAGGCCAGAATGGAAATGGCAATGGAAGCTCGGAAAGAAGCCCAACCCTTTCAACAGGGGACGGGTGAACCACATTGAAGTGGAGGAGGTTGAAGATCAGCCCGATGCAAAGAATCGGTAAGTTTTTGGTTAAGTAATTTACTGCAGTAGTTCTTATCGAAAAACGTGCATCGCATTCATACCTATAAAGCTGATTTGTGAATAAGTACAAGTTACCAACCAAAGCCCATAGGTCACCCATTCTCGTAACCTCACCCGAGCAGAGTACATGGCTAGTAAATGGTGTGATCGATCGCCATTAAGGATTGGACACTATGTTTTCCCTCAGACCTAATAGTTCTGGAATCCCAAGGATTGGATGTGATATTAGGAATGGATTGGTTACCAAGGTATGGAGGAAACATAGATTGCACCACAAAGTCAATTTTGCTCACCACACCAGAAGGAAGAAGGATTAAGTATGTATCACGACATCAGCCGAGGAGAGCACAAGTTAATTGCTTATCAGGAGTGGTACAGGAAGAAGTACCAGTGGTGAAGGATTTTCCTGATGTATTTCCGGAAGAGTTGACATGAATGCCACCGGATAGAGACATTGAGTTTTTGATCGAGCTGTTGCCGGGAACAGGCCCGATATCGAAGCGACCATATAGGATGCCAGCACAGGATTTGGCGGAAATCAAGAAGCAGATTAAGGAGCTTTTGGATAAAGGTTTTATACGCCCAAGCTCTTCACCTTGGGGATCACCCGCTTTGCTAGTGGAGAAGAAGGATGGATCGTTAAGAATGGTTGTTGATTATCGTGGATTGAATGAAGTAACAATCAAGAACAAGTACCCACTACCTATGATAAATGATCTGTTTGATCGCTTGCAAGGAGCCAAAGTGTTTTCCAAGATCGACTTGCGATCGTGGTACCATCGATTGAAGATTCGGGAGCAGGACATACCCAAGACAGCATTTACCACGAGATATGGACTATCACGAGTATACCGTTATGTCATTTGGATCGACTAACGCACCAGCCTATTTCATGAACACGATGAACAAAGTGTTTATGGAGTTTTGGATATGTTCGTCGTGGTGTTCATTGATGACATTTTGATTTTCTCGAAGAATGAAGAGGAACACAAGGAACATTTGCGATTGGTTTTGGAGAAACCGAGGGAACACCAGTTGTATGCCAAGTTCAGCAAATGTGAGTTTTGGTTAAAGGAAGTTGGATTTCTCGGACATGTTATATCCGGAGAAGGGATAGCGATTGACCCCACAAAAGTTGAGACCAGAACTAAATGGGAAGCACCAACGACAGTTGGAGAGATTCGGAGTTTCCTTGGACTCGCAGGATACTACCGAAGGTTCATTGAGAATTTCTCAAGGATTGCCAAGCCTATGACAGAATTGTTGAAGAAGGAAAACAGATTCATATGGACTGAGGACTGTGAGGCAAGTTTTCAGGAGTTGAAGAAAAGATTGGTCACCTCACCAGTTTTGATATTGCCAGATCAGACTAAGGATTATGAGGTGTATTATGACGCTTCACGCCGAGGACTTGGAGCAGTGCTTATGCAGGAAGGAAGAGTTGTTTCGTATGCTTCACGACAACTTAAGCCCCATGAGTTGAATTATGCCACTCATGATTTGGAGTTAGCAGCCGTTGTACATGCCTCAAGACGTGGAGACATTTTCTCATTGGAAATCATTGTGAAGTATATACGGATCACAAGAGCTTGAAGTACATCTTCACACAGAAGGAATTGAATCTCAGACAAAGGAGATGGTTAGAGCTTATCAAGGATTATGACATGAGATTGCATTATCACCCTGGGAAGGCTAATGTCGTAGCAGACGCATTGAGCCGTAAGAGCCACGTCAATACCCTAATGATGGGAGGAATACCCAATGAGTTAGCCGAGGACCTTCGAGAGCTATGTTTGGAAATAGTTCCGAGAGGCTATGTAGCAGCATTGGAGATTCAGTCAACGCTGATGGACAAAATCAGAGAAGCCCAAAAGGCAGATAAGGAAGTTGCCTCTATAAAGGAGAAAATGAGCAAAGGAAAAGCTAAAGGATTTCGTGAGGATGAGCACGATACCCTATGGTTTGAAGACCGTGTTTATGTGCCCAATGACCCAGAGATCAGGAAGTTGATTTTACAAGAAGCCCATGATTCACCCTATTCGATTCACCAGGAAATACCAAGATGTATTTGGATTTGAAGAATACTTTCTGGTGGACCGGAATGAAGAAGGATATTGCGGAGTATGTAGCAGTTTGCGATGTATGTCAGAAATAAAGGCAGAACATCAGAAGCCAGCAGGATTGTTACAACCATTGCCGATACCCGAATGGGAGTGGGATAAACTAGGCATGGATTTTATCACGGGATTGCCAAAGACTCGTTCAGGATATGACTCAATTTGGGTTATAGTCGACCGCTTGACCAAGGTAGCTCATTTTATTCCAGTCAAGACTACCTATAGCAGTGCTAAGTTGGCAAAGATATACATGACCAGAATTGTGTGTTTACACGGAGTTCCGAGGAGCATCGTATCAGATAGAGGAACCCAGTTTACCTCGAAATTTTGGAACCAGTTGCACGAGACATTGGGAACCCGATTGGAATTCAGTACAGCTTTCCACCCACAGACCGATGGACAGACCGAGAGAGTCAATCAGATTTTGGAGGACATCTTTGAGAGCTTGCGCACTAGATTATGGATCTAGCTGGGATGATAATTTGCCGTATGCAGAATTTTCCTACAACAACAGTTACCAAACCAGCTTGAAGATGGCACCTTTTGAGGCTTTGTATGGAAGAAGGTGCAGGACACCGTTGTTATGGGACTAAACCGGAGATCGCCGCTTGTTTGGACCAGATTTGATTAAGGAGTCCGAACAGAAAGTTAAGTTGATTCGAGACAGGCTCAAGGTAGCCCAGTCCTGCATAAAAGAGCTATGCCGATTCAAAGCGCAAATCGATTGAGTATGAAGTTGGAGACAGAGTATATCTCGAGTATCCCCGCTCGAGGAGTTAAGCGTTTTGGAGTTAAAGGAAAGTTAGCACCCGTTTCGTTGGACCGTATAAGATTTTGCAACGCATGGGAGAAGTTGCTTATAAGTTGGAATTACGGAAGGACTGTCCGGAGTTCATGATGTATTCCATGTTTCTCAGTTGAAGAAATGTCACCCCGAGATAGCAGAGGTACCGTTAAGAGACACAGTGCCACTGGAAGCAATTCAGTTGAAGGATGATTTGACATATGAGGAAAAACCGGTTAAGATTCTCGATTATGCCAGCAGAGTTACCCGCAACAAGGTTATCAAGTTTTGCAAAGTTCAGTGGAGCCACCACACTGAGGATGAAGCCACACAGGAAAGAGAGGAAGTTTTGCTAAAGGACCACCCTCACCTATTTTCTAGCCAACCTGAATCTCGAGGGCGAGATTCATCTTAAGGGGGTAGGTTTGTAACATCCCAAATTTTCAATTTGGAATGTTATACATTAGGTCATCATGCATATCATATTGTTCTCGCATTTTCCGATCCTAGAAAATTTCACGCAACTCAAGGACCCTCGGAGAGAGTTGGAAGTTTCATTATTTTCATATTTGGGATTTCTCAAATTTTGAAAATAGGATCATTTTGGATTTATTTAAAATTATCTTCATAAAGTTTTTCCTATAAAAATCTCAAGAGAGGGAATAATATGACTTTCCCAATATTTAGGAAAGATGAAGATATTATAAATAAATCAAATTTGGTTTTGGAAGATTTATTTTGCTTAGGCAAAAATGAGCATTTTAAAAAATTTATGCATGTTTGCCGTTTTTAACGTTCATTTTGTTCGACTCATTTTTAGGAGTCGGGACAAATTTGTTTTATTTAAATCGGAGTTCGTTTGATATTTTTTAATTCGTTTTGATTAAAAAAAAAACGCGCCGCCCCCCCCCCAGGGCCAAGGCCCAGCCGGCCCAGCCCGCCAGGCCCCGGCCCCGCGCCCCGGCCCACCTCCCTCTCCCTCCCGGCGTGCAGTGTCCGCCGCCGCCGCCTTGCCGCCCGCCGAGTCCCTTCGGACACGCCGGACCCGCCGCCGTGCCCCTCCCCCAAGGCACGGAGCCCCCCCTCCTATTTAACCTCACGGACCCCCTCTCCCCACAACCCGCCGCCGCCGTCGCCGACCTCCACCGAGCCGCCGCCGTCGCCAGGCGCCGCCGCGTCTCCCGTCGTCGGCGGAGCACCCCGCCGCCTCCGCCACCTCTCCCGACCCCGCCGCCACCCACCGCCGTCGCCCGACCCGCCGGAGCCCCGTCTGAGCCGCCGGCGAGCCGCCTGAGGTAGCCCCTCGCCGCCGATCCGATCCGATCCGGTTTTCCCTAGAAAACCCGGTCCGGTTTTTTTTGAGATGTTCGTTTTTTTTTCAAAAACCTAGATTGGTTTTATTTTTTTTCGGTTTTCTTATTTAGTGAACGTTCACCGAACCGTTCGTTTCAATGAACGTGTTCGTTGGATTAGTTCTGTTAACGAACGTCCGTTATTTAATCCGTTCGTCGTTTTCTTTTAAATCGGATTTAATCCGTTATTTTTTTGATTCGATTTCTGATCTGATTTTCAAATCTGTTTTATTTCTTGCTCGTTTATCGGAATCAGGTGATTCAAGCGCCTGGAGTTTCGTAACGAAACCGCCGTTCCGACTAACCTACTTTCACAGAGTTTTGCTACTGTAAAATTTTGACCTAATTTCAGATTGCTAAACCGAGTCGTTCTCTCGAGTTCCGACTTTCGATGCTTTATTTGATTCGATTCTTTTGCAACCAGGGTTCTTAAGTTGAACTATCTGGTTAGATCTTTTATTCGAGATTTCCCTGTGCATTAGATGAGTACTTATTGTATGCTTGTTGTTTGTCTGCGTTAGATCACCCGGAGTGCGCCGCTTGTTACTTCGAATCTCTAGGACTCGTGGATCATCAGCAAGGCAAGTAACACTTTGATCATACCTTTTTCTACTACCCAGTTTTATTGCATTAGACCAAACCCTCAAACACGTGCATGCTAGGATCTAATTAAATTGTGGGATGGGAAGTAGATTGAGGTAGTACCTATTACCTGTTTTATTATCAAACCCTTGGGAGTTACTTCTACGTTTGCTTGATTATGCCATGCTATGCTAGTAGACGTGGATTGGGTGAGTGAATATCCATGACAGATGTGAGATTGTTAATTAATGGTTTATCTAAGGTGGCAACCTAAACACACATCTGGGTGGATTGAGGCACTGGTTTCTATCAGGACTTGCCTGTATTTCTTGGACCGCCACCTGTGCTCTAAGGGATCATGAGATTTTTCAAACTAGAAACTTCCGTGTGCAGCCACAAGCCAATTATGGGCTCTAGCGTAGTTGACTAAGTTGTGCGAACTCTTACGGGTAGGCTAGCTGATGTAGGGGATGTAGGTTGGTACGGTCTACCCACATGTAAGGTGCTAGCGCACGAAAGACTATGTCTCGGTCATCCGTCTCTCAAACACCATGTAGTGCGAGAACCAAGCGGAGGCGATCGAGTCTTGTGGGGAAAAGTGCGCAAACCTCTGCAGAGTGTATAAACTAATCATGATTAGCCGTGTCCCCGGTTATGGACGCTTTTGAGTATCTAGTACTTGAATATCATGTGAATCTCAACATGTTACCTCTAATTAATATTATTGGGTTTTTAATGAGTACTTTTTAATTGGGATTGAGGATGCTGTCAACCATTCTCAATGTTTAACAACCACCATGATAGTTAAATAAAATTATTCCTTTGATGTAGGGAAAAATCAGCTTTATGCAAAAATGTAATCGTAGAGCCTTACCACCAGCCATATATGCATGTAGTATAGGCTTGTTGCTTCATTGTTCTCTATGTGTTACATTGCCAAAGATATTCCATGTCTTGACCCGTTTCGGGCTGCAACTTTTCACGCTATGCACTTTTTCGCATTTACGAATAAGGTGTTAGGTCGTGGTTCTATACTCGGTGATGCCGTTGGAGTTGATGGACTCACTCGTTTTCCAAGCCTTCCGCTGTTATTATTAGATGGCCTTAAGCCATATTATTGTATTAAGTTCCCTTGTGGACAACGATGTAATAAGTGTGTGATTGCTACTCGCTATAAATCCTTGAAGTACTGTGGTGTCGACATCGATCCAGTGGATGACACCGAGCACGTAGCGCTAGATCCATTCGGTCTGGTCATGACAGAGAATGGTATCGAGCACACGCCGATCAGAGGACACGACCACTAAGTTAAAGCCATAGATCACTACTCTCTTCTCATTTTCTAACTCCTCATCTTTTCTACTCTCTTTAGGATGACGGACGCGAAGATCAAGTACACCCAACCGGATGAAGGCACACCTTTTGGATTTCACTTGAAGGAAGTTACCAAATACCTGAACATTGGACTACCAAGCTTCACCGGGACTTTCAACGCCACTCTGCCTGAAGAGGAGCGTTGGAAGATTCACGCTCACGTTCCAGAAGGACATTCGCCCCAATCACCAAGCCTATAGATAGTGTTTTCAGCACCAACTTGGAGTCCGGGAAAGAGCATGGCAGCTCACATCACCATGGGACGCATTGGAGAAGTTTATCAAGAAGACCTCAAGGACACAATCTACCAGATTTGCGGACGCCGAGATGACAAATGGGACGTCACAAGCACCAAGAAGGATAGATCCATTGCAGCATTCATCCAGGAGTTAAACCCGGCACATTCGACGTCAGGAGAACCAGATGTGCAATGATATGTTGGAGTTGCAGAATGCAAAGGGAAGGATCATCGAGCTTGAAGAAGAACTAAAGACAACTCGCAAGGACTATATGGACGAGATCGTAGCTCTAGCAAGACACAATAACGATCTTAAGTACGAGATTGAAGAACTCAAGAAGAAGTTGGCGCTCAGGAATGAAGACTAGTATGTCAATTGCCCAAGCGACTACATCAACATCGACGACACCGATTCGGATCCAAGTGAACCCGACTTTGAAGACGAAGCTGGAGCAGACATCATGGAGTCTTCCACCGGTTCAAATTAGTAGAAGTCCCCCACATATTAGTAGTATTCCCTCCATGTAAATCCTTATAGTACACGCACTTTTGCGATAGTTAGATCGTTGTAAGCCTTTTGTTTGATTGAATGAAGTGATTTTGTGTGTATTTGCTCATGTGCATTTGGGTAGTGATTCCCCTTAGACCTCATTCTATTCTAAATTCTCATCTTTTCTAAACCCATCAGATGCCTC
Organism: Aegilops bicornis; assembly: GCA_021605145.1. Classification (NCBI taxonomy): domain Eukaryota; kingdom Viridiplantae; phylum Streptophyta; class Magnoliopsida; order Poales; family Poaceae; genus Aegilops; species Aegilops bicornis. The sequence continues at coordinate 73,293,466 of CM038671.1, read as the reverse complement.
CGAGACGCCGACCCGGATTCGTTTTCCCTTGAGAGATCACCCAATTGATCCAAGCAGTATCAATACCTCGATTCAAACATTGGTGCGAGAACCAGGCAACAACAACAACAACAACCCACCGCCACCACCACCTACGGATCATCCGACTCGTTTCCTTAGACTAAACCCGCGGTGTATTCCGGTAGCACCGAGCCAATTGTAGCAGATGATGGCTCCATAAGATAGGAAGGAGCCGACGATCGCAGGATGCACGGATGGAGAAAGAGTGAAGTTTGCAGCACATCAGCTTGAAGGACCCGCAATGACATGGTGGGAGAATTTCACAGCCACTTACCCTCAGTAGACACCATCACATGGGATCAATTTCAGCAAGCTTTTGCACTGCCCATGTTTCGGCAGGAGCTATGGCCATGAAGAAGCGTGAGTTTCGCAACTTACGCCAAGGAGGAAGGACTGTTGGCACAAGACGTGGATGACTTTAGTAAACTAGCACGTTATGCCCCGGATGACGTTGCTACCGATGCGACTAAGCGGGAGAAGTTTCTAGAAGGACTGAATGATGAGTTCAGATGCCGTTGATGGTAGCGGTTTCAATAACTACCAGGAGTTAGTAGACCGAGCCCTCATGATTGAAGGAAAGCAGCGACAAATTGAGAACCGCATGGCGGAAGTATGGGCAAGGGAAGTATAACTCGAGCTCAGCAGAAACCTCGTTATACCCCTAAATCAGGAATTCAGTTTCAGCATACCCATGGAGGAGGTAATTCGCATAACCATAACAGCACCAAGAATGGGAACGGGAATGGAGGAAGTAATGGACAGAATCGCACCAACCCGTCAACACCATCCAAAGTAGACCTGAGTCATATTACTTGCTTTAAGTGCCGCAAGACTGGGCATTATGCAAATGATCGCCTGAAGGCGAATGGAAATGGCAATGGAAGCTCTGGAAAGAAGCCCAACCCTTTCAACAGGGGACGGTGAACCACATTGAAGTGGAGGAGGTTGAAGATCAGCCCGATGCGATGAATCGGTAAGTTTTTGGTTAAGTCATTTACTGCGGTTGTTCTTTTAAATCTTGGTGCATCGCATTCATACATATCAAGGGATTTGTGGATAAGTACAAGTTACCAACCCAAGCCCTTAGGTCACCCATGCTAGTAACCTCACCCGAGCAGAGTACATGGCTAGTAAATGGTGTGATCGACCGCCATTAAGGATTGGACACTATGTTTTCCCCTCGGACCTAATAGTTACGGAATCCCAAGGATTGGATGTGATATTAGGAATGGATTGGTTATCAAGGTATGGAGGAAACATAGATTGCACCACAAAGTCAATTTTGCTCACCACACCGTAAGGAAGAAGGATTAAGTATGTATCACGGCATCGGTAGGAGAGCACAAGTTAATTGCTTATCGGGAGTGGTACAGAAGAAGTACCGGTGGTGAAGGATTTTCACGATGTATTTCGGAAGAGTTGCCAGGAATGCCACCGGATAGAGACATTGAGTTTTTGATCGAGCTGTTGCCAGGAACAGGCCCGATATCGAAGCGACCATATAGGATGCCAGCACAGGATTTGGCGGAAATCAAGAAGCAGATTAAGGAGCTTTTGGATAAAGGTTTTATACGCCCAAGCTCTTCACCTTGGGGATCACCCGTTTTGCTAGTGGAGAAGAAGGATGGATCGTTAAGAATGGTTGTTGATTATCGTGGATTGAATGAAGTAACAATCAAGAACAAGTACCCACTACCTATGATAAATGATCTGTTTGATCGCTTGCAAGGAGCCAAAGTGTTTTCCAAGATCGACTTGCGATCGTGGTACCATCGATTGAAGATTCGGAGCAGGACATACCCAAGACAACATTTACCACGAGATATGGACTATCACGAGTATACCGTTATGTCATTTGGACTGACTAACGCACCAGCCTATTTCATGAACACGATGAACAAAGTGTTTATGGAGTTTTTGGATAAGTTCGCGTGGTGTTCATTGATGACATTTTGATTTTCTCGAAGAATGAAGAGGAACACAAGGAACATTTGCGATTGGTTTTGGAGAAACTGAGGGAACACCAGTTGTATGCCAAGTTCAGCAAATGTGAGTTTTGGTTAAAGGAAGTTGGATTTCTCGGACATGTTATATCCGGAGAAGGGATAGCAGTTGACCCCACAAAAGTTGAGACCGTAACCAAACGGGAAGCACCAACGACAATTGGAGAGATTCGGAGTTTCCTTGGACTCGCAGGATACTACCAAAGGTTCATTGAGAATTTCTCAAGGATTGCCAAGCCTATGACAGAATTGTTGAAGAAGGAAAACAGATTCATATGGACTGAGGACTGTGAGGCAAGTTTTCAGGAGTTGAAGAAAAGATTGGTTACCTCACCAGTTTTGATATTGCCAGATCAGACTAAGGATTATGAGGTGTATTGCGACACTTCACGTCGAGGACTTGGAGCAGTGCTTATGCAGGAAGGAAGAGTTGTTTCGTATGCTTCACGACAACTTAAGCCCCATGAGTTGAATTATGCCACTCATGATTTGGAGTTAGCAGCCGTTGTACATGCCCTGAAGACGTGGAGACATTTTCTCATTGGAAATCATTGTGAAGTATATACGGATCACAAGAGCTTGAAGTACATCTTCACACGAAGGAATTGAATCTCGAGACAAAGGAGATGGTTAGAGCTTATCAAGGATTATGACATGAGATTGCATTATCACCACAGGAAGGCTAATGTCGTAGGCGCATTGAGCCGTAAGAGCCACGTCAATACCCTAATGATGGGAGGAATACCCAATGAGTTAGCCGAGGACCTTGAGAGCTATGTTTGGAAATAGTTCCGAGAGGCTATGTAGCAGCATTGGAGATTCAAATAACGCCGATGGACAAAATCAGAGAAGCCCAAAAGGCAGATAAGGAAGTTGCCTCTATAAAGGAGAAAATGAGCAAAGGAAAAGCTAAAGGATTTCGTGAGGATGAGCACGATACCCTATGGTTTGAAGACCGTGTTTATGTGCCCAATGACCCATAGATCAGGAAGTTGATTTTACAAGAAGCTCATGAATCACCCTATTCGATTCACCCAGGAAATACCAAGATGTACTTGGATTTGAAGAATACTTTCTGGTGGACAGGAATGAAGAAGGATATTGCGGAGTATGTAGCAGTTTATGGCGATGTATGTCGAAAGTAAAGGCGTAACATCGTAAGCGCAGGATTGTTACAACCATTGCCGATACCCGAATGGAAGTGGGATAAACTAGGCATGGATTTTTATCACGGGATTGCCAAAGACTCGTTCAGGATATGACTCGATTTGGGTTATAGTCGACCGTTTGACAAAGGTAGCTCATTTTATTCGGTCAAGACTACCTATAGCGGTGCTAAGTTGGCAAAGATATACATGACCAGATTTGTGTGCTTACACGGAGTTCCGAGGAGCATCGTATCTGATAGATGAACCAATTTTACCTCGAAATTTTGGAACCAGTTGCACGAAACATTGGGAACCCGATTGGAATTCAGTACAGCTTTCCACCCAGACCGATGGATGACCGAGAGAGTCAATCAGATTTTGGAGGACATCTTTGAGAGCTTGTGCACTAGATTATGGATCTAGCCGGGATGATAATTTGCCGTATGCAGAATTTTCCTACAACAACAGTTACCAAACCAGCTTGAAGATGGCACCTTTTGAGGCTTTGTATGGAAGAAGGTGCAGGACACCGTTGTTATGGGACGAAACGGAGATCGTCAGTTGTTTGGACCAGATTTGATTAAGGAGTCTGAACAGAAGGTTAAGTTGATTCGAGACAGGCTCAAGGTAGCCCAGTCCAGACAGAAGAGCTATGCCGATTCAAAGCGCAAAGCGATTGAGTATGAAGTTGGAGATGAGTATATCTCGAGTATCCCCGCTTGAGGAGTTAAGCGTTTTGGAGTTAAAGGAAAGTTAGCACCCGTTTCGTTGGACCGTATAAGATTTTGCAACGCATGGGAGAAGTTGCTTATAAGTTGGAATTACGGAAGGACTGTCAGGAGTTCATGATGTATTCCATGTTTCTCGGTTGAAGAAATGTCACCCCGAGATAGCAGAGGTACCGTTAAGAGACACAGTGCCACTGGAAGCAATTCAGTTGAAGGATGATTTGACATATGAGGAAAAACCGGTTAAGATTCTCGATTATGCCAGCAGAGTTACCCGCAGCAAGGTTATCAAGTTTTGCAAAGTTCAGTGGAGCCACCACACTGAGGATGAAGCCACCGGGAAAGAGAGGAAGTTTTGCTAAAGGACCACCTCACCTATTTTCTAGCCAACTGAATCTCGAGGCGAGATTCATCTTAAGGGGTAGGTTTGTAACATCCCAAATTTTCAATTTGGAATGTTATACATTAGGTCATCATGCATATCATATTTTTCTCGCATTTTCCGATCCTAGAAAATTTCACGCAACTCAAGGACCCTCGGAGAGAGTTGGAAGTTTCATTATTTTCATATTTGGGATTTCTCAAATTTTGAAAATAGGATCATTTGGATTTATTTAAAATTATCTTCATAAAGTTTTTCCTATAAAAATCTCAAGAGAGGGAATAATATGACTTTCCCAATATTTAGGAAAAATGAAGATATTATAAATAAATCAAATTTGGTTTTGGAAGATTTATTTTGCTTAGGCAAAATGAGCATTTTAAAAATTATGCATGTTTGCCGTTTTAAAGTTCATTTTGTTCGACTCATTTTTAGGAGTCGGGAAAATTTGTTTTATTTAAATTGGAGTTCGTTTGATATTTTTTTAATTCGCTTTTGTTTTAAAAAAAAAAAGATCTGGCCCCACAGGCCAAGGCCCGGCCCGGCCCGGCCAGCCCGGCCCGGCCAGTAGCCGGGCCACCTCCCTCTCCTCTCCCGACGCGGTGTCCGCCGCCACGCCCGCCGCCCGCCTCGAGTCCCGCTTCGGACACGCCGGACCCGCCGCGTGCCCCCTCCCCAAGGCACGGAGCCCCCTCCTATTTAACCCCTCCGGACCCCCCTCACAACCCGCCCGCCGTCGCCGACCTCCACCCGACCCACCGCCGTCGCCCGACCTGCCGGAGCCCCGTCTGAGCCGCCGGCGAGCCGCCGGAGGTAGCCCCTCGCCGCCGATCCGATCCGATCCGGTTTTCCCTAGAAAACCCGGTCCGGTTTTTATTGAGATGTTCGGTTTTTTTCAAAAACCTAGATTGGTTTTAATTTTTTTCGGTTTTCTTATTTAGTGAACGTTCACCGAACCGTTCGTTTCAATGAACGTGTTCGTTGGATTAGTTCTGTTAACGAACGTCCGTTATTTAATCCGTTCGTCGTTTTCTTTTAAATCGGATTTAATCCGTTATTTTCGATTCGATTTACGATCCGATTTTCAAATCTGTTTTATTTCTTGCTCGTTTATCGGAATCAGGTGATTCAAGCGCCTGGAGTTTCGTAACGAAACCGCCGTTCCGACTAACCTACTTTCACAGAGTTTTGCTACTGTAAAATTTTGACCTAATTTCAGATTGCTAAACCGAGTCGTTCTCTCTCGAGTTCCGACTTTCGATGCTTTATTTGATTCGATTCTTTTGCAACCAGGGTTCTTAAGTTGAACTATCTGGTTAGATCTGTTATTCGAGATTTCCCTGTGCATTAGATGAGTACTTATTGTATTCTTGTTGTTTGTCTGCGTTAGATCACCCGGAGTGCGCCGCTTGTTACTTCGAATCTCTAGGACTCGCGGATCATCAGCAAGGCAAGTAACACTTTGATCATACCTTTTTCTACTACCCAGTTTTATTGCATTAGACCAAACCCTCAAACACGTGCATGCTAGGATCTAATTAAATTGTGGGATGGGAAGTAGATTGAGGTAGTACCTATTACTGCTTTTATTATCAAACCCTTGGGAGTTACTTCTACGTTTGCTTGATTATGCCATGCTATGCTAGTAGACGTGGATTGGGTGAGTGAATATCCATGACAGATGTGAGATTGTTAATTAATGGTTTATCTAAGGTGGCAACCTAAACACACATCTGGGTGGATTGAGGCACCTGGTTTCTATCAGGACTTACTGTATTTCTTCGGACCGCCACCTGTGCTCTAAGGGATCATGAGATTTTTCAAACTAGAAACTTCCGTGTGCAGCCACAAGCCAATTATGGGCTCTAAGCGTAGTTGACTAAGTTGTGCGAACTCTTACGGGTAGGCTAGCTGATGTAGGGGATGTAGGTTGGTACGGTCTACCCACATGTAAGGTGCTAGCGCTTCTGAAAGACTATGTCTCGGTCATCCGTCTCTCAAACACCATGTAGTGCGAGAACCAAGCGGAGGCGATCGAGTCTTGTGGGGAAAAGTGCGCAAACCTCTGCAGAGTGTATAAACTAATCATGATTAGCCGTGTCCCCGGTTATGGACGTTTTGAGTATCTAGTACTTGAATATCATGTGAATCTCAACATGTTACCTCTAATTAATATTATTGGGTTTTAATGAGTACTTTTTAATTGGGATTGAGGATGCTGTCAACCATTCTCAATGTTTAACAACCACCATGATAGTTAAATAAAATTATTCCTTTGATGTAGGGAAAAATCAGCTTTATGCAAAAATGTAATCAGAGAGCCTTACCACCAGCCAAATATGCATGTAGTATAGGCTTGTTGCTTCATTGTTCTCTATGTGTTACATTGCCCACATATTCCATGTGTTGACCCGTTTTGGGGCTGCAACTTTTCACGTTGCAGACTTTTAGAACGACGAATAAGGTGTTAGGTCGTGGTTCTATACTCAGTGATGCCGTTGGAGTTGATGGACTCACTCGTTTTCCAAGCCTTCCGCTGTTATTATTAGATGGCCTTAAGCCATATTATTGTATTAAGTTCCCTTGTGGACAACGATATAATAAGTGTGTGATTGCTACTCTGCTATAAATCCTTGAAATGCGTGTGGTGTCGGCATTCTTGATCCAGGGATGACAACGAGCACAGAGCGCTAGATCCATTCGGTCCGGTCATGACAAGAGAATGGTATCGAGCACCACAACTGTAGGACACGACCACTAAGTTAAAGCCATAGATCACTACTCTCTTCTCATTTTCTAACTCCTCATCTTTTCTACTCTCTTTAGGATGTCGGACGCGAAGATCAAGTACACCCAACCGGATGAAGGCACACCTTTTGGATTTCACTTGAAGGAAGTTACCAAATACCTGAACATTGGACTACCAAGCTTCACGGGACTTTCAACGCCACTCTGCTGAAGAGGAGCGTTGGAAGATTCACGCTCACGTTCGGGAAGGACATTCGCCCCAATCACCAAGCCTATAGATAGTGTTTTCGGTGCACCAACTTGGAGTGCAGGAAAGAGCATGGCAGCTCACATCACCATGGGACGCATTGGAGAAGTTTATCAAGAAGACCTCAAGGACACAATCTACCAGATTTGCGGACGCCGAGATGACAAATGGGACGTCGTCGGACCAAGAAGGATAGATCCATTGCAGCATTCATCAAGGAGTTATACAAGCACATTCGACGTCTTTATAACAATATGTGCATTGATATCTTGGAGTTGCATAATTCAAAGGTAAGGATAATCTAGCTTGAAGAAGAACTAAAGACAACTCGCCAGGACTATATGGGCCGAGATCGTAGCTCTAGCAAGACACAATAACGATCTTAAGTACGAGATTGAAGAACTCAAGAAGAAGTTGGCGCTCGGAATGAAGACCAGTATGTCAATTGCCCAAGCGACTACATCAACATCGACGACACCGATTCGGATCCAAGTGAACCCGACTTTGAAGACGAAGGCTGGAGCGGACATCATGGAGTCTTCCACGGTTCAAATTAGTAGAAGTCACCCACATTTTAGTAGTTTTCCCTCCATGTAAATCCTTATAGTACACGCACTTTTGCGATAGTTAGATCGTTGTAAGCCTTTTGTTTGATTGAATGAAGTGATTTTGTGTGTATTTGCTCATGTGCATTTGGGTAGTGATTCCCCTTAGACCTCATTCTATTCTAAATTCTCATCTTTTCTAAACCCATCAGATGCCTCCGAGACGCGACCCCGGATTCGTTTTCCCGCCAGAGATCACCCAATTGATCCAGCAGCAGAATACCCTGATTCAAACATTGGTGCAGAACCAGGGCAACAACAACAACAACAACCCACCGCCACCACCACCTGCGGATCATCTGACTCGTTTCCTTAGACTAAACCCGCCGGTGTATTCCAGTAGCACCGAGCCAATTGTAGCAGATGACTGGCTCCGCAAGATAGGAAGGGAGCTGACGACTGCAGGATGCACGGATGGAGAAAGAGTGAAGTTTGCAGCACATCAGCTTGAAGGACCCGCAACAGCATGGTGGGAGAATTTCACAGCCACTTACCCTGTAGACACTGTCACATGGGATCAATTTCAGCAAGCTTTTCGCCTTGCCCATGTTTCAGGAGCTATGGCCATGAAGAAGCGAGAGTTTCGCAACTTACTCCAAGGAGGAATGACTGATGTCAAGTACTTGGATGACTATATTAAACTAGCACGATATGACCCAGATGACGTTACTCTTGATGCAACTAAGCGGAGAAGTTTCTAGAAGGACTGAATGATGAGTTCAGCATGCCGTTGATGGTAGCCAGTTTCAATAACTACCAGGAGTTAGTAGACCGAGCCCTCATGATTGAAGGAAAGCAGCAGCAAATTGAGAAGCCTTTCTCTTTATATAAAAGACTTGATTTTAATAAACTCACACCTACTAAAATATCTTTGCAAATGGCTGACAAATCAACTGCCATACCTATCGGTATCTGTGAGGATGTGCCCGTTGTTGTTGCTAATGTTACTATTTTGACTGACTTTGTTATACTTGAGATGCCCGAGGACGACAACATGTCGATTATCCTTGGTAGACCCTTCTTGAATACTGCAGGGGCTGTTATTGATTGCAATAAAAGCAAGGTCACTTTTCATATTAATGGTAATGAGCATCCGGTGCACTTTCCGAAGAAACAATTCCAAGTGAATGGTATTAATGTTATTGAAAATCTCCGACAATCACTATTGGAAGTTTTCAACTACCTCTACCCCCTGTTAAAAAGAAATATGAAATGCTTATTGTTGGGGACATTCATATCCCCGTTGAGGCAACTTAGTGATTTACGAAAGTTCTTCCGTTTCATGCTAATCGAAAGTGGTTGTTAATAAGACTTGATCAACCTTATTAATGGATCATTTTTGAGAGGTATGAAATGGATGAATTTAGTGAGCACTACCTTCTGTCCCTACCTTTTATTTTCTGTTCTTATTAGTTAAATAAAATAAAATGCCATGTCTTGTCTATTTTTTGAATTTCCCATGCAATAAAAAAATGACCCAAAAATAAAAGTTCTCAGAATGCTCTGAAAAATTAATACGATTTGTTTTCTGAATATTTAAGAATTTTTGGTGCAAATAATATCAGAGGGAGGTGCACCAGGTGGGCACAGCCCACCTGGGCGCGCCAGGACCTCCAGGCGCGCCCTGGTGGGTTGTGGTCCCCACGTGGCCCCACTCACTTATCTCTTCATCCCACATCACCACCTACCTCTAGAAAAAATCACCATTGCTCTCTCTCTCTCTCTCTCTCTCTCTCTCTCTCTCTCTCTCTCTCTCTCTCTCTCGTGTTCTTGCTCTCAAACCCGCCGATTTCGATCTCTTTGCTCGAAGCTCTGTTTCTGAAACTGTTCGGGGGATTGTTGCTTGGTATGTGACTCCTCTGTTTGTCCAATTAGTTTTTGCTTTAGTGGTTTATATTTTGAATAATTAGCTATTCTTGGTGCTGCTGTAGATGAGCTTGCATGTTGAATTCTTAGAGTTCTAACTGGTTTGAATGCTTGCTGTGGCCTCTGTGCATCCCTATGAGTAGTTGCTATCAATCTTGTAAAGTTTTGTTGAGAAAATTTGGTGGACTAAAAATTTCAGAATTTTGTTTATAGGAAAAACATGAGTATCTTCACGAAGTTTGCTTCCAAGAAGAACTTCAAGGGAGTGATTGGGTAGTCATCTGACAGCGATCTCCATGTAGGAGATATGCCCTAGATGCAATAATAAATGCTATTACTTATCCCCATATTCATATTTATGTTTATGTTCCATGCTATAACCGCTATGGTTCTCGAGTCTGCAATAACACGAGGCTTGGAGGAAGACTCATATGCACGTGTGGAATAATAAACGGTAATAAGTATTCCTAGTCTGGCCTCTAGGACTAGCTCAAGTGTTGCATGATGATTCTGTTTTCCTGGTCATGGGCATGTCTATGCCAGCAACTTTGAGGGCACAATGTTAAGAGAACATTTGTGTTGAATCGACCCGGATTGATGTTATGCTATGAGATTCATTCGTCACAAGTTTATTGGTACATAACACAGAGATGGTTAACGTTTGCATGATTCCTTAGACCGTGAGAGTATCGAGTTTCTTCATGCTTGCTTCATGAACTTTGGGGTTTGTTAAACGTCATCCGTAAATGGGTGGCTATTACGGCGGCTTACGGGTTCATGAAAAAGTTTGTCAAGTAACTTGATAGCTCAAGATTGGGATTTGCTCCTCCGACGATGGAGAGATATTCTCGGGCCCTCTCGGTGTTACGGTATCCATAATCGTCTGGCCAGACACCTTGTGATTTGATCACTGGGATGCCGGAACACGGAAACGAGAAAAGAGAACAAAACTGGTAACGAGGTAACTTGCATGGTGGACAAATTGTTCGTCCATGGGGATGCAATAAATCTCACCTCGGGTGTTTGTGACATATCGCGAAGCAACAGGAATAGCTCACTGCAACTGGCGGTTCACTCGAATATTTATTCGTGTGGGTATAGGGGTCAATATGGCTGTCCACGGCTCCGATGTTGATCATTGATCGAAAGGGGTTCCGGGTCATGTCTATACTTCACCAAACCTATAGGGTCACACACTTAAGGGTCATCTATCTGCTGAATACTAGACAGGGAGTCTGAGAGAAAATCATCGAAAAAGTTTCGGACACCGAAAAGTTTCGGACAGCGGAAAAGTTCCGCAGAGAGAGGTCACACGATGAGTTTCGGTGAAACCAAAATAGTTGTTATGGGGTATGCCATTAAGTCAAAATGGTTTCGGCATATGCCTGATAATTCTTAGAGGGTGCAAGAATCATTCTGGAAACTTTTTGGAATTTTCAGAAATAAAAACCAGAAATGTTCCGGAGCTGCAGGAACCGGTTCAGATGCTTTTCGCAGATGAAAATCACTAAACTAGAATTGTTCCAGAACGCGTTGAAAATTATTATGGTGGGTACTGGAAATGTTCTGGGCTCACATAAATATTTTCATCGAACGGACGCTGAAAAATGTCGTCGTGAATAGTGAAAGTGCTTTTTGGGATATTTTATGGAAAGCCACCTTTTGGGGCTTTGCCCAAAAGATCTAGGGATGACATGGAAGGGCGGGAACCTCCTTTTTGGGGGGCCCACAAGGGTTGGGACGTTCATGGGTGCAGCTCATCCATGGGGCCCCACTTGTCCCTTGTTTTCACTCTTTAGGTCCTTGGGAAGGACTCCATTTCATGTGGATTTTGGGTTTTCTTGTAAAACCACCCTACCCCTTGGGATTTCCTATAAATAGAGGTGGAGGGGCAGCACTCCACTCTCATCCCTTGCTCTCATACACATGCCATGCATTATCTGGCTTCTTCTCTCCCTCCCACGAAAAGAGTTTCTTAGAGCCGTAAGGCTGTCTGGGTTTCGGCAGGAACTAGTTCTGGACGGCGAAGCCCTGCCGGATAGATGACACCGTATGTGTGCAACTCTGTAGAGATATCATAGTTTCGGTCTTAGTTCGTGAGTGCCTCCCGAAGGGCTGTCCGTGTGACCATCCGAGTTTCGAAGGTCCTCCGGAAGGGTTGTCCGAGTGACCGTTCGAGTTTCAAAGGTCCTCCCGAAGGGCTATCCACAACACCGTCCGGGGGTTGTTAGACCGCCTCCCGGAGGGCTGTCTGAGGAGAAGATGAGGGTAAACATCCTCGCGGTTGGGAGGTTGTAAATCCAAGCTGCGGGGATCTGCACCCCTGATCGTCATCGACTCTACTTCCCGATGTGCTACGAGTCGGTAACGAAAAAGATAAAACCATGTACGCAGTCTCCATAGTGGTCCTGGGCTGGTGCGTAGGTCGATTTTTTTTCTGTTGCGTTCCCCTACACTCCATACCCGGAGAATGACAGAGATACGGCCGTGCGAATGGTTACATAACCCGTTCATGGAAGGGGCCGGTATCCTTCAAGAGTTTGCACAATATACTGCTAATGCCGGCCTCACTGACTTCATCGCAACTGAATGTGAACATTATCATCTCCTCACAAATTACTTTGTGCAAAATTTTAATTTCCTTCCTAGGAATAATCCCCCTGAAGTGCAGTTTAACTTATATGTTGAAACCCAACAGATACCACTTACTGAATTTTGTGAAATATGCATGATCCCTTCTGACTGGAGTTTAGTAGAGCCTAGGCCCATGGAGTTTGAGAGTTTCTACCGCACTCTGACAGTGGGGGATGAGAGAGGGGTGTCGAGTGTCACCACTACTAGATTGCACTTTCCTGATGTGCATTATTTTGCTCCGTTTATTGTGAAGTGTTTGCTTGCTAGATAAAAGGTAGGTGCGCTCAGTGCTCCAGACTTTGTCGTTTTACGTCGCGCACTCCAAGGCGACACCACTTATAGGTTGGGAGCTATCGTGGCACGTCGCCTTCACATTATAAATCCAAGGGCAAAATACATGGTGGTATTTATGCTACTCTCTTAGCTAATCACTTTAACATTCAGATACGCCAGCATGATTATCCTTTGCCCAAGGTTCACCTAGATCAAGCGGCCATGGAATACCACCAGTTCATTGCAGGCGATTACCCTAACATTCCTATTCCTTATAACCTGGTTTTCAGTGTGAACACTCGTGATATTATTCCATTGCCTGCACCTGCTTTGTTTGATCCTATTGCCAGGGGCGGATACAGGATTATGCCTGCAGACATTGTCGCCTACCGGAACAACCTAGCTGCAGCACATGAGGAGCCTCAGTAGTGGGATCCACAGGTGCCCGCTCCTCAGAATTTCAACATGGGACCCCATGGCTTCTTCGAGTACTGATTACCAAGTTAGGCCAAAAGCCTAAGCTTGGGGGAGTACGTATTTCTACGGAAATTACATTCATGTTCACACATTTCATTCCAGTTGTCGGTGTCCACACTTTTTCATTGTATTATACATGCTAAATTTATTTTCTCGCTTTCTTCTTGTGTGTTTGAAAAACTTTGAGAAAATAAAAAAATATTTCTTGCTTATTTTTGATATTTCTTCCTAGTTTAAATTGTTGTAGCACTAAAGGGAAACCCAAAAAGATTTCCTTGTTCTTGTTTTGCTTCTTGGGAGCTTTCCCGTGTAAATAGTTTTTCTCGTTCTTGCTTTTCCCTTTTTATTTGCTTGTTCAAGAAAACCAAAAAATCCAAAAATATTTCAGCTTGTTTCTCTGAATTTCTTTTCTTTTTATTGAGTCATACCGAGGATAAGACCACGATGAAAATGTTGAGTGGATCTCATATGCATTATTGTTGATCTACCAAAGAGCCCATTTTACCTTGTCTTCTCCTGTTGAATAAAATGTTTGCAGATTCTAGCTTAGTGGCACTCTTGCACTATTATTATTTTCATATCGTTCGGTCATGCAAGTGAAAGACAATAATGACGATGTTTGATGAACTGGCCGTGGCAGAGAGAAACGGGTATGAACTCGACTTGTTCTGTTTTTGTAAATATGTTTAATCTATTATCCATGATTCAGCTCATTATGATTAAACATGTTTGCAATGACAATTAGAGATTACTAGTCATCAACTCGTGCAACTGCACGGGCTAGTAATCACAATGGAAATGAATAGTTTTAGTGAACATGATTCTTCCTTATTGGAACAATTCGAGAGTTAAAAACAACTTACTTATATCATTTGTGGAATGCATGATGATTTTTTTATGATATTTGTGAGGAGAAAATAATTGTGCCCCTTTAACTATATATTTCCTTCCAATCGTTATACACCTATGCTTTAGTACCTCTCTCACTAAAGTTATTTTTCATATAAAATTGCAGGTATTAGATTTCATAGGGATTTTCCCTATTAGGTTCTTTTTTGTTTGTATGATTTCATATCATGGCTCATTCTAAGTATTTTTTGCACTATATTTCATATTTAATATTCATTGATTTCAGTCACTTGTAAGAAATCATTAGTTTTAGTCATATAAAATTTTCAATGATTTCAGAGATTGACTTCCTTTGCTTTTACTTTTCTTTACATGGCCTTTGATTTTCCTATCATTTTAATACATCTGCTACAGAAATCAAAGAGGTTGGTATGCGCACATTCCGGTGCTATGTTTACTATGCAAAAGGTCATTATTTAACCATGAGAACATGAACCATTTGTTTTTCGCATCTCACATACAAATTGTAGTTCATTTTTTCTAACCATCATGTAAAGGAAGTGAGAAATACAAAACGAAAGTGCATGTATGGAAAAGCATGCTATAGGTTTTCTTGTGTGGTTTTCTGTGCATCATACATGATAATGTCAAATCATTAAAACGGATAACACATTCCTTTTGTCAGTACAAACAAAATCCATCCTTCAACTACACATAGAATCTATTTGAAAAATCAAATTATACTGACCTATTTGAATTTGTAGCCTTGACAAAATAGAAAAGTGGGATACCTACGAAATTAGGAATGTTTCCCATAGCTTGCATGGGAACAACAGCTAACAAAGGTCATGGTTATGATGTTTGGCTTACCATCTTGATTCCATTATATGATTACTTGAATCAAACAAAAACTGAAACTGTGTTTAGAGCTTCCAACACAGGGTAAAATGATAGGGGAAAACTGGAATGACTTATATAGTGTAAGAACTCCGTTGGATTCACTCATAACGGTGATGTAACAGAACAAACAAGAATTAAATAACATATGATTTTATCACTTCACCAATTCAAAGTGGCATTAAGTTCTGCAGATTAAAACATGAATAACCTAGACTTACAAAAAATAAGGACCTTTCATAGAACAGTAGCAGAGGTATTAAAACCTGCAGTTTCTGGAGGTGGCATAGGGAGATAGAGTTTGGCTTGAACTGGCATGCTGCCCATATATCCTTAAAGTACCAATAGGTTGGAGCTACTGTTTGAACACATTTGCCTACTACAGATATATAGGCATATATACACCAAGACGACATCACCTCTTGTCTTGAACTTGTAATGGTTTTGCTGTCAATTTTGTGCTGATTCCCCCAGCAGGAGAACAATGTCAGTGTAAATGATAGCATCTAAAATTTCAAGGTATACAAAAATCAGAATCACCCCTGAATGCTCTTCTTGTTTCTGAATATAAATAGAGAACAATTTGATCTTTAGGAAATGATGAACAATTCAGTAAAATTTGTTACTGTAGGCATTCTTGCCCCCATGTTGTGCCCTGATCCAAAAAGGCTTTGCTCACAGATCCGAATATTAACATGAAATAGAAGAGAACTCCCAATCAAGTTATATGTGGTACCATGACAAATTTAAGAGCTGCAAGAAGGGAACTTTAGATCCTCAAATATATAATTTGTACTGAAAAAACTGTGAGACAACCAAATAATTAAGCACGTGACGATGGATATAAAAAAGCAAAGAAGAAAAACAACTAAACCGATGACACATTATATTTACATCTCTCTCCAAGCTGATGGCTCAGTCTGAGGAGCCAACAAAAACTAAGATGGTGAGATTGCAAAAATAAAAGTTTCATTGTGTTACGATCCCAAAGATTGTACATGGATGGATGCAGGTTAGTTGCATACTCGGTAAACATAAGAAAATGTTAAAAAACTGTGATGCACTACATTACCTTTGACCAACATGATAATGACCCACACCGGTGGCACGACCAAACTGCAGCTGCTTCTGGGTCTCAATCTGGATGCTCCTGGTAGAGCAGCGCATCAAACTCGATGAGACGTCTATATTTGGACTGGCTCGAGGGCATTAACCTAGGTACAGGCCGCTGCGCTCGGTAGTACTCCGGGGGGAATCAAATATCAGGGATGGCTGTATATGGAGACGGGTAGGGAACTTGTAAAACATTCAGTCTAATTGATGAAAATAATACGTCTATATAGCGGTCTGATTACATACGTGCTTGCTGCATTAAGAATGATCGATATGAAAATAGCAAAGAAGAAAAACAACTAAGCCGTACCATGAACATGCACATTAAAGTCATGGAGGTGAAAATCAACAAAAACTTATTATATTTATCTCTCTACAGGCCGATGGCTTAACCTGAGGAGTTCGACAAAAACTAACATCATGATCACTACGAAAGTAAATGTTCCTGTGTGTTAGGATTCCAAAGATTATCCATGAAATGATGTAGCTGGTTGCACTTTCCCAATAGGTAAACGTGACAAACAGTGGAAAAATGGTGATGCAGTGCATTAGCTTGGCCTAACCTGATAACGACAGCCCCGGTGGCATAACCAAAATGGCAGCCTCAGCGCATCGGACTCGACGGGCACGTCCAGATCGAGACTAACTCGAGGGCAGCAACCTAGGAATAGGATGCTGCTCTCCGTAGGACTCCGTGAAGAATCAAAGCCTATTGACGGACGCACATGGAGATGAGTCAGGAACTTGGAATACATTGAGTCTGGTTGATGAAAAAAATACATCTACCAAGCAGCCTGATTACTTATGTGCTTGCTGCTGACATGCAATCGGATGTACGCAGCTCTGATCCCTCGCATAAGCAGAGGACACCATAGATTTCTATCTTGACGGGAAAACGAACCGAAATCTACAACCGCTGATGGCCGCACATGGAGATGGCTTAGGAATGTGGAGTACATTGAGTCTGATTGATGGAAAAAATACATCTATCTAGCGGCCTGATTACTTACATGCTAGCTACTGACATGCAATTGGGTGTACGCCGTTCTGATCCTTCGCATAGGCAGAGGACACCATAGACTTCTATCTTCACGGGAAAATAAACCGAGACCTAGAAAATTACCTTGCAGATTTACATGTGGTGTCATGGTGGAATTGATTGCCAGGAAGCGGTGATGGTAGGGGGGCGGGGAAGATGGGGGAACGGTGGTTACTTGATCTTTGAGGCGTGATGGAGGAGACGTGAGGGAAAGAGGAGAAAGACGTGTGGAGGAAGGACTGTTTCTACACGGATTTTTTAGCAACATGAGTCAATGTTCCTTTGGCAATGTGTGGAAAAAAACTTTAGGGTGGTAGGCGTGGGACATCATGCATGGACTCTTGCAACGAGTGGAAAACACTCTAGGGAGATAGGAGTGGGACATCATGCATGGAATCTATTTACATCTAACGGCTGTCAATATCTATTAAGTAGATCGAATGGACAAAAATCTAATTCTCAAGGATTAACGTGGAGTCTTCGTTGGTTCTTCCAATTAGTAGATATAAGATAGTTTCTCATGCCATCCATAAGTAGCTAGGAGTGGATAATGATTTATCTTGGATGTCAACATTGCATTAAAATGATTGTGATGTAGTATGATGATATGGTATCCTCCTCTGAATGTTCGAGTGGCTTGACTTGGCACATGTTCATGCATGTAGTTGAACCAAAACCAACATAGCCTCTATGATATTTATGTTCATGGTGTTCATATCCTACTCATGCTAGTGTCCAATGTTACTTATGCTAATGCATGTTAATGACCGTTATTGCTCTCTAGCTGGCCGCTTATCAACCTATTTGCTAGCCTTCGCCTGTAATAAGTGGGAATTATGCTTGTACATCCAAAACCTGAAACCCAAGTAATTCCAGATGAGTCACCATACCTACCAATATGTGGTATTACCCTGCCGTCCTAAGTAAATTTGCATGTGCCATCTCTAAACACTTCAAATAAATATCATTTTTGTGTGCCTGGATTGTTCATAGAACGACAGGAGGTAATTGGTATCTTCCATGCTAAGCGGGTTATTCTCAGGTTGAGTGTTTATTCACTCACCATTGCATGAGAAAAGGGCAGTAATAGGGATGCCCAGTACCAAACTGCAAAAAGAACTGAGCTTACAAATAATCAAACAAAAACTCCTATGGAGTAATAACCTTTACTTTATCGCTTGGGAACCGCCACTAGCGTGTTTAGCATGGAAGATATAGATAACTGATGGTCGTGAAGTAAACAAGAAGGGTGCACCTCTCAAAATTTCATTTACCGCTATTTTAAGAACTTGAGCTCTGGCACCACTGCAAATTACTGCTTCCCTCTGTGAAGGGACTATCTATTTACTTTTATGTTGTGTCATCACCTTTTAAAATAAGCGCCAGAACCTGAGAGCGCTTTCATGCTGATGCATTGTGTGTAACTAATGTTGGGTGCATCATGGGTGGATCTTTTCTATCACGAATTACAATGTTTAGTCGTTGCTTGAACTTTGGAGGTGCTCTGCATTTACGTTTTGCGGCCTCAGAAAGGGCTAGCAAGATACCACTATTGTCATATTATATCATGGTTGTTTTGATAACGTGTTGCTAATTGAAATGTCTTATTATTGCTCGCTAATCGATTATGTCGTTGATATGAGTTAATATAATTTTTAAGAGTAATTGTCGGCATGGTTAGTTATAATATTGGCTGAAACCCTGGGTGCTGTTTAAGCTTATTTACGCAAACAAGAGCAAAAGAGTTCGTAAAAGTTTTCTTTTTCACTTCCAGTTTATCAACTGGATTGCTTGAGGACATGCAAAGGTTTAAGCTTGGGGGAGTTGATACGTCTTCGTCGTATCTACTTTTCCTAACGCTTTTCCTCTTATTTTGGACTCTAATTTGCATGCTTTGAATAAAACTAACCCGGACTGACGCTGTTTTCAGCAGAACTACCATGGTGTTGTTTTTTGTGCAGAAATAAAAGTTCTCGGAATGGAACAAAACTTTGCGTACAATAAAAGAGAATTTCTGGAGCCAAGAACCACCGGAGGGGGGCACCTGGGTGGGAACAACCCACCAGGGCGTGATGATGGCTTGAACTACATCGGTATTTCCCCAAAGAGGAAGGGATGATGCAGCACAAAAACGGTAGGTATTTCCCTCAGTTGAGACCAAGGTTATCGAACTAGTAGGAGAATCACGCAACACTACGTGAACGGCACCTGCACACAAATAACAGATACTCGCAAACCCGACGTCTAAAAGGGGTTGTCAATCCCTTTCAGGTAACGGCACCTAGAGATAGGCAAACAGACATGAGAGAGTTGTCAATATTGATAGATCGAACGCCAAATAAAATAAAGTGCAGCAAGGTATTTTTGTATTTTTGGTTTAATAGATCTGAAAATAAAAGCAAAAATAGATCGCAAAGGCAAATATAATGAAGAAGAGACCCGGGGGGCGTAGGTTTCACTAGTGGCTTCTCTTGAGAAAAATAGCAAACGGTAGGTGAACAAATTACTATTGGGCAATTGATAGAACTTCAAATAATCATGGCGATATCTAGGCAGTGATCATTATATAGGCATCATGTCCAAGATTAGTAGATCGACTCCTGCCTGCATCTACTACTATTACTCCACACATCGACGGCTATCCAGCATGCATCTAGTGTATCAAGTTCATGGAGAAACGAAGTAATGCAATAAGAACGATGACATGATGTAGACAAGATCTATTTATGTAGAAATAGACCCCATCATTTTATCCTTAGTAGCAACGATATATACATGCAGTTTCCCCTTCTGTCACTGGGATCAAGCACTGTAAGATCGAACCCACTACAAAGCACCTCTTCCCATTGTAAGATAAATAGATCAAGTTGGCCAAACAAAACCCAAATATCGGAGAAGAAATACGAGGCTATAAGCAATCATGCATATAAGAGATCAAAGAAACTCAAATAATTTTCATGGATAAAAAGATAGATCTGATCATAAACTCAAAGTTCATCGGATCCAGATACGTCTCCATCGTATCTACTTTTTCAAACACTTTTGCCCTTGTTTTGGACTCTAACTTGCATGATTTGAATGGAACTAACCCGGACTGACGTTGTTTTCATCAAAATTGCCATGGTGTTATTTCTGTGCAGAAATAAAAGTTCTCGGAATGACCTGAAACTTCACGGAGATTATTATTGGAATTTATAAAAATTACTGGCGAAAGAATCAAGGCTATGGGGCCCACACCCTGTCCACGAGGGTGGGGGCGCGCCTACCCCCTGGGCACGCCCCCTGCCTCGTGGGCCCCCTGGTGCTCCACCGACCTCAACTCCAACTCCATATATTCACGTTTAAGGACAAAAAAAAATCAGAGAGAAGGATTCATCACGTTTTATGATAAGGAGCCACCGCCAAGCCCTAAACTCTCTCGGGAGGGGTGATCTGGAGTCCGTTCGGGGCTCCGGAGAGGGGAATCCGTCGCCGTCGTCATCGTCAACCTTCCTCCATCACCAATTTCATGATTCTCACCGCCGTGCGTGAGTAATTCCATCATAGGCTTGCTAGACGGTGATGGGTTGGATGAGATTTATCATGTAATCGAGTTAGTTTTGTTAGGGTTTGATCCCTAGTATCCATTATGTTATGAGATTGGTGTTGCTATGACTTTGCTATGCTTAATGCTTGTCACTAGAGCCCGAGTGCCATGATTTCAGATCTGAACCTATTATGTTTTCATGGATATATGTGAGTTCTTGATCCAATCTTGCAAGTCAATAGTCACCTACTATGTGTTATGATCTGGCAACCCCGAAGTGACAACAATCGGGACCACTCCCGGTGATGGCCGTAGTTTCAGGAGTTCATGTATTCATTATGTGTTAATGCTTTGGTCCGGTACTCTATTAAAAGGAGGCCTTAACATCCCTTAGTTTCCAATAGGAGCCCGCTGCCACGGGAGGGTAGGACAAAAGATGTCATGCAAGTTCTTTTCCATAAGCACGTATGACTATATTCGGAATACATGCCTACATTACATTGATGAACTGGAGCTAGTTTTGTGTCACCCTATGTTATAACTGTTGCATGATGAATCCGCATCCGACATAATTATCCATCACCGATCCAATGCCTACGAGCTTTTCACATATTGATCTTCACTTAGTTACTTTTCCGTTGCCACTGTTACAATTACTACAAAACTGCTACTGTTACTTTTGCCACCGTTACCGTTACTTCCATACTACTTTGCTACTAAATACTTTGCTGCAGATATTAAGTTATCCAGGTGTGGTTGAATTGACAACTCAACTGCTAATACTTGAGAATATTCTTTGGCTCCCCTTGTGTCGAATCAATAAATTTGGGTTGAATACTCTACCCTCAAAAACTGTTGTGATTCCCTATACTTGTGGGTTATCAAGACTATTTTAAAGGCGCCGCCGGGAGCATAGCTCTATTCTTTGAGTCACTTGGGATTTATATCTGCTGGTCACTATGAGGAACTTGAAAGACGAGAAAACCAAGATTTATCCCTCAACTACAAGGGGAGGTAAGGAATTACGATCTAGTTCTGCACTTGATTCACCTTCTGTTTTGAGTAAACTTGCGACACCTAAACCTGCTTCTGCTATTAATTCTGATATGTCGCATGTTATTGATGATGCCACTTCTGCTTTGCACGATGCTTATGATGAAACTACTTCTATGCTTGATAATACTTTGCCACTAGGTGAATTTCTGGATGAACAACTTGCTAGGGTTAGAGAGAACGAAATTATTGAAACTGATAATATTGATGAAAGTGGTGATGAAGATTCACCCCCTAGATATGAATTGCCTGTTGTGCCTGAGGGTTATGTTATGGATGAAGAAACTGCTAGAGACTTTCTTGCTTGCAATGATAGAAATGATCTTAAGAAATTATTAGCTAAGCTTAAAGAAAAGTCTTTGAATGCTAGAATGAAATATGACCCTGCTTTTGCTACTTCACCTATCTGTGTTAGTGATAAGGATTATGATTTATCTGTTGATCCTGAGATAATTACTTTGGTTGAATCTGATCCTTTTTATGGCTATGAATCTGAAACTGTTGTGGCACATCTTACTAAATTAAATGATATAGCCACCCTATTCACTAATGATGAGAAAACTTGCTACTACTATCCTTAAATTATTTCCATTCTCATTAAAAGGTGATGCTAAAACATGGTTTAATTCTCTTGATCCTGGTTGTGTGCGTAGTCCCCAGGATATGATTTATTACTTCTCTACTAAATATTTCCCCGCTCATGAGAAACAAGCTGCTTTAAGGGACAAATATAATTTTGTGCAAATTGAAGAAGAGAGTCTCCCATAAGCTTAGGGGAGGCTTCTCCAATTACTTAATGCTTTGCCTGATCATCCTCTAAAGAAAAATGAAATACTTGATATCTTTTATAATGGACTAACCGATGCTTCCAGAGACCACCTAGATAGTCGTGCTGGCTGTGTTTTCAGGGAAAGAACTGTTGATCAAGCTGAATTGCTATTGAATAATATGTTGACTAATGAAAATAATTGCACACTTCCTGAACCAACTCCTAAGCCAACTCCGAAGAAAATGAGTATTCTATTTCTCAGTCCTGAAGATATGCAAGAGGCAAAGAAATCCATGAAATAAAAAGGTATTAAAGCTGATGATGTTAAGAATTTACCTCCAATTGAAGAAATACATGGTCTTGATAACCCGACACATGTAGTAAAGGTAAATTCTCTCTATAGATATGATAAAGCTGAAATCCCATCTACTAAGTTTTCTAGCCAGTGCTTAGATGAGTTTGATGATTTTATGGCTAGACAAGAAAACATCAATGCTTAAGTTGGTAGACAATTGAAACGTAATGCTTATATGATTGAACACTTGAGTGATTATATGTCTAGAGTTAAAGGTGAACTTAAAATCATTAGTAAACATGCTTCTATGGTTACCACTCAAGTAGAACAAGTGCTTAAAGCTCAAAATTATTTGCTCAATGAATTAAATAATAAGAAGAAGGATAATGTTGTTAGAGTTATGACTAGAGGGGGTAAAATGACTCAGGAACCTTTGTATCCTGAGGGCCACCCAAAGAGAATTGAAAAACATTCTCAGAGAACTAATGTTGATACACCTGGTCCTTCTAAGAGGAAGAAAAAGAAAAATGATAGGACTTTGCATGCTTCTAGTGAACCTATTGTTGACACACCTAAGAATCCCAATGATATTTCTATTTCTGACGCTGAAACACAATCTGGTAATGAACATGAACCTAGTGATAATGTTAATGATGATGTTCATGTTGATGCTCAACCTAGAAATGACAATGATGTAGATATTGAACATGATGTTGATCTTGATAACCCACAATCAAAGAATCAACGTTATGATAAGAGAGACTTCGTTGCTAGAAAGCACGGTAAAGAAAGAGAACCATGGGTTCAGAAACACATGCCTTTTCCTCCTAAACCATCCAAGAAAAAGGATGATGAGGATTTTGAGCGCTTTCTTTGAAATGATTAGACCTATATTTTTGCGTATGCGTTTGACTGATATGCTTAAAATGAATCCTTATGCTAAATACATGAAGGATATTCTTACTAATAAAAGAAAGATACCGGAAGCTGAAATTTCCACCATGCTTGCTAAGAATACTTTTATGGGTGGAATACCAAAGAAACTTGGAGATCCAGGAGTACCAACTATACCATGCTCCATTAAAAGAAACTATGTTAAAACTGCTTTATGTGATCTTGGAACGGTGTTAGTGTTATGCCTCTCTCTTTATATCGTAGACTTGATTTGAATAAGTTGACACCTACTGAAATTTCTTTGCAAATGGCTGATAAATCAACTGCTATACCTGTCGGTATTTGTGAGGATGCGTCTATTGTGGTTGCAAACATTACTATTTTAACGGATTTTGTTATTCTTGATATTCCCGAGGACGACAGTATGTCGATTATCCTTGGTAGAACCTTTTTAAATACTGCAGGTGCTGTTATTGATTGCAACAAAGGCAATGCCACTTTTCATGTTAACGGTAATGAGCATACGGTACACTTCCCCAGGAAACAACCTCAAGTCCACAGTATCAATTCTATTGGAAAAATTCCAACTATTACTATTGGAGGTTTTGAATTTCCTCTTCCTACTATCAAAAATAAATATGATAATCTTATTATTGGGGATGTGCATATTCCCGTTGAGGTAACCTAGTGCTATTCGAAAATTCTCCGGTTTCATGCGATTCGGAATGAGTTTGCTAACAAGACTTGATCAACCTTGTTAGTGGATTCCTTTTGATGAGCATGAGGTGGATGAAGTTAGAAAGCACAACTCTCTGTACCCTCCTTTTACTTTTTGTTATTTAGATTTAATAAAGCAAAAACAGTATTTTCTATCTGTTTTCTGAATTATTCGTGCAATAAAAAATACCCCAAAAAATAAAAGTTCTCCAAATGCCCTGAAATTGAAATATGATTTTTTTAGAATATTTAAGAATATCTGACACTGAGAACACACCAGGGGGAGCCAGCACCTGGCCACGAGGGTCCAGGGCGCGCCCACCCCCCTGGGCGCGCCCCCCTACCACGTGGGCCCCTGGTAGGCCCCCTCCACTTATTCCTGCACCCACATGCTTCTTCTTCCTCTAGAAAAAATCCACAACCAGCTCAAGCACGAGTTCTAGCTCATCTTTCTGCCATTTTCGATCTCCTTGCTCAAACCTCCACTCACAAAACTGCTTTGGGGGATTGTTCTTCGGTATGTGACTCCTCCAATGGTCCAATTAGTTTTTGTTCTAGTTCTTTATTCATTCCAAATTTTTGCTGCTTAGGTGACCCTGTTCTTGAGCTTGCATGTCAAATTTATTTGGTCCCAAGTAGTTCCAATGCATGATATAGTCTCTAGGCACTTGTGCGAGTAGTTGCTATCAATTTTGTTGAGTTTGGTTCACTTTTATTTTGAGTTACTAAAATTTTTAGAACTTTTTCAAGTTGTGGGAGTAGTTGCTATCAAAATTGTTCTAAGCACGTATGACTATATTCTGAATACATGCCTACATTACATTGATGAACTGGAGCTAGTTCTGTGTCACCCTATGTTATAACTGTTGTATGAGGAATAGCATCTGACATAATTATCCATCACTGATCCAATGCCTACGAGCTTTTCACATATTGATCTTCGCTTAGTTACTTTTCTGTTGCCACTATTACAATTACTACAAAACTGCTACTATTACTTTTGCCACCGTTACTGTTACTTCCATACTACTTTGCTGCAGATATTAAGTTATCCAGGTGTGGTTGAATTGACAACTCAACTGCTAATACTTGAGAATATTCTTTGGCTCCCCTTGTGTCGAATCAATAAATTTGGGTTGAATACTCTACCCTCGAAAACTGTTGTGATCCCCTATACTTGTGGGTTATCAGATCCCAACAAACACACCGCAGAAAGAGTTACATCATATGGATCTCCAAGAGACCATTGTATTGAGAATCAAGCGAGAGAGAGGAAGCCATCTAGCTACTAACTACGGACCCATAGGTCTACAAAGAACTACTCACGCATCATCAGAGAGGCACCAATGGACATGATGCACCCCTCTGTGATGGTGTCTAGATTGGATCTGGTGGTTCTGGAATCTGCGGCGGCTAGAATTGATTTTCGTAGACTCCCCTAGGGTTTCTGGAATATTGGGGTATTTATAGAGCAAAGAGTCAGTTCAGGGGGCGCCCGAGGTGGGCATAACCCACCAGGGCGCACCTGGGCCTCCTGGCGCACCCTGGTGGGTTGTGCTCCCCTCGGAGCACCCCAAGGCGCTTCTCTGGCCCATTGGATATCTTCTGGTCCAAAACAAATCCACAAAAAGTTTTGTTGCATTTCGACTCTGTTTGGTATTGATTTCCTACGATGTAAAAACATGCAGAAAACAGCAACTGGCACGTGGCACTATGTCAATAGGTTAGTACCAAAAGATGATATAAAATGACTATAAAATGGTTATGAAACATCCAAGAATGATAATATAACAACATAGAACAATAAAAAATTAAAGATATGTTGGAGACGTATCAGCATCTCCAAACTTAATTCATGCTCGTCCTCGAGTAGGTAAATGATAAAAACAGAATTTTTGATGTGGAATGCTGCCTAACATGTCATCTCATATTCTTTTCTTTATAGCATGGACATTTGGACTTTTATATGGTTCAAAGCAATAGTCTAGTTTTGACATGAGACTTAAATACTCAAGCATATCAACAAGCAACCATGTCTTTCAGAATATCAACGCTAAAATAAGTTATCCATAGTCCATCATGCTCAAACATTGATCCATTCATGAAACACACTCACATATTATCTACACCCAATGCTCAAGTACGATCATAGTGCCTCCTAGTTGGTGCTTTGTAAGAGAAGATGGATACTCAAATTAAAAATAAAAATTGCATAAAGTAAAAGAAAGGCCCTTCGTAGAGGGAAGTAGGGATTTATAGAGGTGTCAGAGCTCAAAACAAAAATTGAGAGATAAAAACATTTTGAGAGGCATACTTTTCCCACCAATGAAAACGACTTAGAGCTCCCAACACTTTCCATGCTAGATATATCATAGGCGCTTCCCAAACAGAAAATAAAATTTATTCCTTTTTCAGCCATACTTTCACTTTCCATGGCTAGTTGTATCCACGGTTGCCCTCCATACCAACACTTTCCAAGGAATTTATTATTTGACAACATAAAGTAAACTCATTTTTCATTTCGGGACTGGGCATCCCTAATACCTTTGCCTTACTCCCGTGCAATGACAAGTGAATAAACACTCATCGTGAGAATAACATATCTAGCATGGAAAATATTGGCCACCCCTCACCGCCTCGCGAGCGGTACGAGCACACAAAAGAGAAATTTATTTTGAAGATTAGAGATGGCACATACAAATTTGCTTAGAACGCAAAAGAATACCGCATATAGGTAGGTATAGTGGACTCATGTGGCAAATCTGGTTTAAAGGATTTTGGATGCACAAGTAGTGATCATACTTAGTGCAAAATGAAGGCTAGCAAAAGATTGAGAAGCGACCAACCAAGAAACGAATATATCTCATAAGCGAGCATTAAGCATAATTAACACCGAATAATGCACCACAAGTAGGATGTAATTTCATCGCATGACTATTGACTTTCGTGCTTGCATAGGGAATCACAAACCT
Organism: Aegilops bicornis; assembly: GCA_021605145.1. Classification (NCBI taxonomy): domain Eukaryota; kingdom Viridiplantae; phylum Streptophyta; class Magnoliopsida; order Poales; family Poaceae; genus Aegilops; species Aegilops bicornis. Next base: position 73,266,171 of record CM038671.1, on the reverse strand, counting down.
TAACACTAATATTCTTACTAAAGCACAATTACTCATCAACATGACTCACATATCACATCATCATATCTCAAAACTATTAAAAAGAATCAAGTTTATTTTGTCCAATGATCTTCATGAAAGTTTTTATTATATCCTTCTTGGATATCTATCACTTTGGGACTAATTTTTGCGAGTTATTTTTGATAAGCTCAAACAAATATAAGTGAAGATCATGAGCATAATATTTCTCTGTCTCAAAATAATTTAAGTGAAGCAAGAGAGAATTTCTTGAAAACTTTACTAACTCTCAAACAAATCTAAGTGAAGCAAGAGAGCATTTCTTCAAAATACTAAAGCACACCATGCTCAAAAAGATATAAGTGAAGCAGTAGAGCAAATCCATAGCTCATGAAAATTTAAGTGAAGCATAGAGAGCAATTCTGACAAGTCATGGCATAATTTTGGCTCTCTCAAATAGGTGTGTCCAGCAAATATTCATGACTTAGAACACAAAGAAAAACAAGCAAAGAATCATATCATACAAGATGGCCCAAGCAAAACTCATAGTATGTGACAAATAAATATATAGCTTCGATTAAAATACCGATGGATGTTAGAAGAAAGAGGGGATGCCACTCGGGCCATCCCCAAGCTTAGTTTCTTGCTTCTCTTTGGATAACAACTTGGGGTGCCATGGGCATCCCCAAGCTTAGGCCCTTCTTACTCCTTATTCCTTCATGCATCATAAGATAACCCAAAACTTGAAAACTTCAATCACACAAAACTCAACAAAACCTTCGTGAGATCCATTAGTATAAGAAAGCAAATCACAACTATAAGTGAAGGAAATATGCCCCAGAGGCAATAATAAAGTTGTTATTTATATTTCTTTGTGTCATGATAAATATCTATTATTCATGCTAGAATTTTATTAACCGGAAACTTGATACATGTGTGAATACATAGACAAAATAAAGTGTCCCTAGTATGCCTCTACTAGACTAGCTCGTTAATCAAAGATGGTTAAGTTTCCTGACCATAGACATGTGTTGTCATTTGATGAACGGATCACATCATTAGGAGAATGATGTGATGGACAAGACCCATCCGTTAGCTTAGCATAATGATCGATAAGTTTTATTGTTATTGCTTTCTTCATGACTTATACATATTCCTCTAACTATGAGATTATGCAACTCTCGAATACCGGAGGAACACCTTGTGTGCTATCAAACGTCACAACATAACTGGGTGATTATAAAGATGCTCTACAGGTGTCTCCGAAGGTGTTTTGTTGGGTTGGCATAGATCAAGATTAGGATTTGTCACTCTGAGTATCGGAGAGGTATCTCTGGGCGCCCTCTCGGTAATGCACATCATGATAAGCCTTGCAAGCAATGTGACTAATGAGTTAGTTATGGGATGATGCATTACGGAACGAGTAAAGAGACTTGCCGGTAACGAGATTCAACTAGGTATGAGGATACCGATGATCGAATCTGGGGCAAGTAACATACCGCTGACAAAGGGAATAACGTATGTTGTCAAAACGGTTCGACCGATAAAGATCTTCGTAGAATATGTGGGAGCCAATATGAGCATCCATGTTCCGCTATTGGTTATTGACCGGAGAGGTGTCTCGGTCATGTCTACATAGTTCTCGAACCCGTAGGGTCCGCACGCTTAACGTTCGATGACGATTTGTAATAGGAGTTATGTGTTTTGGTGACTGAAGCTTGTTCGGAGTCCTGGATGAGATCACAGACATGATGACGAGTCTTGAAATATTCGATATGTAAATATTGATATATTGGACGATATTATTCGGACACCGGAATGATTTTGGAAAGGTTTGGATATTTTTCGGAGTACCGAGGGGTTACCGGAACACCCCCCCCCCCCCCGGGGAAGTATTGGGCCTACATGGGCCTTAGTGGGGAGAGAGGGGAGCCTGCAAGGGGTGGCGCGTGCCCCCTCTAAGGGAGTCCGAATAGGACAAGGAGGAGGGGGCGCGGCCCCCTTTCCCTCTTCCTCTCCCTGTCCGTCCTTTTCCCCCACCGATGAGAAAGGAAAAGAAGGGGGGGGGGGTGCGAATCCTACTAGGAGTGGAGTCCTAGTAGGACTCCCCCACTTAGCGCGCCCCCTTGGTGGCTGGCCTCCTCCTGTCCTCCATTATATACGTCGGTAGGGCACCCCTTGGAGACACGCCAATTTTTCCAAGCCATGTGCGGCGTCTCCCTCCACGGTTTACTCCTCCGATCATATTCACGTAGTGCTTAGGCAAAGCCCTGCGTGGATCACATCACCATCACCGTCACCACGCCGTCGTGCTGACAAACTCTCCTTCGACCCTCTGCTGGATCAAGAGTTCGAGGGACGTCATCGAGTTGAACGTGTGCAGAACTCGGAGGTGCCGTACGTTCGGCGCTTGATCGGTTGGATCATGAAGACGTTCGACTACATCAACCGCGTTAAACTAACGCCTCCGCTTTCAGTCTACGAGGGTACGTGGACACACTCAACCCCTCTCGTTCCTATGTGCTATCTCTTGAGCACTGCATTGGTTTTCCCTTGAAGAGGAAAGGGTGATGCAGTAAAGTAGCATAAGTATTTCCCTCAGTTTTTGAGAACCAAGGTATCAATCCAGTAGGAGATCACGCTCAAGTCCCACGCACCTACACAAACAAATAAGAACCTCGCAACCAATGCGATAAAGGGGTTGTCAATCCCTTCACGGTCACTTACGAGAGTGAGATCTGATAGATATGATAAGATAATATTTTTGGTATTTTTATGATAAAGATAAATAAAGATGCAAAGTAAAATAAACGGCAATAGAAATAGCTAAGTGTTGGAAGATTAATATGATGGAAAATAGACCCAGGGGCCATAGGTTTCACTAGTGGCTTCTCTCCAGAGCATAAGTATTACGGTGGGTGAACAAATTACTGTCGAGCAATTTATAGAATTGAGCATAGTTATGAGAATATCTAGGTATGATCATGTATATAGGCATCACGTCCGTGACAAGTAGACAGAAACGATTCTACATCTACTACTATTACTCCACACATCGACCGCTATCCAGCATGCATAAGAACGGAGTAACGCTTTAAGCAAGTGTAGAGGGATAAACTCGTGCAATATGATATAAACCCCATCTTTTTATCCTCGATGGCAACAATACAATACGTGTCGTTTCCCTTTCTGTCACTGGGATCGAGCATCGCAAGATTGAACCCAAAGCTAAGCACTTCTCCCATTGCAAGAAAGATCAATCTAGTAGGCCAAACCAAACTGATAATTCGAAGAGACTTGCAAAGATAACCAATCATACATAAAAGAATTCACAGAAGATTCAAATATTGTTCATACATAATCTTGATCATAAACCCACAATTCATCGAATCTCGACAAACTCACCGCAAAAAGAAGAGTTACATCAAAAAGATCTCCAAGAGAACCGAGGAGAACTTTGTATTGAGATCCAAAGAGAGAGAAGAAGCAATCTAGCTAATAACTATGGACCCGAAGGTCTGAAGTAAAGTACTCACACATCATCGGAGAGGCTATGGTGTTGATGTAGAAGGCCTCCGTGATCAATGCCCCCTCCGGCGGAGCGCCGGAAAATGCCCCAAGATGGGATCTCACGGGTACAGAAGGGTGCGGTGGTGGAAATAGGGTTTTGGCTCTGTATATGATGTTTCCAGGGTACATGGGTATATATATCAGGAAGAAGTACGTCGGTGGAGCAACATGGGCCCCATGAGGGTGGAGGGCACACCTGGGGGGTACGCGCCCCCTGCCTCGTGCTCTCCTCGTTGATTTCTTTACGTAGACTCCAAGTCCCCTGGATCACGTTTGTTCCAAAAATCACGTTCCCAAAGGTTTCATTCTGTTTGGACTCCGTTTGATATTATTTTTCTGCGAAACACTGAACTAGGGAAAAAACAGCAATTCGGGCTGGGCCTCCGGTTAATAGGTTAGTCCTGAAAATAATATAAAAGTGTATAATAAAGCCCATTAAACATCCAAAACAGAATATAATATAGCATGGAACAATCAAAAATTATAGATACGTTGGAGACGTATCAAGCATCCCCAAGCTTAATTCTTGCTCGTCCTCGAGTAGGTAAATGATAAAAACATAATTTTTGATGTGGAATTCTACTTGGCATAATTTCAACGTAATTCTCTTAATTGTGGTATGAATGTTCAGATCCGAATGATTCAAGATAAACTTCTAATATTGACTGATGTCTACTACGCAACCTTCTTCTTGTAGGCGTTGTTGGGCCTCCAAGTGCAGAGGTTTGTAGGACAGTAGCAAATTTCCCTCAAGTGGATGACCTAAGGTTTATCAATCCGTGGGAGGTGTAGGATGAATATGGTCTCTCTCAAACAACCCTACAACCAAATAGCAAAGAGTCTCTTGTGTCCCCAACACACCCAATACAATGGTAAATTGTATAAGTGCACTAGTTTGGCGAAGAGATGGTGATACAAGTGCAATATGGATGGTAGATATAGGTTTTTGTAATCTGAAAATATAAAAACAGCAAGGTAACTAATGATAAAAGTGAGCATAAACGGTATTGCAATGCTAGGAAACAAGGCCTAGGGTTCATACTTTCACTAGTGCAAGTTCTCTCAACAATAATAACATAATTGGATCACATAACTATCCCTCAACATGCAACAAAGAGTCACTCCAAAGTCAATTATAGCGAAGAACAAACGAAGAGATTATGGTAGGGTATGAAACCACCTCAAAGTTATCCTTTCTGATCGATCTATTCAAGAGTCTGTAGTAAAATAACACCAAGCTATTCTTTCCGTTCAATCTATCATAGAGTTCGTACTAGAATAACACCTTAAGACACAAATCAACCAAAACCCAAATGTCACCTAGATACTCCAATGTCACCTCAAGTATCCGTGGGTATGACTATATGATATGCATCACACAATCTCAGATTCATCTATTCAAACCAACACAAAGTACTTCAAAGAGTGCCCCAAAGTTTCTACCAGAGAGTCAAGACGAAAACGTGTGCCAACCCCTATGCATAAGTTCACGAGGTCACGGAACCCGCAAGTTTATCACCAAAATATACATCAAGTAGATCACGTGATACCCCATTGTCACCACAAATAAGCACATGCAAGACATACATCAAGTGTTCTCAAATCCTTAAAGACTCAATCCGATAAGATAACTTCAAAGGGAAAACTCAATCCATTAAAAGAGAGTAGAGGGGGAGAAACATCATAAGATCCAACTATAATAGCAAAGCTTGCGATACATCAAGATCGTACCACCTCAAGAACATGAGAGAGAGAGAGAGAGATCAAACACATAGCTACTGGTACATACCCTCAGCCCCGAGGGTGAACTACTCCCTCCTCGTCATGGAGATCTCCAGGATGATGAAGATGGCCACCGGTGAGGGATCCCCCCTATAACACCTCGAGAATCATGCTACAGTGATCTCCCTCTAATGGCGGTCATGTCATTATGATCACTAAGCTAATTTTCCACTTGTCCAAAATCAAAGTCAAATTCCAATTTGAATTGCATGTCAAATATTTACTTCTTCTGTCATGCACCCAGAATAGTTCATTATCTGGAATGTATTCTCTGGGTATTTGTAATGTTGTAACCAACCTCACCTAAATTCCCAAAATGCCCCTGGGAATTATTTGAGTGGTCCAGCAACAATTAGATTTGCCTTTTCAATTCCCGAAAATGGTTAGACAACTCCAAATGGCCCCAAACTTTTTGTGCCATCTTGTATTGATGTGTTTGATTTATGTGCAAAGTTTCACAACTAACGAAAATTGTTTGCTAGCTCTTTTAAATAGAACAGTAGCGGAAGGCATAAGCAAATAAAAAAAGAGAGAAAAGGTTGCCATGCGCTTGGGCTCTAGTGCTACAGAACCTAGGCCCAGCCCATCTCTCCCTTATCCTCACCTCACATACAGGAGGCAGAGAACCTGTGTGTGGCGCACATCCAAGCCGCCGTGGTCGCAGATGTCGCCGTGTCGGCCATCTCACGGGTCTCCGAGGTGGATAAGAGCACCCAGTTCCCTCCTCGATCAACTAGCCCCCTCTCGTCCAGTTCCCCTCGACCCCCTTCGCCTGGCTTGATTTCGAGCTCGAAAGCTCCACGGCCGTCGTCAACGCCACGGCCGTCGTCGTCGCCGTCCCTGGAGGAGGTGTCCAGGAGCTCCACCGCCTCGTCCACGTCGACTGCAAGCGCCAGATCAAGCTCATCGCCCTACATCGAGCGGATCGAGCTCGCCTTCATCCTCTGCCCCGCCGGACGTTGACGTTCGATTCGTCGCCACCGAGCCCTCCTCGAGCACGCTACGCACCTCTTCATGCTCACAGTGAGCTCCTCCGTCGATTCCCCTTCTTCCCCTTCGAATCCCGTCCGTTTCGTCGTTGCCCCGCCATGACCAAAGCTCGCCGTGGTCGCCCTGAATCCCGTGCTCGTCGCATCCAGCCCGTGCCTTGGCCGCCCTCCGGCCAGGCTCCGTGCGCGTGCCGCGCGCCACGCGCTGGCTTGCCGCTCGGCCAGCGCAGCCCCGCAGACGCCCGCTCACCCTGCTCCCTTCCCGTCCTCGCGAGCCTTCCCGCGCTGCCTTGGCCGCCGCCCGCCCGGTCGAAGCTCCACCACTCCGCCCTGTCCGCCTCGCCTTGTTGTAGCTTCGGTTGCCGCCGCCGCCCGTTGCCGGCCACGCCTGCTGGCCAGGGCCGCGCCCTGCGCCCCCCCTCCCTCGTGTTGGGCACCGGCCGCCGACTCTCCCCTGTGAGCGGCTGGGCGTGCTCCCAGCCGTGGCCTCTGGCCACTTCACGATTGGGGCCGGCCAGGCTATTTGGGGATTAGCCTTCTTTTTATTATTAGCTTCATTAGTTAGATGGGCCTATGACCAGCGGCCCCCAATTCTAATTTAATCTAAGATAATTAAAGTCTATCTAAGTCTAGTCACTGCCAAGTGGCCCCCAGTCAACCTTTTGACTAGTCAAAGCTGGCTAGTCAACTGCTGAGTCAACAGTTGCCCAAGCCCACCAGTCAGCCCCTCGGTGGGTATATTTTTGGGTACACTTAGCCTGTTCTGTTTTAAATTTCGGTTTATTAATAAACCCAGGTTTTTAAAAAAATCAGCTAAACTTTGAAAAATCATATAAAATAAAGCGTAAGTCATATGAAAATGTTTTCTACATGAAAGTTGCTCAGAAAAATCCAACGAATCCGGATACGCGGTCCATTCGTCTGTCACATGCCCCTAGCATGTTGAACATGGAACTTTCCCCCTCTTTTCCTCTGTCCGAAATTCGTCTACCGCCGGGAAATCATCTTCGAATGTTTATCCCCAAATGCGCAGCGTGCGATCTTGCTTTAGGTCGACCCTCGCGCTACGTATTGTCATGTTATGCTTTTGTGATGCTATGTTTGCTTTATATTTACTGTTTCTTCCCCCTCTTCTCTCCGGTAGACCTCGAGACCGATGCTGATGCCCCTGTGATCGACTACATCGACGACCCCTCCTTGCCAGAGCAACCAGGCAAGCCCCCCCTTTGATCATCCCGATATCGCCCATTCCATTCTCTCATGCTTGCATTAGATTTTGCTACTATTATTGTTTTCTCCTATTCTGATGCATAGCCTGCTTTTGTAACCTGCTTATTGTTACCTACACCTTATCCTAAACTGCTTAGTATAGGTTGGTTAGTGATCCATCGGTGACCCCACCTTGTCCTTGTTGCCCTCGCTTCATCATTGAAGACCCGATCAACGGGACCGAAGACCAGGCCCCGCACCGCACATCACTTTCCCTTAGTTGCTCAACACTACTTTGGGTTACTATCGAGTACCGAGGGTGAACCTCTTGACTTCCGATGTTAACCTCAGTAGTGTAGTCATTCGATCGTGGTCATCGAGGGTGATTTCCTCCTTAACCACTTCCGATACGACTGCCGTGCAACCCCTCAAGTGTGAACCTCGGGGTGATTCCTCTTACGTTCACCTTGATGATTACATCTAGTGGAATTCATCGGGGGTGATTCCTCGGGTTTTCCCCTTGATGTTTGGACACACGGATACTTGGACTTTACCACTGTTACTTGGAAAGACGGGTCGACCCTGAGGGGTACCCGCGCGAGCTTAATTGCGAGTGATGTGGAGTCGGGTTGACCTGGAGGGTGCCATAAGATAATTACGAGGCGTGGCGGGCATTCCTAGCCCTTGCCGCAAGTCCTCGAGACGGGCAACGGGTCACATCTTTCGTGAGTCTCGCTTGTTACCGCTGCGTTCCTAATCCACTACGATTTGGATATTTGATCCGAGGGGCCTCTGGCCTGATAGCACTAACCATCACGTGGGCATAGTATGGGCGTTCTGCGTCGTATGCATCAGCCGAAGCTTAATAGACGTCAGCGACTGAGCGGCGCGCGCCGGGTTGGACTGCGTAAGCACCTGCCTTGTTGAAGGAGGTAGCTAGGTCTGCTCACCGGCCGCGTACGCAACATGCAGGAGTTCCCGGGGAGATGGCCCATGACCCCTGGGGGCATAGGTTTAGTCCGGCGTGCTGGCCTCTCTATTAATCCTAGGTCGGGTTGCGGCATATTGTTTGGCCGAGGCCGGGCATGACCCAGGAAAGTGTGTCCGGTCGGAGTTAAGCGAGCGTGGTGGGTAAGTTGGTGCACCCCTGCAGGGAAGAAAACATCTATCGATAGCCTGTCCTATGGTAACGGACACTTGGAGTTGTATCCCGATCGATAAAACTAGAACTGGATACTAGTGATGAGAATTTGATGGTGATGAGAACTGGATTGTGATGATAACTGGATAGTATGGCTCTGGGATTTCTTTCTCGCAGGGAGTCGAGAAAGGATCTCCGGCCGAGGTTGATAACACTACTACTACTTTATTTATGCCACTCTACTCCCTCCTATTTGCTGCAAGATGGTGGTTTCCAGAAGATGCTAGTCTTCGATAGGACTAGGCCTTCTCTCTATTACGGCATTTACGCAGCCCAGTCCACATATATAGCCTTCCTTTGATAATGTTGCATATGTAGTGTAGATCCTTGCTTGCGAGTACTTTGGATGAGTACTCACGGTTGCTTTGCTCCCCTTTTCCCCCTTTCTTCTTATTTATGGTTGATGCAACCAGATGTCGGAGCCTGTGAGCGGATGCTACCGTCGATGCCTACTACTACATGGAGACCGCCGATGACCAGGAGTAGTTAGGAGGCTCCCAGGCAGGAGGCCTTGCCTTTTCGATCGTTGCTGCTTTTGTGCTAGCCTTCTTAAGGCAAACTTGTCTAACTTATGTCTGTACTCAGACATTGATGCTTCCGCTGACTCTTGTGTATTCGAGCTTATGTATTCGAGCCCTTGAGGCCCCTGGCTTGTAATATAAAGCTTGTATCTTTTTTTTATTTGTGTCTATAGTTGTGTTGTGATATCTTCCCGTGAGTCCTTGATCTTGATCGTACACATTTGCATGCATGATTAGTGTACGATTGAATCGAGGGTGTCACACCCCCTCCGGCAGGGTGCCAGAACAGGGTCCCGATTGGTTTTTGGTGGCTACAGAGGCTTGTGGCAGCGGAACTCCCGATCTATTCTGTTCCCCGATGTTTTTAGGGTATATGGATATATATAGGCGAAAGAAGTCGGTCAAGGGAGCCACAAGGGGCCCACAAGGGTGGGGGCGCGCCCAGGGGGGCAGGCGCGCCTCCCTGCCTCGTGGCCACCTCAAAGCTTCCCTGACTTCAACTCCAAGTCTCCTGGATCACGTTCGTTCCAAAAATCACGCTCCCGAAGGTTTCATTCCGTTTGGACTCCGTTTGATATTCCTTTTCTGCGAAACACTGAAACAAGGGGAAAAAATAGAAACAGGCACTGGGCTCTGGTTAATAGGTTAGTCCCAAAAATAATATAAAAGTGTATAATAAAGCCCATAAAAATCCAGAATAGATAATATAATAGCATGGAACAATCAAAAATTATAGATACGTTGGAGACGTATCAGCATCCCCAAGCTTAATTCCTGCTCGTCCTCGAGTAGGTAAATGATAAAAACAGGATTTTTGATGTGGAATGCTACCTAACATAATTCTCAATGTAATTTTCTTTATTGTGGCAAGAATATTCAGATCCATAAGATTCAAGATAAAAGTTTAATATTGACATAAAAACAATAATACTTCAAGCATACTAACAAAGCAATCATGTCTTCTCAAAATAACATGGCCAAAGAAAGTTCTCCCTACAAAATCATATAGTATGGCTATGCCCTATCTTCATCACACAAAATATTTAAATCATGCACAACCCCAATGACAAGCCAAGCAATTGTTCATACTTTTGATGTTCTCAAACCTTTTCAACTTTCACGCAATACATGAGCGTGAGCCATGGACATAGCACTATAGGTGGAATAGAATGGTGGTTGTGGAGAAGACAAAAAGGAGAAGATAGTCTCACATCAACTAGGCGTATCAACGGGCTATGGAGATGCCCATTAATAGATATCAATGTGAGTGAGTAGGGACTGCCATGCAACGGATGCACTAGAGCTATAAGTATATGAAATCTCAACACAAGAAACTAAGTAGGTGTGCATACAACTTGCTTGCTCACGAAGACCTAGGGCATTTTGAGGAAGCCCATCATTGGAATATACAAGCCAAGCTCTATAATGAAAAATTCCCACTAGTATATGAAAGTGACAACAAAGGAGACTCTCTATCATGAAGATAATGGTGCTACTTTGAAGCACAAGTGTGGTAAAAGGATAGTAGCATTGTCCCTTCTCTCTTTTTCTCTCATTTTTTTTATTTGGGCCTTTTCTCTTTTTTTATGGCCTCTTTTTTTAGTCCGGATTCTCATCCCGACTTGTGGGGAATCATAGTCTCCATCATCCTTTCCTCACTGGGACTGAGGGAGTCCCGGACTAGGGGGTGTCCGGATAGCCGGACTATCGTCACGGCCGGACTCCAAGACTATGAAGATACAAGATTGAAGACTTCGTCATGTGTCCGGACGGGACTTTCCTTGGCGTGGAAGGCAAGCTTGGCTATACGGATATGTAGATCTCCTACCATTGTAACCGACTCTGTGTAACCCTAACCTATCCGGCGTCTATATAAACCGGAGGGTTTTAGTCCGTGAGGACGAACAACAATCATACCATAGGCTAGCTTCTAGGGTTTAGCCTCCTTGATCTTGTGGTAGATCTACTCTTGTACTACCCATATCATCAATATTAATCAAGCAGGAGTAGGGTATTACCTCCATCGAGAGGGCCCGAACCTGGGTAAACATCGTGTCCCTTGTCTCCTGTTACCATCCGCCTAGACGCACGATTCGGGACCCCCTACGAGATCCGCGGTTTTGACACCGACATTGGTGCTTTCATTGTGATTTCCTACGTGTCGCCACCGATAGGCCCGATGGCTCCTTCGATCATCAACAACGACGCGATACAGGGTGAGACTTTCCTCCCCGGACAGATCTTCGTGTTCGGCGGCTTTGCACTGCGGGCCAATTCTCTTGGCCATCTGGAGCAGATCGAAAGCTACGCCCCTGGCCGTCAGGTCAGATTTGGAAGTTTAAACTATACGGCCGATATCCGCGGAGACTTGATCTTCGACGATTCGAGCCGCAGCCAAGCTGCTACTGCTTGTCTCGATGGGCATGATCTAGCTCTGCGGCCGAGCGATTGCCTCGGAGGCCGCACCGATCCGCTCCAACCCTTAATCCGGAGCCGGATTCCCCGATCGAGGACGAGTGGTTGGACACCGCCTCGGGGGCTACAATCTCTACGGCGATCAAGCCGAACTCCATCCCCGTCCTTTGCGAAGACCTCGACTCCAGGGTGCCGGACTCCTCTCCGGACTCTGAACCCTCCGCGCCCTTGCCAATCGAATCCGATTGGGCGCCCGTTATGGAGTTCACGGCCGCGGACATCTTTCAGCACTCGCCCTTTGGCGACATCCTGAATTCACTAAAGTCTCTCTCTTTATCCGGAAAGCCCTGGCCGGACTACGGTCAGGAAGGTTGGGATGCGGACGATGAAGAAATTCAATGCCCACCCACCACCCACTTCATAGCCACTGTCGAAAGCTTACATGAAGTGCTCGATTTCGACTCTGAAGACATCGACGGTATGGACGACGATGTAGGAGACAACAATGAACCAGCACCTATAGGATGCTGGACAACCTCATCCCATGATGTATACATGGTGGATACACCTAAAGGAAATGAAGACGAGGAACAAAGGGACGTTACGAAGGATAAATCCCTCGAAAAGCAGTCAAAACAGCAACGTAAACGCCGAACAAAGTCCCGCCTCAACAAAGACCCAGCCATAGAGCAGGGCGAACCGGTGGACAACGAACAAGCTATCGAGCAATCGTCCGAACAAGACAACTTGGATAAACAATCTGTCCCCGGCGAAGATAACAGTCCGGACAATCTCACGCCGGACAAACCATTGGAGCAAAATGACCTCCAGAAAAGGCTCGTCGCCACTGCGCGTAGCCTGAAAAAGCAGAAGCAGAAGCTCAAAACAACGGAAGATGCACTCAGGATCAGATGGAGCAAAGTATTCAGCACATGAATAAATGCAATGACGATCGCCGAACAAAGAGCTACCGAAAAGAAAGCTATTGCCGAATTGACGAGGAGGCCTTAGAGCCCCCACAATTAAAAAGCAAGAAGACCACCGGTCGGATGGACGACCTCACGGCAAAAGAGAGCGGCGAATAGTGCCGCACAAGCCAATATGCGATCCGCTTAAGGATTCACATCAAAAGGATGGCCCAGTTAGGTCCATCTATGGGCCAAGAAATCACGCTCGTCAAATCAATGCAATACGCCAAAATTCCGAAGACCACGGCACACCCAAATATAGGGGCGCCGCACACCCCCCATGTTTCACCGATGAGGTGCTGGATCATGAATTTCCAGCGGGATTCAAACCCATAAACATAGAGGCATACGACGGAACAACAGACCACTGAGTGCGGATTGAGGATTACATCCTCCACATACACATGGCTAGAGGAGATGATCTCCACGCCATAAAATACTTACCCTTAAACTCAAAGGGCCAGCTCGGCATTGGCTTAAGAGCCTCCCGAAAATACCATTGGAAGCTGGGAAGAGCTCGAGGATGCATTTCGGGCAAATTTTCAGGGACCTATGTCCATGGGGCCTTGGACGCGATCTAAGTCACATAACTCAACAGCCGGAGAGTCAGCCCGGAAATTCTGGAACAAATTCCTTACTAAAAGAATCAAATAGTCGACTGCCGGACGCCGAAGCCTTAGCAGCTTTCAAACACAACGTCCGAGACGAATGGCTCGCCAGACACCTCGGACAAGAAAAGCCAAGAACAATGGCCGCATTAACAAACCTCATGACCCGCTTTTGTGCGGGAGAGGATAGTTGGCTAGCAAGATGCAGCACCAGCAACCCAAGTACATCCGAAATCAAGGATGGAAACGGGAAACCACGGCGCAACAAGGACCAGCGCCGGATTAAAAGGAACAGTCCAAAGAGCACGACAGTCAACGCCGGATTCAAAAGCTCACGGCAGAACAACAAAAACTGCCCCTTAAGGACGATGGCGATGAGCTATCCAACTTCAACAAAATCTTGGACAAGATATGTCAAATCCACGATACTCGGAGGCCTGCCAACCATACCCACGTAAATTGTTGGGTCTTCAAACAGTCCGGCAGATGAACGCCCGAACACAAGGGCTCGACACACCAAGTGAAGATGACGACGAGCACCACAAGCGAGCCTCGGAAAACAAAAACTTTCCCACAGGAGGTCAAAACAGTAAACTTACTTCACGTGATCAAAAGGAAAAAGCAGGCGGCGCCCCTAAAAGGCGCGCCAAGACACCGGTTGTCAAAACCAATCACCTTCGACCATCAGGACTGTTCGGATAATATCCGGAACGCAGGATGGACTGCCTTGATATTGGTTCCTATAATCGACGGAATCCAATTTACACATGTCCTCATGGATGGCAGCAGTGACATAAACCTGATATATCAGGACACAATCCGCAGGATGGGGATAAACCCAACCAAAATTCGTCGTAGCAACACCTCCTTTAAAGGAGTAATGCCAGGCCCATATGCCCTTTGCACGGGCTCCATACTGCTAGAAGTTGTGTTTGGTTCATCCGACAACTTCCGTCGCGAGAGGTTACTCTTCCATGTCGCCTGCTTAAAAGTAGCCATCAAGCACTATTGGGACGCGAAGCTTTCGCCCGCTTTAACACAATACCGCATTATGCATCTCTAACACTTAAAATGCCCGGTCCACGTGGCATCATCTCGTTAAAAGGAAGTATTAAGTGTCACTTGAGCACGGAAGAACGGGAGACTGCCTTGACAGCCCCACAGCTATCCGGCTCTGCTAGGCAAAGAACCTGAATCGGTCATTCAAACCCCGGACACGGTTAGACGAGTCCGGCGCCTACTAGTAGCATACCCCCATACGAGGGGCTGCATACATGTATAACAAGATACAATAAAGCTCAATTTTATTCAATTCTTCGAACGTACTCTGTTTATTTAATATTAAGTACATCTTTCGCACGATCCTTTTTCTTTCAAACTAAGTTCCTCTCTTTTACAGATGAACAACGTGCTACACCCGTCCAGGATACGGCACAACGGAGACACAGGCGCAGACGTGCAGTAGGGACCCGTTGCAAGGATTCTTTTCAGATTAAGACCCTGCGTAAACCTTTTTTCACTGTCTCTTGTTGATATACATCCCCCCGTTTCCTTAATATAACCGAGGAGGAGGCTAGTGCTTTTGCATTGGCCGCACCAGAATTTTTGCGCGTACCTGGACACCTGGGGCTTAGGGCATTATTCTGCCCATTTTCATAAAGACCGAATACCTTAGGGAGTATTCGGCGTCTCGAGTTAGGCCTTATATGCATCAGCTCCGGATCATGTCTTTGGTCAAATGTTGGGTTGCCCGGCTCCTGTGTTTTGCTGCCTTACGTTCCGTTTTCACGGCTAACGCGGCACCAGGAGAACTACTGTGATTGTGCCCCAGTTCGGCCGGGCGAGCACCTCAGTAGAGAAAGCTGAAAACCGACTGTCATGATATAGCGAGAGACTGGTCAACCACTCGACGACTCACAGGCATGTTTAGGATTCCTCCGCATTAACTTAGGACCGGTTTTCGGTCAGGCACATACGCACCCTGAATTCGGGAGAGTGCGGTGCCCCCAGGGGCTATATAGTAGCCCCACCCTCGAACTCCTATGGCTAAGTGAAAGTGATAAAGCATTATAGTCCGGTTGCCTGGTTTGCCACGCTATCACCTCCTTAACAGGACCAAGACGTTGGATTAAGTGTGAAAAAGCGCTTTTTTTGCAAACACCCCCGCACTATGTGCGTGGGGATGAAGCCAAGGACTGCCATCTTTCAGGTTATATACACATATACATAAACGGCCGCACAGGGAGTAGTTTACTACTTGAACGCACAAGTACAAAAAGCCCTTATATTACATTGAAACATTGTTATCACAAATCATACATGTCATTTAAACATAATATCCTTCGAGCACTGCGTCTCTATTAAACGAGCGCCCGGCAGGACTTCTTCAAAGAAGTGCTTGGCAGGCACTCGGCTTTTGTCCGAATCTTGGGATACAACATCAGTGGCCTTCATCTCTGCCCAGTATGTCTTGACACGGGCAAGAGCCATCCGCGCTCCCTCAATACACGCCGATCGCTTCATTGCGTCGATACGCGGCACCGCACCAAGAAACTGCTGCACTAAACCAAAATAGCTCTTGGCTGGGGTCCGTCCGGCCCCAAGTGAGTCAAGACATGCTTCATGGCAAATCCGGACAATCGATTCAGCTCGGCCCATTCGCCAACCGATCGGTCGTGGCAGAGGACGCCTGGACTATGGAATTGCGACCAATATAGCTCTTCCCTTCGTGCCCCTTCGGCCCCGGAAGTGCTCAACAGCGTCATGGCGCTCGCCGCCAAGTCCAGATAAGCATCCTCTGAACTCCACAACTTATCTAACTGAGCATACTTTGGATCTGTATATTTCCTCCGCAGCAGAAACGGTTTTCCTGCCGCAATTGCCCCGTCCTGACTCAGCTCCTCCTTGGCAGCTCTCAAAGCCGATTGGGCATTCTTGGATTCGGCGGCGGCCTTCTTTAGGCCCCCTTGTTCCGCTTGACGTTCCTTTTCAAGAACCTCGTAGCGATCGGTAGTATTCCTTAACTTTTTGGCCATATCGACCATCTCCTCTTTGCTTCGGCAGTGAGCAGCCCGTTCAGCTTCTAGCTCTTCGGTCGCCTTTAAAGCGGCCGCATTACTAATTCTGGCTTGCTCTCTCGCTCGGGCGAGTTCTGCCCGCAGCTCCTCCACGGCAGCGGCACCATCTGCATTAAGCATACGAATAGTAAGACATGGGCGTCAAGCTCCCTTACAAGGTGTCCGCATAGAGGTCGCATACCTTGTGACTCGTCAAACCGTTTATTGACCAACGCGATGTCCACATCCGCCTCGTCAAGTTGTCGCTTTAGTTCGGCATATTCAGCAGTCCGGCTGGCCTCCGGACGCCCCGCCACCTGTTTAGGAGCGGCGATATGTTATAACTGAGAATTTGATCCTCGGCACATTGTCAATTTTGACAACATACCGAGTCTCAGGGGATACTATCTATACAAGGCGCATTTTATGTGCATAATCGTCGAAGGTACATCATTTTGCGTACCTCAAACCCCGTCACAAGAAGCTTCGACGGCTTCATGCAATCCGCTCTCCGCGGATGCAATTCTTTCAATCACCGTACCCATTAGAGCACGGCGATCTTCTGAAATAACCGCCGCCCGAGCAGATCCTTCAGCTCCTCCGACCAAGACGCCACTTGGCGCCGGGCCTTCAGCCCCGCCGGACTTGGGGAACCCTCGCGACGACACCTCCGGGTCGTCCGCTTCACATGAGGGTGCGACAGGTGGAGGCGTTCGCTCTCCATCATCTCCGGAAGAAGATCCTCAAGACGAGCTCACGAGAAGGGCGGAGGTCCGAACTACAAGGTACAATTTCGGTTATCCTCGTGAATAAACACAGGGATGTTCCTTATTTACAAGACCCCTTCTTTTTACTTACGGCTCGCTGGAGGGCTGATCCCCTCAGGGAAATAATGCGGCTGGGTTACTTCCCAGCGCCGGACTCTGCCAAGATTCCCTTCCCTCTTTGAGGCCTTGACCTCCGGATCTTCAAGCGGTCCTCGTCTCTCCTCGAAAGGTGGGACTCTTAATCCCTCCTTCCTTGATAGCCTCCTTCGTAGAGGCAGTTGCTTCCCCCGCCCCCCTTCGCCTTCTTCAAAAGGCGCGACCTTCAACATCTTGGTCAGCATGGGATCCGGCGTGGTCTCGGGGAGGGGAGCCGGACACCTTATTAACTTTGCCTTGGCTATCCACTCCTGTTCAAGAAACGGCTCCTTTAAAGGGCATATATATGAAATAAATGAATGAACAACTTGTCCGATTCTGGGACTACTTACTTGAGTATCCGGCGATTACAGCTTAGTCCTGCGTCCTCGGTCAAGTCCGGACACTTCTCTTGTGATCCGAAGAACAGTTTATACATCTCCACAGGCGTCGTGCCCATAAAATTTCGGAGAGCTCGTGGTCCCTCGGATTGAATTCCCACAAAGCGGAGGGGGCGGCGCTTGCAGGCTGAAGGCGCCGGATCACCATAACCTGCGCCCATCGCAACCAGATTGATCCCTCTTTCTGGAGGTCTCGAATACGGCCCTGCAGAGGGAACGTCCTTGGACGGGCCCCAGTCGAGCCCCTTGTTGACCCATGATGCCAGCCGCTGTGGTGGACCTGAGCGGAAGGCGGGGAGCGCCGCCCATTTGGTGCCCCTGGGAGCGGTGATATAAAACCACTCCCGTTGCCACAAACCAAGCTCCTCTTGAAAAGAGCCCTCGGGCCATGGAGCATCAGCACATTTGCTTATGACCGCCCCTCCGCACTCTGCTTGCTGCCCCTTGATCATCTTTGGCTCCACCTTGAAGGTCTTGAGCCACAATCCAAAGTGGGGGGTAATATGGAGGAAGGCCTCACATACGACAATGACTAACGAGATATGGAGGATGGATTCCGGATTCAAGTCATGGAAATCAAGCCCATAATAAAACATGAGCCCCCGCACAAAGGGATCCGCCAGGAAGCCTAAACCCCGAAGGAAGTGGGACACGAACACCACGTTCTCGTCGGGCTCAGGAGTGGGAATGACCTGCCCTGGAGCAGGCAGCCTATGCGAGATCTCGCCGGTTAGATACCTGGCGTCTCGTAGCTTTAGTACATCCTCTTCTGTGATGGAGGAAGACATCCATCGGCCGTGCTGGTCGGAGCCGGACATCATCGAAAGTCCGAAGCGCCTAAATCTGAAGCTTTGGGTGTTGGAACTCGAAGCGCGAGGCGAACTCGATGGAGGGTGTAAAAAGAAGAGGGCCTTGGTCTCATTATAAAGGGGTTGAATACCAAGAGCCCATCCTGTGGTCGATTAGGACTCGCCTTTGATAGAGAAGGCAGGCCAACGGGCACGGTTGGGTTACCCACGTTCGTATTGATGAGAATCCCGGAATAAGGGGGCATGATCTACGCTTTGATAAGACGTGCCAAGGAAACCGCCTCGCTAAACACGCTGAGGTGGAACAATAAAAAATGATTCATATAAAGGCCTGGTCGTGGTGTGATGTCACGCCGCGGAATACGTCAGCAGATCTGTGCAAAAAACTATTCTCTCTACAGCGTTATGTGGAACTTGTTTTGCAGAGCCGGACACTATCCTTGTGTTCAAAACCTTCTATGAAGTATTCGGAGGAGGAACCCGCCTTGCAATGCCGAAGACAATATGCGCGCCGGACTCGTCGTCATTGAAGCCTGGTTCAGGGGCTACTGAGGGAGTCCCGGACTAGGGGGTGTCCGGATAGCCGGACTATCATCACGGCCGGACTCCAAGACTATGAAGATACAAGATTGAAGACTTTGTCCCGTGTCCGGATGGGACTTTCCTTGGCGTGGAAGGCAAGCTTGACGATACGGATATGTAGATCTCCTACCATTGTAACCGACTCTATGTAACCCTAACCTATCCGGTGTCTATATAAACCGGAAGGTTTTAGTCCGTAGGACGAACAAAAATCATACCATAGGCTAGCTTCTAGGGTTTAGCCTCCTTGATCTCGTGGTAGATCTACTCTTGTACTACCCATATCATCAATATTAATCAAGCAGTGAGTAGGGTATTACCTCCATCGAGAGGGCCCGAACCTGGGTAAAAACATCGTGTCCCTTGTCTCCTGTTACCATCCGCCTAGACGCACAGTTCGGGACCCCCTACCCGAGATCCGCCGGTTTTGACACCGACAGGGACAATGCTCTAATAATGATGATCATCACACTTTTATTTACTTACAACTCAAGAATTACAACTCAATACTTTGAGCAAGATATGACTGTATATGAATGCCTCCGGCGGTGTACCGAGATGTGCAATGACTCATGAGTGACATGTATGAAAGAATTATGAACGGTGGCTTTGCCACAAATACGATGTCAACTACATGATCATGCAAAGCAATATGACAATAATGAAGAGTGTCATAATAAACGGCGGTGGAAAGTTGCATGGCAATATAACTCCAAATGGCTATGGAAATGCCATGATAGGTAGGTATGGTGGCTGTTTTGAGGAAGATATATAGTGGGTGTATGATACCGGCGAAAGGTGCGTGGTATTAGAGAGGCTAGCAATGGTGGAAGGGTGAGACTGCGTATAATCCATGGACTCAACCTTATTCATAAAGAACTCACATACTTATTGCAAAAATCTATTAGTTATCGAAATGAAGTACTACGCGCATGCTCCTAGGGGGATAGATTGGTAGGAAAAGACCATCGCTCGTCCCTGATCGCCAATCATAAGGAATACAATCAATAAATAAATCATGCTCCGACTTCATCACATAACGGTTCACCATACGTGCATGCTACGGGAATCACAAACTTTAACACAAGTATTTCTCAAATTCACAACTACTCCACTAGCATGACTCTAATATCACCATCTTCATATCTCGAAACAATCATAAGGAATCAAACTTCTCATAGTATTCAATGCACTTTATATAAAAGTTTTTATTATATCCCTCTTGGATGCCCATCATACTAGGACTAGTTTCATAACCAAAGAAAATTACCATGCTGTTCTAAAGACTCTCAAAATAATATAAGTGAAGCATGAGAGTTCATCTATTTCTTCAAAATAAAACTACCGCCGTGCTCTAAAAAGATATAAGTGAAGCACTAGAGCAAACGACAAACTACTCCGAAAGATATAAGTGAAGATCAATGAGTAGTTGAATAATTATGTAACTATGTGAAGACTCTCTAACATTTAATAATTTCAGATCTTGGTATTTTATTCAAACAGCAAGCAAAAAAAAATAGAATAAATTGACTCTCCAAGCAAAACATATACTATGTGGTGAATAAAAATATAGCTCCAAGTAAAGTTACCGATGAACGAAGACGAAAGAGGGGATGCCATCCGGGGCATCCCCAAGCTTAGGCTCTTGGTTGTCCTTGAATATTACCTTGGGGTGCCTTGGTAATCCCCAAGCTTAGGCTCTTGCCAATCCTTATTCCATAGTCCATCGAATCTTTACCCAAAACTTGAAAACTTCACAACACAAAACTTAACAGAAGATCTCGTGAGCTCCGTTAGCGAAAGAAAACAAAACACCACTTCAAGGTACTGTAATGAACTCATTATTTATTTATATTGGTGTTAAACCTACTGTATTCCAACTTTTCTATGGTTTATAAACTATTTTACTAGCCATAGATTCATCAAAATAAGCAAACAACACACGAAAAACAGAATCTGTCAAAAAACAGAACTGTCTGTGGTAATCTGTAACTAACGCAAACTTCTGGAACTCAGAAAAATCTACTAAAATAGGACGACCTATATAATTTGTTATTGATCTACTTCAATTGTAATCAGTATTTTATCACGTTCTGGTGATTTTTAACAATTGTTTTCGTGAACAGAAAGTTTCTGGAATTTTCAGCAAGATCAAATAACTATCATCCAAGAAGATTCTATAGGTCTTACTTGGCACAAACACTAATTAAAACATAAAACCACATCTAACCAGAGGCTAGATGGATAATTTATTCCTAAACAGAACCAAAAAGCAAGAGACTAAAATAAAATTGGGTTGCCTCCCAACAAGCGCTAACGTTTAACGCCCCTAGCTAGGCATGATGATTTCAATGATGCTCAAATAAGAGATAAGAATTGAAACATAAAGGGAGCATCACTAAACACATGGAAAGCACATTTAAGTCTAACCCACTTCCTTTGCATAGGGATTTTGTGAGCAAACAACTTATGGGAAGAATAATCAACTAGCAGAGGAAGGCAAAACAAGCATAACTTCGAAACTTTAAGCACATAGAGAGAAACTTGGTATTATTGCAATTCCTACAAGCATATATTCCTCCCTCATAATATTTCAGTAGCATCATGAATGAATTCAACAATATAAGTATCACCTAAAGCATTCTTTTCATGATCTACTTGCATAGAAATTTTACTACTCTCCACATAAGCAAATTTATTCTCATTCGGAATAGTGGGAGTATCATAAGAGACTTGAATACTATAAATTGTTTCCACATTAAAAGAGTAATTTTCAGAAAAAGGGTAATCATAATCATGACAAGTTTTAATACAATCATCACTACTTTTTATAGCATAAGTGTCATCACAATAATCATCATAAATAGGAGGCATGCTATCATCATAATAATTATGCTCATCAAAACATGGGAGGCTAAAAATATCATCTTCATAAAACATAGCATCCCCAATCTTGGGATAAACATTAATTTCAGCAAATATATTCTCAAACATGTCATTCTCATCAAGCATAGCTTCCCCAAGCTTGGGCCTTTTCATATCATAAGTATAATCACTCTCATCATTAATAGTATGGATAGCACCAATAGTATAGCAATTATCATCATCACAATGAGTAATAGGAGCAACATCATTTGAGAGGGATAGCTTTCTACCTTTGCTCCTCCGTCTTTTCTTTTTCTTCTTCACGTCATGTGTGGGTTTAACCCTCTTTTTTGAGATCCTTATTGATGAGATTGGTTGAATAAAAGGCTCCTCCTCGTTACCTGATTCATCATAAGAAATAATAGGAGGATATTGGGAAGTCTCTTCCCTTTCATTAGTATTCTCTTCATCTTCTATTTGTTTTGTTTTCTTTATATACTTGGCAATATAGGGGTTTTCAATGCAATTCACCGCACAATACATATAAATTTCCTCTAGATCAAAATCAAGAACTCTATCAAGGGAAAATTCTGGAATAACCTTAGTTATACGTTTCATTTCTTCATAACCCAAGAGCAAACTAAGTTCATTATGATGTGCAAGGGAAATCAAGTCATCACAATTTTTGGACACGATACGATCATGAAACAATTTGCATTGGATATGTAAATGACCATGTTCATTGCAAAGTTCACAAGGATGACTAAGAAAATTTAAATTTTCAGCACAAACATCTAGCCTCTCTTGCAACCATTTAGTTTCTAAGTACTTGTGCCTCTTATAAAATCTATCTTCCCTTTTTGGTATGTATTTGCAAATATGCACTCCACAGAAATCGACATGCTTATAGGAAACATTTTCATCATAAATAGTGCAATCATCATTAGTACCATGGATATTCAAAGAGTTCATACTAACAACATTGCAATCATGCTCATCATTCAAAGATTTAGTGCCAAACATTTTATAGACTTCCTCTTCTAGCACCTTGGCACAATTTTCCTTTCCATCATACTTACGAAAGATATTAAAAAGATGAAGCGTATGAGGCAAACTCAATTCCATTTTTTTGTAGTTTTCTTTTATAGACTAAACTAGTGATAAAACAAGAAACTAAAAGATTCAATTGCAAGATCTAAAGATATACCTTCAAGAACTCACCTCCCCGGCAAAGGTGCCAGAAAAGAGCTTGATGTCTACTACGCAACCTTCTTCTTGTAGACGTTGTTGGGCCTCCAAGTGCAGAGGTTTGTAGGACAGTAGCAAATTTCCCTCAAGTGGATGACCTAAGGTTTATCAATCCATGGGAGGTGTAGGATGAAGATGGTCTCTCTCCAACAACCCTGCAACCAAATAGTAAAGAGTCTCTTGTGTCCCCAACACACCCAATACAATGGTAAATTGTATAGGTGAACTAGTTTGGCGAAGAGATGGTGATAAAAGTGCAATATGGATGGTAAATATAGGTTTTTGTAATCTGAAAATATAAAAACAGCAAGGTAACTAATGATAAAAGTGAGCATAAACGGTATTGCAATGCTAGGAAACAAGGCCTAGGGTTCATACTTTCACTAGTGCAAGTTCTCTCAACAATAATAACATAATTGGATCACATAACTATACCTCAACATGCAATAAAGAGTCACTCCAAAGTCACTAATAGCGGAGAACAAACGAAGAGATTATGGTAGGGTACGAAACCACCTCAAAGTTATCCTTTCTAATCAATCTATTCAAGAGTCTGTAGTAAAATAACACGAAGCTATTCTTTCCGTTCAATCTATCACAGAGTTCATACTAGAATAACACCATAAGACACAAATCAACCAAAACCCTAATGTCACCTAGATACTCCGATGTCACCTCAAGTATCCATGGGTATGATTATACGATATGCATCCCACAATCTCAGATTCATCTATTCAAACCAACACAAAGTACTTCAAAGAGTGCCCCAAAGTTTCTACCAGAGAGTCAAGACAAAAACGTGTGCCAACCCCTATGCATAAGTTCACGAGGTCATGGAACCTGCAAGTTGATCACCAAAACATACATCAAGTAGATCACATGATATCCCATTGTCACCACAGATAAGCATATGCAAGACATACATGAAGTGTTCTCAAATCCTTAAAGACTCAATCCGATAAGATAACTTCAAAGGGAAAACGCTATCCATTAAAAGAGAGTAGAGGAGGGAGAAACATCATAAGATCCAACTATAATAGCCAAGCTCGCGATACATCAAGATCGTACCACCTCAAGAACACGAGAGAGAGAGATCAAACACATAGCTACTGGTACATACCCTCAGCCCCGAGGGTGAACTACTCCCTCCTCGTCATGGAGATCGCCGGGATGATGAAGATGGCCACCGGTGAGGGATCCCCCCTCCGGCAAGGTGCCGAAACATGGTACCAATTGGTTTTTGGTGGCTACAGAGGCTTGCGGCGGCGGAACTCCCAATCTATTCTGTTTCCCGATGTTTTTAGGGTATATGGATATATATATAGGCGAAAGAAGTCGGTCAGGGGAGCCACAAGGGGCCCATGAGGGTGGGGGCGCGCCTAGTAGGGCAAGCGCGCCTCCCTACCTCATGGCCACCTCGAAGCTTCCCTGACTTCAACACCAAGTCTCCTGGATCATGTTTGTTCCAAAAATCACGCTCCCGAAGGTCTCATTCCGTTTGGACTCCGTTTGATATTCCTTTTCTGCGAAACACTGAAACAAGGGGAAAAAACAGAAACTGGCACTGGGCTCTTGGTTAATAGGTTAGTCCCAAAAATAATATAGAAGTGTATAATAAAGCCCATAAACATCCAAAAAATATAATATAATAGCATGGAACAATCAAAAATTATAGATACGTTGGAGACGTATCATTGACATAATAATAATAATACTTCAAGCATACTAACTAAGCAATTATGTCTTCTCAAAATAACATGGCCAAAGAAAGCTATCCCTACAAAATCATATAGTCTGGCTATGCTCTATCTTCATCACACAAAGTATTTAATCATGCACAACCCCGATGGCAAGCCAAGCAGTTGTTTCATACTTTTGGTGTTCTCAAACTTTTCAATCTTGACGCAATACATGAGCGTGAGCCATGGACATAGCACTATATGTGGAATAGAATGGTGGTTGTGGAGAAGACAAAAAAGGAGAAGATAGGCACACATCAACTAGGCGTATCAACGGGCTATGGAGATGCCCATTAATAGATATCAATGTGAGTGAGTAGGGATTTCCATGCAATGGATGCACTAGAGCTATAAGTATATGAAAGCTCAACAAAAAAAACTAAGTGGATGTGCATCCAACTCACTTGCTCACGAAGACCTAGGGCATTTTGAGGAAGCCCATCACTGCAATATACAAGCCAAGTTCTATAATGTAAAATTCCCACTATTATATGAAATTGATAACATAGGAGACTCTCTATCATGAAGATCATGGTGCTACTTTTGAAGCACATGTGTGGTAAAAGGATAGTAACATTGTCCCTTCTCTCTTTTTCTCTCATTTTTTATTTGGGCCTTTTCTCTTTTTCTTTTATGGCCTCTTTTTTCTTTTTTTATTTATTTTTCGTCCGGAGTCTCATCCCGACTTATGGGGGAATCATAGTCTCCATCATTCTTTCCTCACTTGGGACAATGCTCTAATAATGATGATCATCACACTTTTATTTTCTTTACAACTAAGGAATTACAACTCAAAACTTAGAGCAAAATATGACTCTATGTGGATGCCTCCGGCGGTGTACCGAGATATGCAATGAATCAAGAGTGACATGTATGAAAGAATTATGAATGGTGGCTTTGCCACAAATACGATGTCAACTACATGATCATGCAAAGCAATATGACAATGATGAAGCGTGTCATAGTAAACGGAACGGTGGTAAGTTGCATGGCAATATATCTCGGAATGGCTATGGAAATGCATGATAGGTAGGTATGGTGGCTGTTTTGAGGAAGGTATATGGTGGGTGTATGGTATCGGCGAAAAATGCGCGGTATTAGAGAGGCTAGAAAAGGTGGAAGGATGATAGTGTGTATAATCCATGGACTCAACATTAGTCATAAAGAACTCATATACTTTTTGCAAAAATCTACAAGTTATCAAAGCAATGTATTACGTGCATGCTCCTAGGGGGATAGATTGGTAGGAAAAGACCATCGCTCGTCCCCGACTGCCACTCATAAGGAAGATAATCAATAAATAAATCATGCTCCGACTTCATCACATAACGGTTCAGCATACGTGCATGCTACGGGAATCACAAACTTTAACACAAGTATTTATCAAATTCACAACTACTCAACTAGCATGACTCTAATATCACCATCTTCATATCTCAAAACAATTATCAAGCATCAAACTTCTCATAGTATTCAACACACTCATAAGAACTTTTTTTACTAATCTTGGATGCCTATCATAATTAGAGCAAATTACCATGCTGTTTTGTAGGAGTCTCAAAATAATATAAGTGAAGCATGAGAGAACAATAGTTTCTATAAAACAAATCCACCACCATGCTCTAAAAGATATAAGTGAAGCACTAGAGCAAAAACTATATAGCTCAAAAGATATAAGTGAAGCACATAGAGTATTCTAATAAATTATGAATCATGTGTGTCTCTCTCAAAAGGTGTGTACAGAAAGGATGATTGTGGTGAACTAAAAAGCAAAGACTCAAATTATACAAGACGCTCCAAGCAAAACACATATCATGTGGTGAATAAAAATATAGCTCCAAGTAAAGTTACCGATGGACGAAGATGAAAGAGGGGATGCCTTCCGGGGCATCCCCAAGCATTGGCTTTTTGGTGTCCTTAGATTATCTTGGGGTGCCATGGGAATCCCCAAGCTTAGTCTCTTGAGACTCCTTGTTCCATAATCCATCAAATCTTTATCCAAAACTTAGCAGAAAATCTCGTGAGCTCCGTTAGTGAAAGAAAACAAAACACCACTTCAAGGTACTGTAATGAACTCATTCTTTATTTATATTGGTGTTAAACCTACTGTATTCCAACTTCTATATGGTTTATAAACTCTTTTACTAGCCATATATTCATCAAAATAAGCAAACAACACACGAAAAACAGAATCTGTCAAAAATAGAACAGCCTGTAGTAATCTGTAACTAACGCAAAATTCTGGAACTCAGAAAAATCTACCAAAATAGGAAGACCTAGATAATTTGTTTATTGATCTACTTCAATTGGAATCAGTATTTTATCACGTTCTGGTGATTTTTAACAATTGTTTTCGTGAACAGAAAGTTTCTGAAATTTTCAGCAAGATCAAATAACTATGATCCAAGAAGATCCTATAGGTTTAACTTGGCACAAATACTAATTAAAACATAAAAAATATAACCAGAGGCTAGATCAAATATTTATTCCTAAACATAAGCAAAAAGCAAAAAACTAAAATAAAATTGGGTTGCCTCCCAACAAGCGCTATCGTTTAACGCTCCTAGCTAGGCATAAAAGCAAGGATAGATCTAGGTATTTCCATCTTTGGTAGGCAATCCATAAGTGGCTCTCATAATGGATTCATAAGGTAATTTTATTTTGTTTCTAGGGAAGTGTTCCATGCCTTTCATTAACGAAAATTGAATCTAATATTACCTTCCTTCATATCAATAATTGCACCAATCGTTCTAAGGAAAGGTCTACCAAGAATAATAGGACATGAAGGATTGCAATCTATATCAAGAACAATGAAATCTACGGGCACATAGTTCCTATTTGCAACAATAAGAACATCATTAATTCTTCGCATAGGTTTCTTAATGGTGGAATCCGCAAGGTGCAAGTTTAGATAACAATCATCAAATTCATGGAATCCTAGCAAATCACACAAAGTTTTTGGGATCGTGGAAACACTAGCACCCAAATCACACAAAACATAGCATTCATGATCTTTAATTTTAATTTTAATAGTATGTTCCCACTCATCATAAAGTTTCCTAGGGATAGAAACTTCCAACTCAAGTTTTTCTTCATAAGATTGCATCAAGGCATCAACGATATGTTTAATAAAAGCTTTATTTTGACTATAAGCATGAGGAGAATTTAGCACGGATTGCAACAAGGAAATACAATCTATCAAAGAGCAATTATCATAATTAAATTCCTTGAGATCCAAGATAGTGGGTTCATTGGTATCTAAAGTTTTGACTTCTTCAATCCCATTTTTATCAAATTTCGCATCAAGATTTAAAGACTCCGAATCTTTGGAACGCCTTCTAGGTAAAGGTGGCTCATATTCAGTCCCATCATTATCAAGATTCATATTGCAAAACAAAGATTTAATAGGGGACAAATCAATAACTTTTAGATCTTCATCTTTATTATCATGAAAATTTTCTGGTTTAGCGGCCATCTTATTAACTAAGGTGGCCTGCTTATCCGAGATTTCAGCTATTAATTTTTCAAGATGAGCAATCTGAGATTTCAAACCATAAAATTCCTTAGACATGTCATCGAGCTCTTTATTCATATATCCCATAAAGCTTTTTTGTTCCTTAAGCCCGTTTCTAAAGAAATTATTATGCTCAAATTTTAAGTCATAAAACTTCTGACGTTGCTTTCAATCTCTTCTAACCTTTTAAGGTGGAGATCACCAAATCTAGGTAGAGTCATCGTGACAAGCAAGCAATCCAACACACGAGCAAACAAGAAGCAAGCGAAAAAGAGGTGAACGGAAAAGAGAGGGCGAATAAAACAGCAAGGGTGAAGTGGGGGAGAGGAAAATGAGAGGCAAATGGCAAATAATGTAATGCGAGGGATAAGAGTTTGTGATGGGTACTTGGTATGTCTTGACTTGACTTGGCTTGAATATCCCCGGCAACGGCACCAGAAATCCTTCTTGCTACCTCTTGAGCACTGCGTTGGTTTTCCCTTGAAGAGGAAAGGGTGATGCAGTAAAGTAGCATAAGTATTTCCCTCAGTTTTTGAGAACCAAGGTATTAATCCAGTAGGAGATCATGCTCAAGTCCCACGCACCTACACAAACAAATAAGAACCTCCCAACCAATGCAATAAAGGGGTTGTCAATCCCTTCACGGTCACTTACGAGAGTGATATCTGATAGATATGATAAGATAATATTTTTGGTATTTTTATGACAAAGAGAAATAAAGATGCAAAGTAAAATAAACGGCAATAGAAAGAGCTAAGTGTTGGAAGATTAATATGATGGAAAATAGACCCGGGGCCATAGGTTTCACTAGTGGCTGCTCTCCAGAGCATAAGTATTACGGTGGGTGAACAAATTACTGTCGAGCAATTGATAGAATTGAGCATAGTTATGAGAATATCTAGGTATGATCATGTATATAGGCATCACGTCCGTGACAAGTAGACCAAAACGATTCTGCATCTACTACTATTACTCCACACATTGACCGCTATCCAGCATGCATCTAGAGTATTAAGTTCATAAGAATGGAGTAACGCTTTAAGCAAGATGACATGATGTAGAGGGATAAACTCATGCAATATGATATAAACCCCATCTTTTTATCCTCGATGGCAACAATACAATACGTGTCGTTTCCCTTTCTGTCACTGGAATCGAGCACCGCAAGATTGAACCCAAAGCTAAGCACTCTCCCATTGCAAGAAAGATCAATCTAGTAGGCCAAACCAAACTGATAATTCGAAGAGACTTGCAAATATAACCAATCATACATAAAAGAATTCAGAGGAGATTCAAATATTTTTCATAGATAATCTTGATCATAAACCCACAATTCATCGGATCTCGACAAACACACCGCAAAAAGAAGAGTTACATCAAATAGATCTCCAAGAAAATCAAGGAGAACTTTGTATTGAGATCCAAAGAGAGAGAATAAGTCATCTATCTAATAACTATGGACCCGAAGGTCTGAAGTAAACTACTCACACATCATCGGAGAGGCTATGGTGTTGATGTAGAAGGCCTCCATGATCAATGCCCCCTCCGGCGGAGTGCCGAAAAAGGCCCCAAGATGGGATCTCACGGGTACAGAAGGTTGCGGCGGTGGAAATAGGGTTTTGGCTCTGTATATGATGTTTCCAGGGTACATGGGTATGTATAGGAGGAAGAAGTAGGTCGGTGGAACAACGTGGGCCTGACAAGGGTGGAGGGCGCGCCTAGGGGGTAGGCGTGCCCCCCTGCCTCGTGCTCTCCTCGTTGATTTCTTTACGTAGACTCCAAGTCCTCTGGATCACGGTGTTCCAAAAATCACGTTCCCGAAGGTTTGATTCCGTTTGGACTCCGTTTGATATTCTTTTTCTATGAAACACTGAAATAGGCAAAAACTGCAATTCGGGCTGGGCCTCCGGTTTATAGGTTAGTCCAAAAAATAATATAAAAGTGTATAATAAAGCCCATTAAACATCCAAAACAGAATATAATATTGCATGGAACAATAAAAAATTATAGATACGTTGGAGACGTATCACTATGCATCTCCTAGATAGATCTTGCATGATCGTAGGAAATATTTTGAAATTGCATGCTACGTTCCCCAATAGTGGCATCCGAGCCAGGTCTATGCGTAGATGATATGCACAAGTAAAACACAAAGAGTTGTGGGTGATGATAGTCATACTTCTTACCACCAAAGTCTTATTTTGATTCGGCGGTATTGTTGGATGAAGCAGCCCGGACCCATCTTACATGACCGCGTTCATGAGACCGGTTCCACCGACAAACATGCAACTAGTTTTGCATAAAGGTGGCTGGCGGGTGTCTGTTTCTCCAACTTTAGTTGAATCAAATTTGACTACGGCCGGTCCTTGTTGAAGGTCAAAACAACAAACTTGACGAAACATCGTTGTGGTTTTAATGCGTAGGTAAGAACGGTTCTTACTAGAAGCCCTAGCAGCCACGTAAAACTTGCAACAACAAAGTAGAGGACGTCTAACTTGTTTTTGCAGGGCATGTTGTGATGTGATATGGTCATGACATGATGTGATATATGTTGATGTATGAGATGATTATGTTTTGTAAAAGTTATCGGCAACTGGCAGGAGCCTTATGGTTGTCGCTTTATTTTATGAGATGCACACGCCATGTAAATTGCTTTACTTTATCACTATGCATTAGCGATTGTTGTAGAAGCAATAGTTGGCGAGATGACCATGACGCTACGATGGAGATCAAGGTGTCAAGCCGGTGATGATGGGGATCATGACGGTGCTTTGGAGATGGAGATCAAAAGCACAAGATGATGATGGCCATATCATGTCACATATTTTGATTGCATGTGATGTTTATCTTTTATGCATCTTATTTTGCTTAGTACGGCGGGTAGCATTATAAGATGATCCCTTACTAAAATTTAAAGGTATAAGTGTTCACCCTGAGTATGCACCATTTCCACAGTTCGTCGTGCCGAGACACCACGTGATGATCAGGTGTGATAAGCTCTACGTTCCCATACAACGGGTGCAAGACAGTTTTGCACGTGCGGAATACTCGGGTTAAACTTGACGAGCCTAGCATGTACAGACATGGCCTTGGAACACTGGAGACCGAAAGGTCGAGCATGGATCATATAGTAGATACGATCAACATAGAGATGTTCACCATTGAAAACTACTCCATCTCACGTGATGATCGGACATTGTTTAGTTGATTTGGATCACGTGACCATTTAGATGACTCGTGGGATGTCTATCTAAGTGGGAGTTCTTAAGTAATATGATTAATTGAACTTTAATTTATCATGAACTTAGTCTTGGTAGTATTTGCAAATTATGTAGTAGATCAATAGCTCGCGATATAGCTCCCCGTTTATTTTTTGATATGTTCCTAGAGAAAAATAAAGTTGAAAGATCTTAGTAGCAATGATGCGGACTGGGTCCGTGATCTGAGGATTATCCTCATTGCTGCACAGAAGAATTATGTCCTTGATGCACCGCTAGGTGACAGACCGATTGCAGGAGCAGATGCAGACATTATGAATGTTTGGTAAGATCGATATGATGACTACTTGATAGTTTAGTGCACTATGTTTTATGGCTTAGAATCGGGGTTTCAAAGACGTTTTGAACTCCACGGAGCATATGAGATGTTCCAAGAGTTGAAATTGCTATTTCAGACTCATGCCCATGTAAAGAGGTATGAGACCTCTGACAAGTACTTTGCCTACAAGATGGAGGAGAATAGCTCAACCAGTGAGCATGTATTTAGAATGTCCGAGTACTACAATCGCTTGAATCAAGTGGGAGTTAATCTTCCAGATAAGATAGTGATTGACAGAATTCTCTAGTCACTATCACCAAGCTACTAGAACTTTGTAATGAACTATAATATGCAAGGGATGGCGAAAATGATTCCCGAGCTCTTCGCGATGATAAAATCGGGGAAGGTAGAAATCAAGAAAGATCATCAAGTGTTGATGGTTGACAAGACCACTAGTTTCGAGTAAAAGGGCAAGGGAAAGAAAGGGAACGTCAATAAGAATGGCAAGCAAGTTGCCACTCCCATGAAGAATCCCAAAGCTGGACTTAAGCCTGAAACTGAGTGCTTCTACTGCAATGGGAATGGTCACTAGAAGCGGAACTACCCCAAATATTTGGCGGATAAGAAGGATGGCAAAGTGAACAAAGGTATATTTGATATACATATTATTGATGTGTACTTTACTAGTGTTTGTAGCAACCCCTGGGTATTTGATACCGGTTCAGTTATTAAGATTAGTAACTCGAAACGCGAGTTGCAGAATGAACAGAGACTAGTTAAGGGTGAAGTGATGATGTGTCTTGGAAGTGGTTCCAAGATTGATATGATCATCATCGCACACTCCCTATACTTTCAGGATTAGTGTTGAACCTAAATAAATGTTGTTTGGTGTTTGCGTTGAGCATGAATATGATTTGATCATGTTTATTGCAATACAGTTATCCATTTAAGTCAGAGAATAATTGTTGTCTTGTTTACATGAATAAAACCTTCTATGGTGATACACCCAATGTAAATGGTTTATTGAATCTCGATCGTAGTGATACACATATTCATAATATTGATGTCAAAAGATGCAAAGTTGATAATGATAGTGCAACATACTTATGGCACAACCGTTTAGGTCATATTGGTGTAAAGCGCATGAAGAAACTCCACGCGGATGGACTTTTGGAATCATTTGATGCTTGCGAACCATGCCTCATGGGCAAGATGACTAAAACTCCGTTCTCCGGAACAATGGAGCGAGCTACTGACTTATTGGAAATAATACATACCGATGTATGCGGTTCAATGAGTTTTAGGGTTCACGGCGGGTATCGTTATTTTCTGACCTTCACAGGTGATTTGAGCAGATATGGGTGTATCTACTTAATGAAACACAAGTCTGCACAGTTGAAAAGTTCAAAGAATTTCAGAGTGAAGTGTAGAATCATCGTAACAAGAAAATAAAGTTTCTACGATCTGATCGCGATGGCAAATATTTTAGTTACGATTTTGGCCTTCATTTAAAACAATGTGGAATAGTTTCACAACTCAAGCCACCTGGAACACCACAACGTAATGGTGTGTCCGAACGTCGTAACCGTACTTTATTAGATATATGGTGCGATCTATGATGTCTCTTACCGATTTACCACTATCGTTTTTGGGGTTATGCATTAGAGACAGCTACATCCACTTTAAATAGGGCACCATATAAATCCGTTGAGACGACACTGTATGAACTATGGTTTAGCAGCTGCCGTTTCTTAAAGTTTGGGGTTGCGATGCTTATGTGAAAAAGCTTCAACCTGATAAGCTCGAACCCAAATCGGAGAAGTGCGTCTTCATAGGATACCCAAAAGAAACTATTGGGTACACAAGGCAAGATATTTGTTGCTAAGAATGGATCCTTTCTAGAGAAGGAGTTTCTCTTGAAAGAAGTGAGTGGGAGAAAAGTAGAACTTGATGAGGTAGTTGTACCTTCTCTCGGATTGGAAAGTAGTTCATCACAGAAATCAGTTCCAGTGATGCCTACACTAATTAGTGAGGAATCTAATGATAATGATCATGAAACTTCAGATCAAGTTACTACCGAACCTCGTAGGTCAATCAGAGTACGTTCCGCACCAGAGTAGTACGGTAATCCTGTTCTGGAAGTCATGTTACTCGAGCATGATGAACCTACGAAGTATGAGGATGCAATGATGAGCCCAGATTCCGCAAAATGGCTTGAGATGATTAAATCTGAGATATGATCCATGTATGAGAACAAAGTATGGACTTTGGTGGACTTGCCCGATGATTGGCAAGCCATAGAGAATAAAAGGATATTCAAGAGGAAGATGGACATTGATGGTAGTGTTACTATCTACAAAGCTCGAATTGTCGCAGAAGGTTTTCGACAAGTTCAACGTGTTGACTACGATGAGTTGTCACTCGGATCGATGCTTAAGTCTGTTCGAATCACTTTAGCAATTGCCGCATTTTATCAAATCTGGCAAATGGATATCAAAACTGCATTCCTTAATGGATTTATTAAAGAAGAGTTGTATATGATGCAACCAGAAGGTTTTGTCAACCCTAAAGGTTCTAACAAAATATGCAAGCTCCAGCAATCCATCTATGGAGTGGTGTAAGCATCTCGGAGTTGGAATATACGCTTTGATGAGTTGATCAAAGCATATAGTTTTATACAGACTTGCGGTGAAGCCTGTATTTAAAAGAAAGTGACTGGGAGCACCACAACCTTTCTGATAAGTATATGTGAATGACATATTGTTGATCATAAATGATGTAGAATTTTCTGGAAAGCATAAAGGAGCGTTTTAAAGGAGTTTTCAAAGAAAGACCTCAGTGAAGCTGCTTACGTATTGAGCATCAAGATCTATAGAGATAGATCAAGACGCTTGATAAGACTTTTGATGAGTACATACCTTGATAAGTTTTTGAAAGAGTTCGAAATGGAACAGTCAAAGAAGGAGTTCTTGCCTGAGTTGTAAGGTATGAAGTTGAGTAAGACTCAAAACCATACCACGGCAGAAGATAGAGGGAGAATGAAAGTCATTCCCTATGCCTCAGCCAGGTTCTGTAAAGTATGCCATGTTGTGTAACAAACCTGTTGTGTACCTTGCCATGAGTTTGGGAAAGGGGTACTATAGTGATCTAGGAGTGGATCACTGGACAGCGGTCAAAGTTATCCTTAGTTACCTAAGAGGACTAAGGAAATATTTCTCGGTTATGGAGGTGATAAAGAGTTCATCATAAAGAGTTAAGTCAATGCAAGCTTTTATACCGATCCGGATGACTCTGAGTCTCAATCTGGATACATATTGAAAGTGGGAGCAATTAGCTAGAGTATCTCCATGCAGAGC
This sequence comes from Aegilops bicornis, assembly GCA_021605145.1. NCBI lineage: Eukaryota > Viridiplantae > Streptophyta > Magnoliopsida > Poales > Poaceae > Aegilops > Aegilops bicornis. The sequence goes on along the minus strand of CM038671.1, from coordinate 73,230,902 downwards.
ATTGTAGACATAGAAAATTTCCAAAATACATACGGCTCTGAATGTGGCAGACTCGTTGACTAAACTTCTCTCACAAGCAAAACATGATCACACCTTAGTACTCTTTGGGTGTTAATCACATAGCGATGTGAACTAGATTATTGTCTCTACAAAACCCTTTGGGTGTTGGTCACATGGCGATGTGAACTATTGGTGTTAAATCACATGACGATGTGAACTAGATTATTGACTCTAGTGCAAGTGGGAGACTAAAGGAAATATGCCCTAGAGGCAATAATAAAGTTGTTATTTATATTTCCTTGTGTCATGATAAATAACTATTACTCATCCTAGAATTGTATTAACCGAAAACTTGATACATGTGTGAATACATAGACAAAACAAAGTGTCCCTAGTATGCCTCTACTAGACTAGCTCGTTAATCAAATATGGTTAAGTTTCCTAACCATAGACATGTGTTGTCATTTGATGAACAGGATCACATCATTAGGATAATGATGTGATGGACAAGACCCATCCGTTAGCTTAGCATAATGATCGATAAGTTTTATTTCTATTGCTTTCTTCATGACTTACACATATTCCTCTGACTATAAGATTATGCAACTCCCGAATACCGGAGGAACACCTTGTGTGCTATCAAACATCACAACGTAACTAGGTGATTATAAAGATGCTCTAAAGGTGTCTCTGAAGGTGTTTTGTTGGGTTGGCATAGATCGAGATTAGGATTTGTCACTCCGAGTATCAGAGAGGTATCTCTGGGCCCTCTCTGAGAGGTATCTCTGGGCCCTCTCTATAATGCACATCATGATAAGCCTTGCAAGAAATGTGACTAATGAGTTAGTTACGGGACGATGCATTACAGACCGAGTAAAGAGACTTGCCGGTAACGAGATTGAACTAGGTATGAGGATACCGACGATCGAATCTCGGGCAAGTAACATACTGATGACAAAGGGAATAACATATGTTGTCATAACGGTTTGACCAATAAACATCTTCGTAGAATATGTGGGAGCCAATATGAGCATCCAGGTTCCTCTATTGGTTATTGACCGGAGAGGTGTCTCGGTCATGTCTACATAGTTCTTGAACCCGTAGGGTCCGCACGCTTAACGTTCGATGACGATTTCTATTATGAGTTATGTGTTTTGGTGACCGAAGTTTGTTCGGAGTCCCGGATGAGATCACAGACATGACGGGGAGTCTCGAAATGTTCGAGAGGTTAAGATTGATATATTGGACGATAGTATTCGGACACCGGAATGGTTTCAGAAAGGTTCGGGTATTTTTTGGAGTACCGAGGGGTTACCGGAACCCCGCACCCCCAGGGGGGAAGCATTGGGCCTACATGGGCCTTAGTGGAGAGAGAGGGGAGCCCACGAGGGGTGGCACGCGCCCCCTCCAAGGGAGTTCGAATAGGACAAGGAGGAGGGGGCGCGGCCCCCTTTCCCTCATCCTCTCCCTCTCCTTCCTTTTCCCCCTCCGATGAGAAAGGAAAAGAAGGGGGGGGGGCGAATCCTACTAGGAGTGGAGTCCTAGTAGGACTTCCCCCCCTTGACGCGCCCCCTTGGTGGCCGGCCTCCTCCTCTCCCTCCTTTATATATGTGGGCAGGGCACCCCTTGGAGACACACCAATTGTTCCAAGACGTGTGCGGTGTCTCCCTCCATGGTTTACTCCTCCGGTCATATTCACGTAGTGCTTAGGCGAAGGCCTGCGCGGATCACATCACCATCACTGTCGTGCTGACGAAACTCTCCTTCGACCCTCTGCTGGATCAAGAGTTCGAGGGACGTCATCGAGCTGAACGTGTGCAGAACTTGGAGGTGTCGTACGTTCAGCGCTTGATCGGTTGGATCGTGAAGACGTTCGACTACATCAACCGCGTTAAATTAATGCTGCCACTTTCGGTCTACGAGGGTACGTGGACACATTCTCTCCCTCTCGTTGCTATGCATCTCCTAGATAGATTTTGCGTGATCGTAGTAATATTTTTGAAATTGCATGCTACGTTCCCCAACAATAAGTACTGTAGCAAACCAATTCATATATTTTATTTTTTTCATTATATCTACTGTATTCCAACTTTTCTATGGAAAAAATTCATCAAAGAATACCATAGAATCATCTAAACAAGCATACAACGCAACGAAAGAAGAATCTGTCAAAAGCGGAACAATATGTAGCAATCTGAATATTTTGAATACTTCTGAAACTCCAAAAATCTTGAGAAATTAGGAAAACCTGAGCAATTTGTATATTAATCTTCTATAAAAAGAATCAGGGCAAAAGCACGTTTCTGTAATTGATGAAAATTATTTTCGTGAGTGCATAAATTTCTGTTTTTCAGCAAGATCAAACAACTATCACCCAAGAAGATCCTAAAGGCTTTGCTTGGCACAAACACTAACTAAAACACAAAAACACAATCATAACAGTAGCATAATTTTGTAAACACTCAAGAAAAGAAAGCAAAAAGCAAAAATAAATTTTATTCATTGTGTTGCCTCCCAACAAGGGCTATCGTTTTACGCCCCTAGCTAGGCATAATAATTTCAATGATGCTCACATGAAACATAATTATTGAAACACAAAGAGAGCATCATGAAACATGTGGAAAACACATTTAAGTCTAACATACTTCCTATGCATAAGAATTTTATAAGCAAACAAATTATCAAGACAAGAAACATCTAACATATGCAAAGAATAGGAATAAAACATTGACGATCTCAACATAACGAGAGGTAATTTAGTAACATGAAAATTTCTACAACCATATTTTCCTCTCTCATAATAATTACATGTGGGGTCATTATCAAATTCAAAAATATAACTATCACATAAAATATTCTCTTCATGATCCACATGCATGCAAAGTTGACACTCTTCCAAAATAGTGGGATTATCATCAAATAAAGCCATGACCTCTCCAAACCCACTTTCATAAAAAAATTCATAAGATTGAACACTCTCCAAATATGTGGGATTATATTTAGCTAAAGTTTACACTCTTCCAAACCCACTTTTTATATTATCGCAAGCATATTCATCATGAGGTTTAAATAAATTTTAAAGATCATAAGAATCATTATCACCCCAATCATGGTCATTGAAATAAGTAGTTGACATAGCAATATTAGCATCCCCAAGCTTGGGGTTTCGCATATTATTAGCACAATTGACATTAATAGAATTTGTAATAACATCATTGCAATCATGCTTTTCATTCAAGGAGCTATCATGAATCACTTTATAAATTCCTTCATTTAACACTTCATCACAATTTTCAGATTTAAAAATCTCAACCAAAACTTCATAAAGATAATCTAGTGAACTCAATTTACTAGCAATTGGTTCATCATCATTGGATATTTTGAAAAGATTAGCAAGTGGATGAGGATCCATATCAATAAATTTTTAGCAAGCAAGGATGTAAGCAAATAGAAGGCACATGGCAACACAAGCAAACATGAGATCTGGCGAGAAAACAGCGAACGAAAAAGAGGGCGAATAAAACGGGAAATTTTTGTGAAGTGGGGGAGAGGAAAACAAGAGGCACTGGGATCAAGCACCGTAAGATCGAACCCACTACAAAGCACATCTTCCCATTGCAAGATAAATAGATCAAGTTGTCCAAAGAAAACCCAAATACCGGAGAAGAAATACAAGGCTATAATCAATCATGCATATAAGAGATCAAACAAACTCAAATAACTTTCATGGATAAAAAGATAGATCTGATCATAAACTCAAAGTTCATGGGATCCCAACAAACAAACCGCAGAAAGAGTTACATCACATGGATCTCCAAGAGACCATTGTATTGAGAATCAAACGAGAGAGAGGAAGCCATCTAGCTACTAACTATGGACCCGTAGGTCTGCAAAGAACTACTCACGCATCATCGGAGAGGCACCAATGGACATGATGCACCCCTCCGTGATGGTGTCTAGATTGGATCTGGTGGTTCTGGACTCTGCGCCAGCTGGAATTTATTTTCGTTGACTCCCCTAGGGTTTCTAGAATATTGGGGTATTTATAGAGCAAAGAGTCGGTTCAGGGGGAACCCGAGGTGGGCACAACCCACCAGGGTGCGCCTGGGCCTCCGGGCACGCCCTGGTGGGTTGTGCTCCCTCAGATCACCCCAGTCACTTCTCCGGCCCATTGGATGTTCTCTGGTCCAAAAAAATCCACAAAAAATTTCTCTGTGTTTGGACTCTGTTTGGTATTGATTTCCTACGATGTAAAAAACATGCAGAAAACAGCAACTGGCACTTGGCACTATGTCAATAGGTTAGTACCAAAAATGATATAAAACGACTATAAAATGATTATAAAACATCCAAGAATGATAATATAACAGCATGGAACAATCAAAAATTCAAGATACGTTGGAGATGTATCAGGGCGCCCCCCCCCTCCAGGCGCGCCCAGGTGGGTTGTCCCCACCTGGTGGCCCCGCAGACACTGAAACCGACGCTATAAAATCGCACATTTCCAGAAAAAATCAAGGAGGAAGAATTATCGCGTTCCACGAGACGGAGCCACAACCGTCTCCTGTTCTTCATCGGGAGGCCGGATTTGGAGTCCGTTTGGGGCTCCGGATAGGGGGATCTTCGATCTTCTTCATCACCAACCCTTCTCCATTGCCAATCCCATGATGCTCCCCACCGGGAGTGAGTAATTCCTTCGTAGGCTCGTTGGTCGGTGAGGAGTTGGATGAGATTCATCATGTAATCTAGTTAGTTTTGTTAGGGCTTGATCCCTAGTATCCACTATCTTCTGAGAATGATGTTGCTATGACTTTGCCATGCTTAATGCTTGTCACTTTGAGCCCGGGTGCCATGATTTTAGATCTGAACCATTTATGTTATCACCATTATATCTATGTTCTAGATCCAAGCTTGCAAGTTATAGTCACCTACTACGTGTTATGATTCGGCAACCCCGGAGTGACAATAGTGGGGACCACTCCCGGTGATCACCGTAGTTTGAGGAGTTCATGTATTCATCGTGTGTTGATGCTTTGTTCTAGTTCTCTATTAAAAGGAGGCCTTAATATCCCTTAGTTTCCAATAGGACCCCGCTGCCACGGGAGGGTAGGACAAAATATGCCATGCAAGTTCTTTCCATAAGCAAGTATGACTATTTACGGAATACATGCCTATATTATATTTATGAACTGGAGCTAGTGCCGTATCACCCTAGGTTATGACTGTCACATGATGAATGTCATCCAACGAATCGTTGATCCAATGCCTACGAATTTCTCTTATATTGTTCTTGCTAATTTACTACTGCTATCGTTACTGTTGCACTTGCTACAAAATCACTGCTATCACTGTTACCGTTACTATTGTTGCTGCTACTATTATCAAAACTATCATACTACTTTGCTATTGATCACTTTGCTGCAGATAATTAATCTCCAGGTGTGGTTGAATTGACAACTCAGCTGCTAATACTTACAAGTATTCTTTGGCTCCCCTTGTGTCGAATCTATAAATTTGGGTTGAATACGCTACCCTCGAAAACTGTTGCGGTCCCCTATACTTGTGGGTTATCACACGCCTCATTGCCTTGATCAAATGCATATCACAAAGAATGTCCTTGAGAGTTCGCTTGGGACATTGATGAACATGTTGGACAAGACCAAGGATGGGCCAAAGGCAAGAAAAGATTTAGAAGATTTGAAAATCAGGACAGATCTCGACATGCCCCGTAAAAATTCATCGGAGGACACGGGGATGGAGATGGAGGCGGAGGACAGGGACAAAAAAGTCAACAAGAAGGAAGAGAAATATTGCCCCCTTCTTGCTTCACCTTATGTCCGAAGGAGATGGATCGATTCTTCATGTTCCTTACCGGAATCAAAGTTAGCTCCGGTTACTATGGGAAGATAAGCAGATTTCTAGACATGAAGAAGAAAAGGTTCAGCGGGATGAAGCCTCATGACTGTCATGTGATGATGATGCAGATACTCCCAGTTGCCATTAGAGAGATAATGGACCAGCACGTCCATGACACGCTTACGGGTCTCTGCAACCTTTTCGACGTTATCTCTCGAAAGTTGATCAGTGTGAAGCAACTCCGAAGGCTACATGAAGAGATTGTTGTCATACTAAATGAGCTTGAGATGTATTTGCCACCCGCGTTCTTTGACGTCATTATGCATCTATGTTCCACATTGTGGATGACATCATCGACCTCGGGCCGATATTCCTGCGCAGCATGATGTCGTTCGAGAGGACGAATGGATTCATCAAAGGATTCATTCATGACATGTCCCGTACGGATGGAAGCACCGTCGAGGGCTATCTTACCCAAGAGTGCATCTCCTTCTACGAGAATTATCTAGGTGTCGGAGACCCTGTTGTTGATTTGCCCATAAACAAGCACCTTGGGAGGCTCGGAGGTGAAGGTCACACCAATGGCCGGAGGGAACTACATGTGGACCACTTGGATCAGTGCAACAACTTTGGCATAGCAAACTTAGTAGTGCTACATCACCTAGACGTGGTAGATCCTTTCGTGACACTACACAAAGAAACCATCGCAAAGAAATATCATGACTGGGGGCTGTGCTGGACGGACGCCAAAGTTATTAGAGAGCACAACCTCACTTTCTTGAATTGGTTCAAAAAGCATGTTCTTGCTAACCCCCCCCCCCCCCCGAAGAGGGCTCTACTGACGGATTTCTCATATACGCCTTAGCACATGGCCCCACGCCCAACCTCGCAACCTATCAGGTGTACGGTATGAACAGATACATGTTCTACACGGAGGCCAAAGATATAAATAGTGACTACCAGAACTCAGGGATGACAATGGAATGCATGACCGGCAACAGCGGCGCAACTAAAAGATTCTATGGAAGGGTCAAAGAGATCTGGGAGCTTGACTACCCTGGACTGCACAGTACAACGATGTTCCATGTCAGATGGGCTAAGTCCGTCCAAAGATAAAACTGGTTTTCACAACCATGTCCATACCCGGCGCCAAGAGCGCTACTACCATGAACGTCATCACCAAAAATGAGCCATGGGTACACGCTAAGCACGTGACACAATGCTTCTTCCTAACTGACCCGAGCAATCTGAGCCATGTTGTCGTGAGGAGAGGCAAAAGGAGCATCATAGGAATGGATGGAGTCGCCAACGAGGAAGACTACGACTAGTACGGCAACCCTGTGAGGGACGATGACGATGACAAGATGCATACGTCAAAAGAAGAATCAAGAATACATTACCACAAAAAGATTGTACTCCATGGAAAAGGAAAAGTCACAATGAGGGGCTAAGTTATTCACCAGCGAACAAGAAAGGAAAGAAGCTCACTCAGAAACGAAAACGTCAACACTGAAAAACCATTATCGGTCAAATGAACCGTCATTGATCAATGATGTAATATATGTTGTTCCTGTTGACTGCGAGTTGTCTTTTGGAGGTAGTCATGAGAGCGTGTTATTCCGACAAAAACAACACAAATTGTTACTCCCGCGCTACAACTTTAAATAGAAAAATAAATAGAAAAGAAAAAGAAAAAGGAAATTTATTGTGGTAAAAACAGAATAAAATAAAAGTTCATTTCAGAAAAGAAAAAGAGAAACAAACAAAAAGGAAAGAACGAACAGGGAAATCTATAAATCAAACTAGCAGTAGCGAGGGTCATGGACCCGCGCTATAGCTAACTTAGCTATAGCGCGGGGTTTCTGAAAGCACGCTACAAATAACTTGTGGAGCAGTAGCGCGTTTTGGCACACCCGCACCATAGCTAAGTTAGCTATAGTGCGGGTCCAAGACCCTCGCTACTGCTATTTTGGATGAACCACCACCCGGGCAGGCCTCTCTCTCCTTCCTCCCCCAAATCCCCCCTCTCTCCGGATCCAATTCTAACTTAGCCCACCGCTGCTAACGCCGACGCCGACCGCCGCCAATGTCGACCTCCGCCCGCACTGTCTCCTCCTTGATGCCGCCCGCCGCCCGCACTGCCTTCTCCTCGACACTGACCACCGCCGGCACTGCCTCCTCCTCGCTGTCGCCTCTGCCGTGCCCCCTCCTCGACGCCGTCGTCGCCTCTGCCTCCTCCTTGACACCGCTGTCGCGAATGCCTCCTCCTCTGCCACCGACCCCCCATATGTAAATCTTCCGTGTGCCCCTCCTCTCTCACTTCCTCTCTCTCTCTCTCTCTCTCTCTCTCTCTCTCTCTGTGTGTGTGTGTGTGTATGTGTGTGTGTGCAGTTGGAATTAGGGTTTCTAGTCCTGAACTTTCGTGTATGAACGAACCCTAGAATTTCTAGTACTATTCATAGTGATTTAGGGATAAGAAATAGGAAATTTTTCTAGGAATTTACGCTCAAATGAACCATTAGGAAAAAAATTACCTAGGAATTTAGGGTTTTGGTAATTGGAGATTTAGGGTTTCGATAATTGGGGAAAACATTAGTACTAAAAGTTGGAGTGTGAACCCTAGGATCAAATTCAAAAAAATGTCCTAGAATTCAAATTTGGAGTGTGCTAGTGCTCAAGGTTATATAAACCCTATATGAAATTTGACAATTGCTGAATTTAGTATCAAATTTGACAAGTGCTGAATTTGGTTTCAAAATTGTGAGGAAAAAGGAGTTCTTGCGCTCCACTAGCTAAAAGAATTTTTCTTCAAGTTCTATATTTTTCTTCCTGTTATATGCAAATTTGAAGTGGACATGTGAGTTTTGTAGGGAATATCATTCCGAGTGGCCTATGTTTTGCCGAAATGTTAATTCATTTCCGTTCCGGTAAATTTCAGGCGCTTGATATGTCCACTTTTTAGCAAAGGTCATGCCAAAATTTCCCGTGAATTTCGGCATCACTTGTGCTAGAAAGTAGGACATGTCGTGTGCCCGGGAGTTCCCGCGACGGGAATGAAACGGCATTCCGGCAAACCATAGGCCTTTTTATGTCATTATTCATTTTATTATAGTTTGAGAATTAAACGAGCAAACTTACCCGTACGTAGGACACATGTCTAACAACGATGAAGTCGGGGCTTCTGATCATCATGAGGTCGACGATCCCTTACAACATGAATACGATTACCTCGACTTTTTGTCTAGTCAGGCAGATCAAGGTTTGGAGGGCCCCCTTCTCATAGCGGGCGGTACTACTGCCACTGACCCCGACACCAACACTACCACCGGCACCGATGGCACCGATGCTGGTGTCGAGACTGGGGCCAAAGCACCAGGGCCGAAGTAGAAGAGTACGAGTACATGACGCACTAAAATGCTCGACACCAGAAGACTGGTGGTCACAAAGGTGCACCCCGGGAAATTTGAGCCACTAGCGCCGGTTGAAGCTCGCAAGAACTATGACAACCAACTCGAATGCATCCTATGGGACGTTGAAAGATCGTGGATGTCGCCTAGAGGGGGGTGAATAGGCGCTTTAAAATAATTACGGTTGAGGCTTGAACAAATGCGGAATAAACCTAGCGGTTAATTTGTCAAGCACAAAACCTACAACAACTAGGCTCACCTATGTGCACCAACAACTTATGCTAAGCATGAAAAACTACTTAGGTGATAGCAAGATATATGACAAGAAACAATAGGGCTATCACAAAGTAAAGTGCATAAGTAAAGGGCTCGGATAAGAGATAACCGTGGCACGCGGAGAAGACGATGTATCCCGAAGTTCACACCCTTGCGGATGCTAATCTCCGTTTGAAGCAGTGTGGAGGCACAATGCTCCCCAAGAAGCCACTAGGGCCACCGTAATCTCCTCACGCCAAGACAATGCAAGATGCCGTGATTCCACTAAGGGACCCTTGAGGGTGGTCACCGAACCCGCATAAATGGCAACCCTTGGGGCGGTCACCGAACCCGTACACTTTGGCAACCCTTGGGGCGGTCACGGTACCCGACAAATTGCTCAGGCGATCTCCACAACCTAATTGGAGACCACGACGCTTGCCGGAGCTTTACACCACAATGATTGAGCTCCGAGCACCACCAACCGTCTAGGGCACCCAAGCACCCAAGAGGAACAAGCTCAAGGGCACCAAGCACCCAAGAGTAATAAGCTTCTCAACTTGTAACTTCCACGTATCACCGTGGAGAACTCAAACCAATGCACCAAATGCAATGGCAAGGGCACACGGAGTGCCCAAGTCCTTCTCTCTCAAATCCCACCGAAGCAACTAATGCTAGGGAAGAAAATGAGAGGAAGAACAAGAAGGAGAACACCAAGAACTCCAAGATCTAGATCCAAGGGGTTCCCCTCACATAGAAGAGAAAGTGATTGGTGGAAATGTGGATCTAGATCTCCTCTCTTTTCCCTAAAAAACTAGCAAGAATCCTTGGAGGGATTGAGAGTTAGCAAGCTCGAAGAAGGTCAACAATGGGGGAAGAACACGAGCTCAAAGGATTAAGTCTCAAGGGGGAAGAAGACCCCCTTTTATAGGTGGGGAGAAAAACCAACCGTTATCCCTCACTCAGCTCAAGACGACGCCAGATTATCAAGACGGAGCTGCGGTACTATCATGGGTCGGCCGCGGTACTATCACGCAGGTTGCGGTACTACCGCAAGTGCAACATCGCCAGATGAAGGCTCAAGGTATTGTGGCAACGAACGGTAGAACCGCCGAGCGGTACTACCGCGCCCCTATGGTACTACCGTAAGGCAGGCAACACTAGTCATAGAGAAAGCACGGAAGTAAAAATTACTTCCGCATCTACTTCCACCGAGGGAGGACTCAAGAAAATCCGCACGATTACTATCAAGACACGAAGAGCGGTATTATCACAGAGGGCACGGATGTAAAAATTACATCCGCCTACTTCTGCTCATGCCGCTAAGCCTGGCCAGAGCCACGGTACTACTACCAAGACGCAGTATTATCACAGAGGGCACGGATGTAAAAATTACATCCACCCCTACTACCGCTCGAGTAGCTGCGCTGGCTCGAGGCTGACGGTACTACCGCTTCCCACAGAGCGGTACTACCGTGAGCACCTGCGATACTACTGCGATGGACTGCGGTACTACCGAAGGGCCTGCAGTATTACCGCTCCAGAGAGCAAGACTACCGCATGCCCCAGATTAGCAACACTAGGAGTCCTTCATTTTGCGTAGAAGACAACAGAGGGAAACAATAAAACCAGAACTGCCATAACTTCTACAAATGAGCTCCGAATTGAGCAAACTCAAGCTTGTTGGAAACAAGACAACGAGTAGCATCGAAACTGAGGAGGTATGCCTAACAAACAAAAAAGTGAAACCTCCAACAGAGAAGAAACGACATATCCTCCAACATCGAAAACATCATAGAAGATGCATGTGAACTCCGTTTTCGATGAGCTCGAGCTTGTCATAAAAATGACCATAAGCTCCAAATCTCACAAGGAGAAGAACCAAACAAGAACCAAAAAGATGATGCAAGGATGCAATGGTTTGAGCTCTCTACAAATGATACGATCAAGCTACTCATCGAGAGCCCCCCTTGATAGTACGGCAATCGATCCTATAACCCGGTCTCCCAACTACCATCATGAGACCGGTAAAATAGAAAACCTATCAAGGGCAAACCTTTGCCTTGCACATGGTCCACTTGAGCTAGACGATGACGATCTTGACTCCCTCAAGTTGGACCACCTTTCTTGAGTGTGTTGGCTCGATGAAGACTAGTTGATTGCTCCCCCATACTCCACTATGGGTGAGCCACTCTTCTGCACATCTTCACAAGTCCATTGTCACCACAATGGACGGCAAGCTTCAAGCATTTGATCTCTTCGTGATGCTTCACTTGAATTTGCACACCGCAACCTAACCCCACAAAGAACTCTCACGAAGACCATGGATTAGTACACAAAGCGTAATGGACAATGCTTACCATACCATGGGATCAGTTGATCCCTCTATACATCTTGTACGCTTTGTGTGTTGATCAACTTGATTCACTCTTGACTTAGTCTTGATCAACCTTGATTCTTTCCAACTCTCTTCATTTGGATGATGTCTTGAAGGTAAACATGAATGATCAAACAATCTTCTTCTTCAAGACATGCTTACAATAAGCTCAACTCTCAAATGACCAATCTTTGGATAATTCCTTGAATAGCACCTTGGTCGACACAAACTCTCCTTGAAACCAACATATGTACTCCAGAAAAGCCTATGGACAAAACCTTCAAATAAACTCAAGGCAACCATTAGTCCATAGAGATTGTCATCAATTACCAAAACCAAACATTGGGGCACCGCATGTTCTTTCAGACGTCGCAAGCAACAACGACAAGGAGTTAAGGGCTAAACCAAAAAATATGGAGCACCTCCTCCTAAAGAAGTTGCACCAGAGAACCATTTCTGTGGTCGAGATGACACCAAAGAACCATGGGAAGATGATGGCATGAAGAAGATAAACAACGCTGCTATGGGGAAGTTCAGCAACGCATTCTTCTCCTGGAAAGTCAGGGTGAAATGATCGATTGACAAGAATGAACCCTAATCCAAGATTTTTGCAGAAAATCCCACACTTCCGCAAGAGCACTACGGAAAATTCAAGGAAACTTGCGCTACCGAAGATGCCAAGCTTAAGTCCAAAAAATTCAAGGGGCTTCAGCTAAAGAACACTGGAAACCACCGCCTCAGAAGCCGTGGTTACATTGGCAAGAAACCCATATGGGATAAGGAGGACGTGGAATGTGAAGCCCACGACATCCCAGACCCTAATATGTCTCCAACGTATCTATAATTTTTGATTGTTTCATGCTATTATATTGTCTATTTTGGATGTTTACTGGGCTTTATGCTCTTTTATATTATTTTTGGGACTAACCTATTAACCAGAGGCCCAGTGCCAGTTTCTGTTTTTTTTGCCTATTTTAGAGTTTTGCAGAAAAGGAATACCAAACGGAGTCCAAACAGAATGAAACCTTCGCGATGATCTTTCTTGGACCGGAAGCAAACCAGAAGACTTGGAGTTGAAGTGCTGAACTCCATAAAGGCGGCCACGAGGCAGAAGGGCGCGCCCGGGGGGTAGGCGTGCCCCCACCCTCGTGGGCCCCTCGTAGCTCCACCGACGTACTTCTTTCGCCTATATATACTCTTATACCCTAGAAACATCAGAGGGAGCCACGAAACCACTTTTCCACCGCCGCAACCTTCTGTACCCGTGAGATCCCATCTTGGGGCCTTTTCCGGCGATCTGCCGGAGGGGGATTCAATTACGGAGGGTTTCTACATCAACACCATTGCCACTTCGATGAAGCGGGAGTAGTTTATCACAGACCTTCGGGTCCATAGTTATTATCTAGATGGCTTCTTCTCTCTCTTTGATTATCAATACAAAGTTCTCCTTGATGTTCTTGGAGATCTATTCGATGTAATACTCTTTTGCGGTGTGTTTGCCGAGATTCGATGAATTGTGGGTTTATGAACAAGTTTATCAATGAATATTATTTGGTTCTTCTCTGAATTCTTATATGCATGATTTGATATGTTTGCAAGTCTCTTCGAATTATCGGTTTAGTTTGGCCTACTAGATTGATCTTTCTTGCAATGGGAGAAGTGCTTAGCTTTGGGTTCAATCTTGCGGTGTCCTTTCCCAGTGACAGTAGGGGCAGCAAGGCACGTATTGTATTGTTGCCATCGAGGATAAAAAAGATGGGGTTTATATCATATTGCTTGAGTTTATCCATCTACATCATGTCATCTTGCTTAATGTGTTACTCTGTTCTTATGAACTTAATACTCTATATGCATGCTGGATAGTGGTCGATGTGTGGAGTAATAGTAGTAGATGCAGAATCATTTTGGTCTACTTGACACGGACGTGATGCCTATATTCATGATCATTGCCTTAGATATCTTCATAACTATGCCCTTTTCTATCAATTGCTCGGCAGTAATTTGTTCACCCACCGTAATACATACTATCTTGAGAGAAGCCACTAGTGAAACCTATGGCCCCCGGGTCTATTTTATATCATATTAGTTTCCCGTCAACTTGCCAATTTCTGTCGCCGTTCTTTTATTTTGCAATCTTTACTTTCCAATCTATACAACAAAAATACCAAAAATATTTACTTTACTATCTTTATTAGATCTCACTTTTGCGAGTGACCGTGAAGGGATTGACAACCCCTTTATCGGGTTGGTTGCAATGTTCTTGATTGTTTGTGCAGGTACTAGGTGACTTGTGCGTTGTCTCCTACTGGATTGATACCTTGGTTCTCAAAAACTGAGGAAATACTTATGCTACTTTGCTGCATCACCCTTTCCTCTTCAAGGGAAAACCAACGCATGCTCAAGAGGTAGCAGACCGCTCGGCGGAGTTCACCGACCCGCTAGAGCATGACTTCATAAGGGCTTGGTACAAGTGGGACAAAGAAAAAAAGGTCTTCTACACGAACGAGCCCACGAGGAAGTTGATGAGAATACTGGTAATTACCACCTTATATTAGATTCTGATCAATTGGACTACACATTGTAGTAACATTTCTAAAGGTCAACGTTCCTTTTGCAGAAACGGCAACACAGGCTTGTAGCCAAAAGTGACTCGTCGTCTAAGTCGTCGGCAAGGCCGAAGTGGGACACCCCTCTCAACCGGGCCTTGCACATACTGAAGGGACTTCCTGAGGGCCAGCAGTCGCAGTATGGATGTGTGCACGGCATCGGAGATGGCGCCACATGGAAGTACTACTACCACGGGGACACGGAGGTGAAAGTGCAACTATCCCTAGTTGGTTTTGTTAATTCATAACAACATATAGATCATTGAGCTAATGCTATTCCAAGATGAACATTTCAGGAAAGCTCAATGGATGGCATGGCATGGATGATGAAAGTGGATCCCTCAAAATGCTAATGACAAAGGATTGGCTCAAGCTCAAAAGCTCAAGACTCTTCATTTTATATTTTAGTGATTCAAGATCACATTGAGTCTATAGGAAAAGCCAATAATATCAAGGAGGGATGAGGTGTTGCTTAATGAGCCTCTTGCTTCATGTGCTTAGTGATATGCTCCAAAACCCTCGCCTACTTTCTCACATCCACATATGACCTAAACCTAAAGCCAAAATCGGTCTCACCGATTCTTCCTATCCGTGCCACCGATTCCATATGTCATAGCCATCGCCACAAACCCTAGGCAAATCGGTTCTACCGATAGGGATCTCGGTCTCACCGAGATGGGATTGTAATCTCTCTGTTTCCTTTTCGTAACTTTTCGGTCTCACCGAAAGAGCGGATCGGTCCCACCGAGATTGCAATGTAAACTCTCTGTTTCCCTTTTGTAACATTTCGGTCTCACCGAAAAGAGCAAATCGGTCCCACCGAGTTTACCTGACCAACTCTCATGTTAGCTAATTACCAAAATCGGTCTCACCGAAGTTTGTATGTCGGTCTCACCGAGATTACGTTATGCCCTAACCCTAACCACATCGGTCCTACCGAGATGCAAGTCAGTCCCAATCGAAAACCCTAACGGTCACTAGGTTTACTAAAATCAGTCTGACCGAGTTTGTTGATTCGGTCCCACCGAGATTGGTAAATTGTGTGTAACGGTTAGATTTTGTGTGGAGGCTATATATACCCCTTCACCTCCTCTTCATTCGAAAAGAGAGCCATCACACTAAACCTACACTTCCAACTTACCATTTCTGAGAGAGAACCACCTACTCATGTGTTCAGACCAAGATATTCAATTCCTACCATATGATTCTTGCTCTCTAGCCTTCCCAAGTTGCTTTCCACTCAAATCTTCTTTCCACCAGATCTAAATCCTATGAGAGAGAGTTGAGTGTTGGGGAGACTATCATTTGAAGCACAAGAGCAAGGAGTTCATCATCAACACACCATTTGTTACTTCTTGGAGAGTGGTGTCTCCTAGATTGGCTAGGTGTCACTTGGGAGCCTCCGACAAGATTGGCTAGGTGTCACTTGGGAGCCTTCCTGACCGTAGTACGGCCAGGGCTCTCCTGATAAAGAGAGAGACTTTAGTGAATTCAAGATGTCGCCAAAGGGCGAGTGCTGAAAGATGTCCGCGGCAGTGAACTCCATGACCGGCGCCCAATCGGATTCGATTGGCAGGGGCGCGAAGGGTTCGGAGTCCGGAGAGGAGTCCGGCACCTTGGAGTCACGGTCTTCGCAAAGGACATGGATGGAGTTCGGCTCAATCACCGTCGAGATCGTAGCCCCCGAGGTGGTGTCCGACCACACGTCCTCGATCGGAGGAGTCTGCTCCGAGCTAAGGGTCGGAGCGGACACAGGTGCGGCCTCCAGGACACTATTCGGCGGCAGAGCTAGATCGTGCCCATCGAGACAGTGCGGCGCACTTGGCTGTGGCTCGAATCCGTCGAAGGTCAAGTCTCCGCGGATGTCGACCGTGTAGTTCAAACTTCCGAATCTGACCTGATGGCCAGGGGCGTAGCTTTCGATCTGCTCCAGATGGCCAAGTGAATTGGCCCGCAGTGCAAAGCCGCCGAATACGAAGATCTGTCCGGGAGAAAAGTCTCACCCTGGACCGCGTCGTTGTTGATGATCGAAGGAGCCATCGGGCCTATAGGTGACGACAGGAAGGAACTCTCAATGAAAGCACCAATGTCGGTGTCAAAACCGCGGATCTCGGGTAGGGGTCCAGAATCGTGCGTCTAGGCGGATGGTAAAAGGAGACAAGGGACACAATGTTTTACCCAGGTTCGGGCCCTCTCGATGGAGGTAATACCCTACTCCTCGCTTGATTAATATTGATGATATGGGTAGTACAAGAGTAGATCTACCACGAGATCAAGGAGGCTAAACCTTAGAAGCTAGCCTATGGTATGATTGTTGTTCGTCCCACGGACTAAAACCCTCCGGTTTATATAGACACCGGGATAGGGTTAGGGTTATCTGTAGTCGGTTACAATGCTAGGAGATCTACATATCCGTATCGCCAAGCTTGCCTTCCACGCCAAGGAAAGTCCCATCCGGACACGGACGAAGTCTTCAATCTTGTATCTTCATAGTGCGGGAGTCCGGCGCGATGATAGTTCGCTATCCGGACACCCCTAGTCCAGGACTCCCTCGGTAGCCTCGAACCAGGCTTCAATGACGACGAGTCCGGCGCGCATATTGTCTTCGGCATTGCAAGGCGGGTTCCTCCTCCGAATACTTCATAGAAGGTTTTGAACACAAGGATAGTGTCCGGCTCTGCAAAACAAGTTCCACATATCACCATAGAGAGAATAATTTTTGCACAGATCTGCTGACGTATTTCGCGGCGTGACATCACACCACGGCCAGGCCTTTATATGAATCGTTTTTTACTGTTCCACCTCAGCGCGTTTAGCGAGGCGGTTTCCCTGGCACGTCTTATCAAAGCATAGATCGTGCCCCCTTATTCCGGGATTCCCATCAATACGGATGTGGGTAACCCATCCGCGCCATTGATTACGGCGCTTGGGAGATAAGCGAGTTTTACCAGGCTGGCGGGGGACGCATAGCTTCGTCTGTCCATATAAGGGGATAAGGATCCACCTTTTCGCCTACGCCTTCTTCCTCCTTTGATCATCCATTTCACAAGACTCGAGCTTCAGGCGCCCAAGTCCGTACATCCCACCTCAACCTTCTCCAACTATGTCCTGAGGCGGGAGGCAGGTGGATGGCCTGCTCCGTCACGGAGGGGCACATCACAAAGCTGCAGGAGGCCGGATACTTGTCCGGCGACATCGCGTGTCGGCTCCCCAACAAGGGGCAGCTTGTCCCCACTCCCAGGCCCCATGAGAGGGTGGTGTTCCTCACCCACTTCCTCCGCGGACTGGGTTTTCCACTTCACCCATTTGTCCGTGAGCTCATGTTCTACTACGGCCTGGATTTCCATGATCTGGCCCCAAACTTCATCCTCAATATCTCGACGTTTATCGTCCGTAATGCGAGGCTTTCCTCTGCATCCAACCCCACTTCGGTTTATGGTTGAAGACCTTTAGCGTCAAGCCGAAGATAGTGGGCGGCCGATAGGCGGAGTGCGGAGGTGCCATGGCGGGCAGGATGCCCAATGTTCTATGGCTCGAGGGCTCCTTCGTGGAGACAGTAAAGGGGTGGCAATCGGGGTGGTTCTACATCACCGAGCCGCTGACTCAAATGGGCGGCCCCGAATTCAGATCTGGCTCCCCACACGGCTCACATCATGGAAAGAGACGGGCTGACGTGGGGTGATTCGGAAGAGCTGACCGGACTCCAAACCTTTGTCCAAAACCCGGTGGACAAGAAGCTCAAGCTTGTCAACGTAGTCCGTGTTATGCTCATCCGCGGATTCTCCCGTGCCAGCAACGGGCCTTCAATTTGTGGGAGTTTGATCCGGCACAGCACAAGACCTTGAGCCGGCTCTTCGACACTACGTACGAAGATGCCTGGAAGGTGCTGTTCAAGGGCGCCGAAGCCCCCGCATCCGCTACCGAAGATCGCGGATTCAGCTCGCAGCATCAAGCCAGCGAGGTAAGTTATTTTACCCTTTATGGGACTCTTTTTTCATAGTTTGACTCTATGCGGGATCTAAAACTCCCTAACCTTTGACAGGACTAGCTGAAGACGTCCGGACAGATTAACTGTCCGGCTCCTTTGCCAGAAGACCCAGCGGACGCCCGATTGACGGGACTGCTGGCTCCGGCACCTCACGTGGTGACGGAGAAGAAGGCCAAGAAGGAGGCCACGGGAACTCGAAGGAGCTCCCGGCGCCAAGCGCTGTCAGATTCTGAAGCAGAATCCTCTCCTGAGAACGAGGAGGAGAAAAAAGAAGCCTCTCCCCCAGCGGGGGAAGAGAGGAAAAGAAAGGCTGCCCCAACTGGGGAGGCCGGATGGTCCAAGAAGGGAAGGACCCTTCCTCCGGACTTCTCGACCAACGCTGACAACGACGAGGAGGAGTGGCCAACAAGGGCTAAGCCCCTGGCGAGATCGTAAGTGTCCGGATACCCATGGCTTTTTCATTGCATAGTGTTCTCTAATGCCGAACAATCATGCAGCCCGCCCAAGGACGAGTTCGCCGCTTCGTCGAGCGGGTCCCTGAGTTCGTCGGAAATGGAGAGTACTTCACTTCCGGCCGCCTCCTCGCCTCACGCTACGGACAACGCCGAGGTGGGGCCCCAAGGGGGGCCTGGTCCAGAGGAGGTGGCGCAGGAGGCGCCGCAAGGCAACCTCCCGGACTCCAGGCGCGAGGGGAGCGAGATCCCCAAGGGCTCTAAGCCCGACCCTCGTTCGGACTCCATACCGGAACCTTCAGCGGTTCCAAAGTCCGGCAAGCGGCCCCTTCGTAGGAAGGGTAAGACGCCGGTGTCCTCCGTCCAACCGGAGGCACCGGATAGCATCGGGAGGCGCTTAACAGCGCCTCCATCGAGGAGGAGCACCGCCTGTTATGAGTGTGGTGATCCAGAAGTTCGATCCGCCAAGAGCGGGCTGATCAAGCCTGCATCAGCCTTCTAACAGGCTTTGAGGTAAGTTTGGAATATGTAAAAATATTACCGCATAGACAGTAGCCCTCGATGCTTAGTTCGGTGTTCGGAAAGAAAAGCCGGACTAAGGATCTAAAAAGATATACGTGAGGAGTCTAACATAAGTATGTCAATATGCGAATGCATTGCTGCACTGCCGACCTCTGTCGACCTTGTTGCGGAGGTCAATGCATTGAAGCAGAGCCTCGAGCGGTCCGAGAACGAGCTCGGCCTTGCCAAGAAGCAGCTCGAGGACAAGGAAGGTAAGTAATACCTTACTAAAGAAATACCTTATAGAAAGGATTTGGTTGCAAAAAATAACAGGAATAACATGGGTACTGCAGGGGCCACGAGCGAGGTGGCGACCCTGAAGGAGGCAGTGTCCGCGGCCGAAAACAAAGCGGCCAAGTGAGCGCACCGAGGAGAGAAGGGGAGGCGCAGCTGGCGGAGGTGCGGCAAGAGCTCCGTGCTCTCGTGGAAAAACACGAGGGTTTGGAGCGTGAGTCGAAGACCCGAGAGTCCGAGCTTGCCTCGGCTCTTGAGAGTGCCAAAGCTGCTAAGGCCGAGGCCCAAAAATCCCTCCAGGAGATTGAGGCAATAAAGAAGATCGTGGCGGGTAAGGCATTCTTTATGCATAGCAAGAATGTAAAAGTCAATTATCTAGTACTTACCCGAATCCGTAGTTCTCCTGGAGCATTCGCAGATCTGCCTGTAGTGTAATACGATGCTTGCCGCTGCTCTACCGCGCCAAGGAGGGGAGCTCGACGGAAAATGTGTTCTAGTCTTAGTATGCTGACGCCGGACATCCGGTGGCCCTAAGCGACCAGCTGAAGCAGCTGGTCGAGCTCCACAAGGTCGCCGAACAGGCCATGAAGGGCCTCATAGTTCGTCTGTGGCCATTGGAAGCCATGCCTGGGAGCTACTTTGGGCTAGTGCGACGGCTGGTGGACGCCTGTCCATGGATTGAAGTCATCAAGCGCTCCGTCTGCATTGAAGGTGCCCGTCGGGCCCTTGCCCGTGCTAAAGTGCACTGGGGCAAGCTGAATGCGGAGAAGCTTGTGACGGACGGGCCACCGAAGGGCAAGGAGCATCGTACGCCCGAAATGTACTATGAGGGCGTCCTGAAGGGTGCCCGCCGTATAGCGGATGAGTGCTCCAAAGATGTAATTTTTGAATAGACTCGCATTTGTTATCCTGTATGCTGAAAACTTGTTCATATGCGCTAAGCAACGCTTGTTAATTTAAAATATTACCTTCTGTGCGGCCGTTTATCAAATTTGAGAGATGGCAAGTCGTTGGCTTCAGCCGCCATGCCACGAGTGCTGGGGTGTTCGTGATAAACTTGAGCGCTCTTGTTCCCATTCTTGCGTCCATCGAGGGAGGCGCTCAACGCAACGAACAAGGCAACCGGACTTATAGTGCTTGAACACTCTCACTTAGCCATAGAATTCTATAATTTTGAATTTCGTGAAGCCCCTAGTATTCGAAGACCGAGTTCGAGGCGCTATCCACGCCTTGGCGGACAATGCCGCTTCCTCGCTCTAAGCGGCATAAGTCTTTAGGGACCCGAAAAACCTCTCGAACAGCGATCGGCTCTCGCCCTATCATGACGGTTAGTTTTAGCTTTCTCTTGAGGTGCTCAACCCAGCTCAACCGGGCACAATCGCAGTGGTTCTCCCAAAGTGCTACCTTAGCCGATATAACGGAACGTAAGGTACCAAAACATGGGAGCCGGGCAAACCCAAGTATTGACCCAAGACATGATTCGGAGCCGATGCATATAATGCTATAAGTTCCGGGTGCCGCACTTGTGAAAGTGTTCGGACTTATCACACCATACTTTTGGGGGTACTTAAGCCCTGGTGTATTGGCCGTACCAAATTATGCGGTTATGCAATGTCATAAATGAACATATATAATGGGAAAGAATGCAATAATAGGCAAGAGCTATATATTGGTTATTAAAAAGAAACTACAAATAAAAGTAGAACGATACAAATTGTGTGATAAGCAAGGGATGGGACTATTTAACATGTCCCCCTCCAGGGGTAAGCTGCGGGATGGTATGTAAAACAGGTATAATGCTCGTAATAGAGACCACCTGGACACTCGACGCAGTTTTCTGCTTCACAGCTATTGCATCGTGTATTCGGCGCGAATGCCGGAGAGGGCTTCTGGAGAACAGAGTCCTGAAAGTAAGAAAAAAGAAAAAAGAAAAAGAGTGAAACAATCGGGAGCCCCTGGTGCGGTTGAGCCGCATTCTAGGCGTGCCGTGGTCGTGCCCCTCCCCTTATGCCCATGGTATCTCCAGAGCGTAGTTATGCACGCGTAGTACTGGCTTCGCAGTTTCGCGAGGGCTGGGGTTGGGGCCGGATTGCTACGCGTGCTTGGATCGTGCCAGGCGGTCTTGTTGTAGGTTACTCCGGGCGCGCTTGACAGTGTCCGGATGTTTAATGGCCGGACTCGAGAATTGCTGTGAGAGGCTGCTTTGCACCTCCGGCGCAAGGGCCGCCGTGTGCTCCTCCGTTTGGAGAGAGCGTTCGGTGTTTCCATTGACCGTGATTACTCCTCGAGGGCCTGGCATCTTGAGCTTGAGGTATGCATAGTGTGGCACCGCATTGAACTTTGCAAATGCGGTTCGTCCAAGCAAAGGCGTGATAGCCGCTGAACGGGACTATGTCGAAGATTAACTCTTCGCTTTGGAAGTTATCCGGGATCCGAAGACCACTTCGAGTGTAATCGAGCCTGCATACAATTGGCCTCTACACCCGGTATGACGCCTTTAAAGGTCGTCTTTGTAGGTTTAATCCTTGAGGGTTCTATGCCCATTTTGTGCCTTTGTATCCACGATAAAGCAGGTTCAGTTGCTACCGCCGTCCATCAGGACTCTGGTGAGGTGAAATCCGTCAATAATTGGGTCAAGAACCAATGCGGTGAAACCGCCATGGCGGATGCTAGTTGGGTGGTCCCTTCGATCGAAGGTGATCGGGCAGGAAGACCATGGGTTGAACTTCGGGGCGACTGGCTCCATCGCATATACGTCCCTTAGTGCACGCTTCCGCTCCCTTTTGGGTATATGGGTTGTGTATATCATGTTCACCGTCCGCACTTGTGTGGGAAAGCCCTTCATCCTCTATTGTTCGGGCGGCCGGGCTCTTCCTCGTCATCGCTATGCAGCCCCTTGTCATTGAGTTCGCACTTAAATTGTCTCGCTTGCTTGAACACCCAACAATCCTGTTGGTGTGATTGGCTGGTTTCGGGGTGCCATGTATCCGCACAAGCGATCGAGTATTCGGTCCAAGTTGGACGGGCCTCAGGTATTTCTTTTGAATGGCTTCTTCCACGACCGGGTTTAGAGCCTCTGAATCCGGCATTGACTGCCGTATCTTCGCCATTGTCACCGCACGCGGCGCTTGTTCTTGTTGCGACGCGACCTGCCATTGCTGTCCTTGGTATCCGAACTACCAGGGCTTTTGGTCAAGTTGTTACTACGAGCTAGCCAGCTGTCTTCTCCCGAGCAAAAGCGGGTCATGAGTGTGGTGAGGGATGCCATGGATTTCGGCTTTTCCTGTCCTAGGTGCCGGGCTAGCCACTCGTCGCGGATGTTATGTTTGAAGGCTGCAAGGGCCTCTGCATCCGGACAGTCGACGATTTGATTTTTTCTTGGTTAGGAACCGTGTTCGAGTTGTTCCGCCGATTCTTCCGGCTCTTTGGATTATGTGGCTGAGGTCATCGGCGTTCGGAGGTCGCATATATGTGCCTGGAAGTTATCAAGGAATGCAGCTTCTAGGTCCTCCCAACAACCAATTGATTCTGCTGGCAAGCTGTTGAGCCAATGCCGAGCTGGCCCTTTAAGCTTGAGTGGGAGGTATTTGATGGCATGTAGATCATCACCGCGGGCCATGTGGATATGGAGGAGATAGTCCTCGATCCGCACCGAGGATCTGTGGTACCATCGTATGATTCGATGTTTACGGGTTTGAAGCCCTCAGGGATTTGATGATCCATTACTTCATCTGTGAAGCATAGTGGGTGTGCGGCGCCTCTGTATTGGGCTATATCACGACGTAGCTCATATGAGCTTTGTCTACTGTGTTTGGCCCGGCCGGAGTTGCTGTATCCGGCGTGACGGTTATCATCACATGTAATGGGGCGCCCACGCGATCCATAGATCGATCTTGTATGCCCTGCCTTGTCCTCCAATATGTCTCGCAGGTCTGGCGCGTTTCCCCGTGCCTTGGTACTTTTCGAGTGACGCCAGAGTACGGCTTGAATGGAGGGTCTAGAGGCCTCTCTGTCACGACCACGGGGTGGCCGGTCGGCCGCTTCATGCGCTGGTGATGTAGGTTTGGGTGCTGCTTCCTCTAATTGGGGTAGCAGCCTGCGTTTGGGGTATCTCTTGGAGGGGCGTTCGAGTTCATACTCTTCGGCTGCAAGGACTTCAGTCCATCTGTCAGCTATCAAGTCTTGGTCAGCTCTAAGCTGCTGCTGCTTTTTCTTGAGGTTGCTTGCCGTGGCAATAAGCCTGCGTTTGAAATGCTCCTGTTCGGCGGGATCCTCGTGCACGACAAATTGGCTGCCGCCGAGGCTTGCCTCGTCTTCGGAGGGGGCGATAATTATCGTCCTCTACCTCTCTTTCTGCCGCCGTAAATGCGGACTTGCTTCTCCCTCCTCCTGCGCTGAATCCTGCTGGAGGGGGTTGTCTTCGGCACTGTCCGGGGTGTTATTATCTCCCGTGCCGGAATCACCGTTTTTACTGTGGCGGGATTTACAACGGCGCCGCTGCCGTCGGTGCTTGGGTTGTTTTTTGGAGGGGTCATCCTCCGCCGTTCTGTCGCCATTCCCATCTTTTGGGATGTCCACCATGTATATGTCATATGACGAGGTGGCCTTCCAGTGCCCTGTAGGCGCTGGTCCTTGGTCGTCTCCAAAGATCGCCGCGTCCATACCGTCGATGTCTTCGGAGTCGAAGTCGAGCATGTCGGTTAAATCATCGACAGTGGCTACAAAGTGGGTGGTGGGTGGGCGTTGAATTTCTTCATCGTCCGCATCCCAACCTTCCTGGCCGTAGTCCGGCCAGGGCTCTCCTGATAAAGAGAGAGACTTTAGTGAATTCAAGAAGTCGACAAAGGGCGAGTGGTGAAAGATGTCAGCGGCGGTGAACTCCATGACCGGCGCCCAATCGGATTCGATTGGCAGGGGCGCGGAGGGTTCGGAGTTCGGAGAGGAGTCCGGCACCTTGGAGTCACGGTCTTCGCAAAGGACAGGGATGGAGTTTGGCTCAAACGCCGTTGAGATCATAGCCCCTGAGGCGGTGACCGACCACACGTCCTCGGTCAGGGGAGTTGGTTCCGAGATAAGGGTCGGAGCGGACACTGGTGCGGCCTCCAGGACACTGTTCGGCGGCAGAGCTAGATCGTGCCCATCGAGACAGTGCGGCGCACTTGGCTGTGGCTCGAATCCGTCGAAGGTCAAGTCTTCGCGGATGTCGACCGTGTAGTTCAAACTCCCGAATATGACCTGATGGCCAGGGGCGTAGCTTTCGATCTGCTCCAGATGGCCAAGTGAATTGGCCCGCAGTGCAAAGCCGCCGAATACGAAGATCTGTCCGGGGAGAAAAGTCTCACCCTGGACCACGTCGTTGTTGATGATCGAAGGAGCCATCGGGCCTATAGGTGACGACACAGAGGAACTCTCAATGAAAGCACCAATGTCGGTGTCAAAACCGGCGGATCTCGGGTAGGGGGTCCCGAACTGTGCGTCTAGGCGGATGGTAACAGGAGACAAGGGACACGATTATTTTACCCATGTTCGGGCCCTCTCGATGGAGGTAATACCCTACTCCTGCTTGATTAATATTGATGATATGGGTAGTACAAGAGTATATCTACCACGAGATCAAGGAGGCTAAACCTTAGAAGCTAGCCTATGGTATGTTTGTTGTTCGTCCTACGGACTAAAACCCTCCGGTTTATATACACACCGGATAGGGTTAGGGTTACACAGAGTCGGTTACAATGGTAGGAGATCTACATATCCGTATCGCCAAGCTTGCTTTCCACGCCAAGGAAACTCCCATCCGGATACGGGACGAAGTCTTCAATCTTGTATCTTCATAGTCTGGGAGTCCGGCCGCGATGATAGTTCGGCTATCCGGACACCCCCTAGTCCAGGACTCCCTCACCTACCATATGAATCTTGATCTCTAGCCTTCCCAAGTTGCTTTCCACTCAAATCTTCTTTCCACCAGATCTAAATCCTATGAGAGAGAGTTGAGTGTTGGGGAGACTATCATTTGAAGCACAAGAGCAAGGAGTTCAGCATCAACACACCATCTCTTACTTCTTGGAGAGTGGTGTCTCCTAGATTGGCTAGGTGTCACTTGGGAGCCTCCGACAAGATTGTGGAGTTGAACCAAGGAGTTTGTAAGGGCAAGGAGATCGCCTACTTCGTGAAGATCTACCGCTAGTGAGGCAAGTCCTTCGTGGGCGACGGCCATGGTGGGATAGACAAGGTTGCTACTTCATGGACCCTTCGTGGGTGGAGCCCTCCGTGGACTCGCACAACCATTACCCTTCGTGGGTTGAAGTCTCCATCAACGTGGAGGTACGATAGCACCACCTATCGGAACCACGCCAAAAACATCCGTGTCTCCAATTGCGTTTGAATCCTCCAAACCCTTCCCTTTACTTTCTTACAAGTTGCATGCTTTAATTTCCGCTGCTTATACACTCTTTGCATGCTTGCTTGAACTGTGTGATGATTGCTTGACTTTTCCTAAGATAGCTAAAATCTGTCAAACTCTAAAAGTGGGAAAAGGTTAAGTTTTTAATTGGTCAAGTAGCCTAATCCCCCCCCCCTCTAGACATACTTCAAGGTCCTACAAGTGGTATCAGAGCGTTGGTCTCCATTTCCTTTGATTTCCATAGCTTTTGGTGGTCATAGCCTTGGTTTCACAACCTAGGAGAGTATGGTGTCTAGCAAGGGAAATTATCACCGTAGAGGTCCTTACTTTGATGGTACTAATTTTGCTAGTTGGAAGCATAAGATGAAAATGCATATTCTCGGACATAACCCCGCCGTTTGGGCAATTATTTGTATTGGCTTGCAAGGTGAATTCTTTGATGGGAGAGAGCCGAACCGTGAAGCTAATGCGGAAGAATTGAAGATGTTGCAATACAACGCTCAAGCTTGTGATATCATCTTCAATGGATTGTGCCCCGAAGAATTCAACAAAATCAGCTGTCTTGAGAATGCAAAGGAAATTCGGGATACTTTGATTGATATGCATGAAGGTACCGAATCCGTCAAGCAATCCAAGTTGGATGTGCTCCAAAGTCACCTTGACAAGTTCAAAATGAAGGATGGTGAAGGTGTCGCTGAAATGTACTCTAGGCTTGCACTTATCACAAATGAGATTGCCGGCTTAGGGAGTGAAGAGATGACTAACAGATTCATTATCAAGAAGATCCTAAGAGCATTGGATGGAAAGTATGATACCGTGTGCACATTGATTCAAATGATGCCAAACTACAAAGATCTCAAGCCAACGGAAGTCATTGGAAGAATTGTTGCTCATGAGATGTCACTTAAGGATAAGGAGGAACTTCACAACAAGTCAAGTGGTGCTTACAAAGCCTCAAGTGAAGCCCCCACATCATCAAGTGAGAAACACACCTTCAATGAAGAGTTGAGCTTAATGGTGAAGAACTTCAACAAATTCTACAAGAGTAGAAGCAAAGAAAGAAGCTCCAAGTCAAGGTCTTACAATGACAAAAGATATTCTAGTCGAGAGAAAAATTGCTACAATTGTGGGAGACCCGGACACTATTCCAATGAGTGTACGGCACCCTACAAAAGAAGAGAAGATTCTCCAAAAAGAAGAAGTAGAAGAGAAGAATCACCACCAAGAGAGAGGAGGAGTAGAGATGATCGTTATGAATGAAGATACTCACGGAGAAGCAAGGATTCGGAAAGGAAGGACAAGTCATCAAAGAGCTACACAAAACGAAGACATCAAGCTCATGTTGGTGAATGGGTATCCGCCCGACTCCGACCATCACTCCGAGAGAAGCTATCACTCCGACTCCGAACATACTCAAGATGAAGGTGTTTCCGGTCTAGCACTTGTGTCAACCAACTCCTACGACATATTTGAATCACCAAATGAAGGAATTGGTAGATGCTTCATGGCCAAAGGTCCTAAGATAACACACCCCGAGTATGTTGATTTTGATGTTGATGAAGATGACTTGCTAGGTGGTGATGATTTACTTGTTGACAACTCTAGTGATGAATACTATGATGAAACGTCAATAAATCATGCTAATCAAGGTGAAACGAATGACAATGATAAGGAGAAAATTGAGCGTCTAACTAAAGAACTAAACACTCTTAAGTTAGCTCATGAAACTATCTTTGAAGATCATCGAGAACTTTTAAGGGCTCATGAGAAGTTACACTTTGAAAAGCTCAATCTTGAGCAAGAGCATGAGTTCTTAAAAGCAATCAATGATGATATCCGTAAGAAAAGTTCTTCTTACATTGCCAAGCGTTTACTCTTATCCACTTACATGCCTCAAGTCAAGTCTAGTAACAAGATCAAGAAAGATTCTTTCTCTAGTAGTAACAATAATAATGTCAAATCCAATATTGTTGCTTCTAGTAGTTCTCTTGATTCCACTAATGATTCTCTTAGCCAAGTTACACTTGAGCAAAAAAATAGCTTATTAAAGGGAATTATAGAGAAAGGTGTATACAAGAGCCTTGCCGGGAGTAAGCAATTCGAGGGAATTGTACGCAAGGAAGGAAGGCACCGGAAGAATCAAGGTGTTGGTTTTGAACGAAAGTTCATGCCAATGGAGTTGAGTGGGAAGAAGATCAATACCCCAAGACGAAGTTTGTTCCTCAACAAGAGAAGTATGATCCTACTTCCTTCAAGGGAACACAAGCACAAGATGATCTTCCACCACAAGACCACAAGAACAAAGGCAAGGACAAGCTTCAAGATGAGATTGATGCATTTGAAGAAGCACCTAAGGTCTCGGTCAAGTGGATTCCCAAGACTACGTCAAGTTCTACCTCATCAAGTACAACTACAACTCCAAGGATTCCCATCAAGATGATGTGGATCCAGAAGAAGAAGAACAAGAGAGTTCTTGGGGGTGACTCCGCCAACATATTTCACTCATATCATTATGGCAAGGACAAGTGCAATCAACTTCCATATCTTGCACTAGTTCAAGGAGTCACAAACCCTCATGTTGGTAAGGCAAGGGACAAGGTAACCTAATGATTTCATGGACATCATTTTGTGTGTGCATCACTCTATGTCTATGGATATACTTGTTTGTTCCTTGTGGGACTAACCCATGTAGGTATTGAAAGTGCAACTCACTCCAAAGGATTGCTCCAAAAAGGATCTACATCAACATTGAGCATCCACATCTTCAACACCTACATGAAGTCATCATCGACAAAACCCAAGGTTAGTTCATCCCTCTTAGGGGGGATCTCACATCTAGGGGAGCTTAACTCTAAGAATTGAGTCAAAGCAACTCTAATGATGTGAACACATAAATGCTTTATGTAAAAGTGGTAACCCCACTTGAGCTTAAACGATGAGTATGACCTATGATCAAATGTCTATCATTTGACTCCTAAGTCAATATACTCATATATAGATGACCTAGTCATCGCCAATTGTTTGATAGATGCTAGAATTGGTTGTGCATGCTTTGCCACATATTTCATTTGCCATCTTATTGTGTGAGCATGTTGGTTGCATACTTTACTCATTCGAGGACATCCAATTGTTGTTTTGATTGATTGGCTTCTTTTTCTTTGGCCAAGTGAATGGACAAGAATGCCTAAGAACCTTCTCTAGCTATCTATGTTTTTCTCGTCTCAACCTCTATTCATGCTACATCACAAAATTTGATCAAGTCAGATTCGAACCACTCTGTGTGAGGAGCACTCGGAGTCCCCGATTCGTCATAGACTTAAACTTCCAAAACTTCTTTGTGATTCTTGGTCTGACCGATTCCTCCATTTCGGTCTTACCGAGATCACTAAGTCGATCTAGATTTTCAATCTCGGTGCAACCGATTTGCACTCTTCGGTCACATCGAGTTGTAATAACTGTACACTGTGTTGCATCTTGGTGCCACCGAATTGTTGCACTCGGTCACACCGACAGGGTCGGGCTATATATAGTCACGGGCAAAAATTTGGAAATTTCTCTGAACCTCTTCGCCCGCGCAATAGCTCGCTCTGCCTCCGTGGTCTCTGGATCGTCTCCTCATCGCCAGCCGCCTCCTGTCACTGGTCTCCTCTGCCGTCAAAGGAAATCAACCCTCGCTGCCAGCCAGTGGCGAGTCCCCGCCGAACTAGGGTATGGACTCGATCACTGTGCTTTCCTCGTCCGATTCTCAGCACATTGTGTTCTTATTGATTCTTGCCACGATTGAAACACTCCTATCCAGTCAATGCAATCCTTAGAATAGTTTTGATTCGAAAATTTAGGGTTAGGTTTCACTTGAAACCATCTCGGACCCACCGAGTTGAAAAACTCGGTCCCACCGATTTGGCTTATGCCATTGCACTAGTGAGACTCGGTCTGACCGAGAATTGCTAATCGGTGAGACCGATTTTAGAACTTTGTGAAACCCTAGCAGTCTCGGTGCCACCGAACTGTGACTCGGTCTGATCGAGTTCATCAGTTTAGGTTCCAAAACTGCTTCGGTATCACCGAGTTTGAAAATCGGTTGATCCGAAATGCTTTCTGTGGAAAACTAAAACTGAATTTTTGAGTCATTCTTTTGCAAAAATCTCTGCATTTTGTGATGCTCATCCACTCTACCTCATCTATAACTCTTCACAGGGTCAGCGATCGGTGTTTGCGGCATGTCGCACCAGAGTGACAAATGTAATGTGTCGAGGAGCAGGTGAACATGAGTGAGGGCACTAGTCCCTCCAGCTCTTCAGTTGAAGGCAACAGGAGCACCCCAAGCAATTTGCCTAAAGCTGCCACCAGACAAAGTAAGAAGAAAACCTCAGATTCTGAAGATGAGGATTATAGGCGTAAGAGGATGAAGCAACCTCCAAGAAGGTAGTGCTAAAAAGGAGTATGGCTCAAAGACATAGCACAAATCCTGGACTCAATAAGAAGGTTCCTGCCAAGAGGACACCTATGCCAAAGGTCGAGCATCAACTCAAATTCTGAAAAGCCTGATCCCAAAGAGCCATTTCTGAAGGGAAGAAAAGGAAAGAGAGGGTCAAGAAGACCACAGTCAGAGTTATTGGGAAGCCTTCCATGATGGAAGAGGAAGAAGAGATTGCTGCACCAGCACCAAAGGCACCCAAGCTTATGGGTGATGCTATAAGATCAGGGGCTGCCACATCTAAGCCCAAGGAAGCACCCAAAGCTGCCCCCAAGGCCAAGTCTGCACCAAAGAGGAATACCAGAATATTCCAAATTTCTTTGAGAAGAACAAGGCCCCAAAGTGCTCGAGGTTCTTGATGAAGAAGATGAAGAAGGACAAGTTTTGAGGAAGCTCAAGCCCAAGATACCAGATCACAATGATGCCCATCCTATGGTGAGGACATGAAGATCGAAGAGACAATGGGTTGAGGCTATGGAGGATGATGATCCATATGCCTCAAGGAGAAGAACTGGCAGGAGCATGTGTTCCACACCAAGGAACAAGCAGGACTTTTATGAGACTATTCTGCTGGATAAGAAGCCCATAGTGTGTGATATGAGGTGGGTCGACTGGACCTACATGAAAGAAATGTAGAGCACTATCCTGGAGTGCAAGACAGTTTCTTTTTTGTTGGAGTTGCAGACTTCGTTGGGCAAAAGCTCACCAACTGGAACGATGAACTTATCATGCAGTTCTACTCCATAGCACACTTTTATCCAGATGGTAGGATAGTGTGGATGTCTGAAGGTACAAGGTACCAGTCAACTGTAGAGGAGTGGGCAAAGCTGATAAATGCCCCAAAGGAGAATGAAGATGACATGGATGTATATGCCAAGAAGAAAATGGACCACAATTCCATGGCACACATGTACAAGGAGATCCCAGACACAGCCATTGAGACACATAAGTTTGGATCAGTCCACTTCCTTCTGTCAGGGCTGCCAACTATCAACTGCATCTTAAGGCATACTCTACTGCCTAAGTATGGTGACCACAACATGATTAGAGGGCATGCAATCAATATGCCCCTCAGATCCAGGAGTTGATTAACTCAAAGATGGGCACAGGCAAATATCTATTGGATAAAGAACATTTTCCAATTTATCCAGACTTTGAGGACAATGAGGTTGTCATGAATGAGAATGATCCATCGTCAGTTCAAGCACAAGAGAAGAAGGAGAAGGAAAGGAAGGAGAAGGCTGCCAGGATGCCAACTCATAAGGAGGCATCTGAGTATTTCTTGAAGAACAAGCAGGAGCAGCTTGGATACTTAATAGCATCAACACTAAGGATTGAGAAGGGATTGGCCACCCTCACTCAAAATCAGGAGAGCTTGGAAAGAATCATAGAACAGAAGTTCTATGACTTAGATGTGAAAGTAACTGAGATTCAATCTGTTGTGGAGCAACTACAAGATGACATGCAGGACAGGAAGGGCAAAACAACAATTGATGCATTTGCCAAAGTGCCTAGAGCCCAGAGGTCATCTGCTGTGCCAGTTCCTGACACCAGAGCCACTTCATCTGCACCAGCTACAGCCTCAGTGCCACCAGCTCCAGCACCTACATTAGCTCCAGCTCCATCTACTTCAACTGAAGCCTTCGTCCTCGGCGTTATCCAGACTCCACCACCTGAAGATCAAGCTTGAGAGTCGATCTAGCACTATGCATTTTCTATGAACTTTTTGGTAACTTGTTGCCAAGGGGGAGAAAAATGTATAGATCATAGGCTTCGAGAGAGAGAGTGTGTTGCTTTTGTTCTCTCTTGACTTGGTGGTTTTTAAAACTTTTTTGCTTTTGATTGCTTGAGTTACTATGCTTGTGAGACATTGATGATCATGTGTTTGATCATAAGCTACACTTATGCATGTTTGATGATATTATCTTATCTATCCTATGTGATCATTCACTGTGCTTGGTGATGAGTGCATTTATTCATTCCGTATCATTTTGAGCGCTCCACCAAGATGTATGTGACATGGAAGAGTAACCCATGAGCCTAATTCCTTGTGCATTTGCAGTCCAAAGCAAATCGTAAACTATGCACAAATTTAGGGGGAGCTCTTGCTTATCACATACTTCTCAAAGCGACGATGTTTTTCAATCTTATTATCATTTGTCAAAGCTTTGATCTATATGTTGTCATCAATTACCAAAAGGGGGAAGATTGAAAGTGCAACTATCCCTAGGTGGTTTTGGTAATTCATAACAACATATAGCTCATTGAGCTAATGCTATTCCAAGATGAACATTTCAGGAAAGCTCAATGGATGGCATGGCATGGATGATGAAAGTGGATCCCTCAAAATGCTAATGACAAAGGATTGGCTCAAGCTCAAAAGCTCAAGACTCTTCATTTTATATTTTAGTGATTCAAGATCACATTGAGTCTATAGGAAAAGCCAATACTATCAAGGAGGGATGAGGTGTTGCTTAATGAGCCTCTTGCTTCATGTGCTTAGTGATATGCTCCAAAACCCTCAGCTACTTTCTCACATCCACATATGACCTAAACCTAAAGCCAAAATCGGTCTCACCGATTCTTCCTATCCGCGCCACCGATTCCATATGTCATAGCCAACGCCACAAACCCTAGGCAAATCGGTTCTACCGATAGGGATCTCGGTCTCACCGAGATGGGATTGTAATCTCTCTGTTTCCTTTTCGTAACTTTTCGGTCTCACCGAAAGAGCGGATCGGTTCCACCCAGATTGCAATGTAAACTCTATGTTTCACTTTAGTAACATTTCGGTCTCACCGAAAAGAGCAAATCGGTCCCGCCGAGTTTACCTCACCAACTCTCTGGTTAGCTAATTACCAAAATCGGTCTCATCGAGTTTCTGTAATCGGTCTCACCGGGATTACGTTATGCCCTAACCCTAACCACATTGGTCCTACCGAGATGCAAGTCAGTCCCACCGAAAACCCTAACGGTCAATAGGTTTACTAAAATCGGTCTGACCGAGTTTGTTGATTCGGTCCCACCGAGATTGGTAAATTGTGTGTAACGGTTAGATTTTGTGTGGAGGCTATATAAACCCCTCCACCTCCTTTTCATTCGAAAAGAGAGCCATCAGACTAAACCTACACTTCCAACTTACCATTTCTGAGAGAGAACCACCTACTCATGTGTTGAGACCAAGATATTCCATTCCTACCATATGAATCTTGATCTCTAGCCTTCCCAAGTTGCTTTCCACTCAAATCTTCTTTCCACCAGATCTAAATCCTATGAGAGAGAGTTGAGTGTTGGGGAGACTATCATTTGAAGCACAAGAGCAAGGAGTTCATCATCAACACACCATTTGTTACTTCTTGGAGAATGGTGTCTCCTAGATTGGCTAGGTGTCACTTGGGAGCCTCCGACAAGATTGTGGAGTTGAACCAAGGAGTTTGTAAGGGCAAGGAGATCGCCTACTTCGTGAAGATCTACCGCTAGTGAGGCAAGTCCTTCGTGGGCGACGGCCATGGTGGGATAGACAAGGTTGCTACTTCGTGGACCCTTCGTGGGTGGAGCCCTCCGTGGACTCGCGCAACCGTTACCCTTCGTGGGTTGAAGTCTCCATCAACGTGGAGGTACGATAGCACCACCTATCGGAACCACGCCAAAAACATCCGTGTCTCCAATTGCGTTTGAATCCTCCAAACCCTTCCCTTTACTTTCTTGTAAGTTGAATGCTTTAATTTCCGCTGCTTATACACTCTTTGCATGCTTGCTTGAATTGTGTGATGATTGCTTGACTTGTCCTAAGATAGCTAAAATCTGCCAAACTCTAAAACTGGGAAAAGGTTAAGTTTTTAATTGGTCAAGTAGTCTAATCCCCCCCTCTAGACATACTTCAAAGTCCTACAGGAGGCCAGAAGGCAAAGAAGGAAGTTTAGTCAGGCGAACATCGATGAGTAGGTGGCACTAGTTTGTGGTCGACAAAAGAGCAGGTGAGACCCAAGAAGTCATGAAGTCTGAGTTGGTCAAAGCGGTAGCTAAGACCCAAGAAGTCATGAAATCTGAGTTGGTCAAAGAGGTAGTCGAGGCAGCAATAGCTGCCTGCAAAGTAGAATTGGTATCTTCAGTTAATGTCTTGGTTTTGGCTGTTGTCGACTGGGCGAAGAAAAATACAAACAAAGGGTGAGAAGACTTTTCGATGTCCAGCTTCAGCGGGAGTAACTCGATCACCATCGCACCACCAGCACCTACTGCCGCTACTGCACGAGGTCCCGCACCCTCTCATAGCAGCCCGTCCTCCGTCTTTGGCTTGTGAGGCAGGGCTTCGACTTTGGCTGAGCTCGACGCCCTCACGATAATTATGCGTCACACCAACATATCTATAATCTTCTGCTTCCGTTGCCTTTTAGATGTCTGACGCCACAGACATGTCTCTACAGGTCGATGAAACCCCGTACACCGTACTATACATGATCAACGTCCAGAAGATGGACATAGGAACCGCGATGATACAGAAGCCCAAGGAACGCTTGTTCCACGACCAACCGATCCCCGTTGGCACCTTCAGGGTTTCCTTGGCGAGTGTCAAAGCGGGCCACGAGGATTTGGTTCCTCTAGTACGGCTTGGGGGAGAGGATGACGAGATCCCTATGCGGCTTGGACAATGCAAGGGTTGGATGTTGTTGTGGCCGAAGAATCTTCTTTGTGTGGAGGCGGCCGAGAGCACACCAATGACAACATCACACTAGCAAGGTATGAATACCACCCCTCCTATGCAATTACCATCACCTGATTTCATGTCGGTTGAGAGCGACGGACGACACGAGGACGGGTTCCAATAGTGGATGATGTAGTCGTGGAACAAGAAATGGATGATGAGATGGAGGAGGATGACCCTCTTCAGTTCGTCAATACCGGCGCCTACGACACTGGAGAAATGATGATGAGTCAGCCATATGATTCGAGCTATGAGCATGCGGATGAGGAGATGGATGATGTGCCCGAGCAGAAACGTCTTAGGGTTGATTGCAAGAAGTCTCTCTTCATGCAATCCTTAGAGGACATGCCTCCAGATGCCACCTCAACGTCGGGTTAACTAGCCGAGGGTCGTACAGTGCTTAGCTTGACAACACGGGTGGCGGGGTTAAGGAAGGGTCTGAAAGGTCAACCCAAGAAAAAGGAGAGGAAGAGACCACCAAAGAGAGGCTCTGCTGCCTACAAATAGGACAAATCTTATAGCAGCCAATCGGCTCCGCTGACGACTTTGCAGACCGTGTACCGGTCAAAGGTGCGGCGATGTTCCATGTCGCGGGCGACCCGATGCTATCGCCGAAAATACTAGAGGGCATAACAGGGGATCTCAGGATACTGCACGACCATGTGTTGTCGACTGAGAACAGCCTTCTCACCTCGGAGGATCCAGGATATCCGCTTTATGCGGTTCATGTGCGTGAGGGGAAGTGCTACCTCGACACACTGCCTGCGGAGGTGTTCTTCCTGCGGTTTGATAACACCTTTGAGATGTTTCTCATGAGGCGGCTCGATTTTACGATCGTCCGCTTTTTTGCGCTACATATGAGCTTCGCCGTCACGAGAGAACAAATCTCGCAAATTTGTGTGGCGGATCCATACTACATGCATGAGCACTACTGCAGAATGCTACTAACGCGACACTACGATCAGAGACCCTTTCACGAAACTGTGTGCGATGCATTAATCATAAACGGGGATGTAAAAACCGTCAAAAAAGTGCAAAACGTTTGCAATGGAGGATGCATCAAACATGGTTCAGATTTTAGTTGCATGTGCGATCCAGGGCATATGGTTCAGTCTAATGAAATGTTTGCGATGAGGCGGAACAAAAGAAACGGGCAGCCTGATGAAGGCGTGTGCGATATAGGGCATATGGTTCACTCGGATGAATTGTTTGTGATTAGGCAACACAAAAGAAACGGGGAGCCAGATGAAGGTGTGTGTGATATACATCATACGGTTCACTCGGATGAACTATTTGTGGTTAGGCAACACAAAAGAAACGGTCAGCTAGATCAAGGTGTGTGTGATTGAGGGCATACGCTTCAGAAGGATTAATTGTTTGCGATTAGGCAACATAACAGAAACGGGTAAGCCAGATCAAAGTGTCTGTGATTGATGGCATACACTTCACATGGATGAACTGTTTGCGATTAGCCACAACAAACTGAAACAGTTAGATAGATCAACGTGTGTACGCTAGACAGGCACACCCATTCTAATTAAAAGAAGCATGTGCGATGGTAATAACGAGCGTGCACGGTTGTTGGAACAAGATGTGTGCTGACATTGCCTATTGCGGTGCACCCTATGGTGCAAACGCCACGTACGCGGCCGAGAAGGCGTACGTGCCCACGTTACGCCTTCCGGGAATAGTGCCGCACTTATAACCGTCAGTAAATTTTGAGCATGCGTCCCGTCACAATTTTTTTAGAAGAACAGGGAGGCCGCGTCCCGTCACATTCCAAATTGCAAACCTGTTCACACCGATCAAAACCTAAACGGTTTCCCACTTAGGAGCGTATTACTACGCGGTTATAAATACTACTACTCCAAGATGACTGCACATTCCTCCTCAACTCCTCATCCACAAATAGTCAAAAACAAACAAGTCATTCATCATCGTTCCCTTGCGTCCGCCATGGCCAGCGTGAGTTCTGGTTCGAGAGATTGCCACCAGGGTGAGGCGATCCTGGAAGCGGAAGCACGACAGATGTCCCACCTCGCCGCGAAAGCAACCAACATGTCCCACCGCACGGCCATAGCAGCAGAGAGGTCCCGCCGCGCCGCCAAAGCAGCACGGAGGACCCGCCTCGCCGTCGATGCAGCAGACTGGTCCGGCCGCGCCGCAGAAGCAGAAGAGATGTCCTGCCGCGCCGTGAATGCAACAAAGATGTCCTCCCACGCCGCGGCGGCCTGGGAAAATGCCTCGCGGGCAGGCGAGGACTCTTACATGCGCATGCGTGCCCTCGTCCTTAGGCAGATGAATCAGATCTCCAGGTGGGCGAGGTTGCAGGATGACCTGAAAGCCTCGTTTGAACAGTCCACCGACGTCATCCGACAACTAAATGAGATCAATGCGAAGCTCCGGCCGAGCGCGACCTGTTGAGGCGAAGATCGTCGGAAGTGCGGAGCAGCAGGAGCAGACCACTGCCTTGTTGAAGAGGACCGGCGTCATCATCGAGAAACTTATGGACGAGAATGCCATGCTGCGCATCGAGCGCAGAAGACTGGTGGAGGAATCCGTGGATTCTGTCAACCAGCATCTTGAGGACAAGAAAGCTCGTCGCCGCTCGCCGCGGAGACTAGTTCCCGCGGCCTGCAGCAACGCATTAAGAAACTAGAGATCAGCGAGCCAGATCGTTGTCTTCCTTCTTCTTTTGCCCTTGTGTATTTTGGGCGTTGCCGCATGTGGCTTTTTTAGTTATGTTTCTAAATATGTAAGATAATTATTATCCACTGTCATCGTCCTTATATTCATCATGCTTGCTATAAGTCGCAGTCGATGCTATATAGGTCCGTCGGATCTTACATCAAGATCCGTGCAAAACTTTCTTTTCAAATTTCATTTTTCTCTCTTAAATCTCAGTCCAATGAGACATATAGCCGCGCCGTAGAATAGGTGCTCGGGCGCAATTAATGGAGACGTTGGAAGGGAGGTGGGCGGCGGGTAGCGGTCAAAGGGCTCTCCTCCCGATGAGCATGCGCAGGGGTCTGATCGCACGCCTCCCGTACTCAAATAGCTAACCCGCACGGCACCTCCTAGCCAATAAAAAAAAGGGACGCGTGGCCACACGCAATTGGTAAGTCGAACGCCCACGGTTTCAATTATACTTATGTTTCCGATTTGTAACATGACAGCACTTGTTACAAAATGACTTTGTTGATTGTTTATGTGTGCGCCTTCGCAAATCCGACAGAAAAATTACCACAACATGTTGGTGCCATGTCATGAGACCATGCCAACTTTCATGATTTTCAGGCGTGTTTTGGAATTACAGGAATTAGAAAAACCAAGTTTCTCAATCTTTCCGGCCGAGCCATGACGTCCAGATGTTTGAATTTCACTCTCATCTCTTGCATGGGACCTAGAAAATCACCCAATGACACACATGTGATTTTTCAAACGATTTTGGTGCACGGGAGCATGTGCTTGTAGTTCAAATTTGAATTATGCACATTAAATGCCCAGAAACTCAATTAATGTATAAAAAAAGGCCAAACGAACCCGGAACAATTCCAAAATTTAGCACGTTACTTCTATTTGGTATAATCTGCCTGTTTAAAAAAATTAAGGCGGGAGAAGGCAGTGTACGTATGTCGTTTCACACACGGAGGTGACACGTTCCCTCTCGGAACCAGGAGCCTTCTTGAGGGAATCTCCGGTTTGCAATAGGCCTACACCAAAGCTTGTCCCAATTCGGCCAAAGAAATTACCGCAGCATGTTGGTGCCATGTCATGACACCATGCCAAGTTTCATGATTTTCATGCGTGTTTTGGATTTACAGGAATTAAAAAACCAAGTTTCTCAATCTTTCCGGCCGAGCCACGACGCTCAGATGTTTGAATTTCACTCCCATATCTTGCATGGGACCTAGAAATTCACCCATTGACACACATGTGATTTTTCAAACAACTTTGGTGCACTGGAGCATGTGATTGTAGTTCAAATTTGAATTATGCACATTAAATGCCTAAAAACTCAATTAATGTATAAAAAGGTCAAACGAACACGAAATAATTCCAAAATTTAGCACGATACTTCTATTTGGTCTAATATGCCAGTGTACAAAAATTAAGGCGGGAGAAGGCAGTGTACGTATGTCGTTTCGCACACGGAGGTGACACGTTCCCTCTCGGAACCAGGACCCTTCTTGAGGGAAGCTCCGATTTGCAAGAAGCTTACGCCAAAGCTTGTCCCAATTCGGCCAAAAAAATTACTGCAGCATGTTGGTGCCATGTCATGACACCATGCCAAGTTTCATGATTTTCAGCCGTGTTTTGGAATTACAGGAATTAGAAAACCAAGTTTGTCAATCATCCTGGCCGAGCCACGACACCCAGATGTTTGAATTTTATTCCTATTTCTTGCATGGGACCTATAAATTCATCCAAAGACACACATGTGATTTTTCAGCAAACTTTGGTGCATTGAAGCATGTGCTTGTAGTTCAAATTTGAATTATGCACATTAAATGCCCAGAAACTCAATTAATGCATAAAAATGCCAAACGAACCTGAAATAATTCCAAATTTAAACACGACACTCATGTACTAGTTGCATGTTCACTGTACGTAAATATTCTGGCAATTCAAACGCCATCCTTTCCCTTCGTAACACCATTTTGTCTTTCAGAACATAATGAAAAAATCAGGTATACCACAAGCAGTTTACTAGAAAGAATCGTGTGGGATGCGATATAAAATATCTTGGCGCACCGTCTTGTCTGGCTTATGCAGGAAGCTTCGTCGTCTATAGTCCACCGCCCCCGCTTGAACCACACTTGCGCGCCAGTTTCTCGCGGCACCGAGAGAAATGTTTTTGCCACCATGGAAATGTCTATCTCCCCGCCCCCTCCCTCCTCCCAAAAGCCACATTTTCATTGTTTCTCCTTGCTTTCCAAGTTCAAACATTCACTGCTGCTTGCTGGCAGCTCAGCCTCCTCGACGGCGACCCTTCTTCTTGCAGCGCCGCCTCCTCGCCGGATACCCTTCTTCTTGCAGCACCGCCTCCTCGCCGGCGACCCTTCTTCTTGCAGCGCCGCCTCCTCGCCGGCGACCCTTCTTCTTGCTGCGCGGCCTCCTCGCCGCCGACCCTTCTTCTTGCTGCGTGGCCTCGTCGATATGGTCAGGTAATCCACACCCCACCCACACCATCCTCCTCCTTTCCCGTCCCACATGCCCCGACTGACGGAGCGACACCTTCCACTGAAATCACTGCCCCCCTCCTCCAATTAAGCGCCATCCACAACCATTTTACACGCAGTATAACGTGGAGCTGAGTAGCATGCGGCCGCACGCGCGAACGAGGTTGCTATGGCTGCCATGCATGTCGACCGCCAGATCTTGGAGGATCACCTCGTCTTCGAGGCCACCGTCGACACCACCGCGCGGTTGTCTACTTTAAAATACAGTTCGTGATGTTTTCTCGAGGCCACCGCTAGTGCCTTCTAGTGATTTGTCCTTTGTAATGTTAATATGCAATCTGATGTTCAGTTAACAGTTTGGTCCTCTGAAATGTAATGTTGAGTTAACACTTTGGTCCAACAAATGCTACATTTCGTAGTACTATTCTCAAGCATTCTTTGTTTCGTTAACTGTCTTATCTTCTAGTAGATGTTTCTATTTTGCAATGTCGTGCGTAGTTAACTATTTTGGTTCATTTGGACTGATGTCCATTTAACTGTTTGGTTCAGTTCTGCAATTTTATTTTCATTTGTTGTGGGTACAATTTTGTATTGTTATGCATGTGACACCAATCGAATTTGGTTGTACTCAATACATATTCTACTGATAGTATGGCAACTCTCAGTTAACCTGGTCAAGATCTTCCTTATGTGTGTTACAGAGAAACAATGGGAGACATTGCGGTTTACCATCGAGGTTTGTTCAAGCAGGGTCCTTTGGCTAATAGCACATTATTGTGCAGTTGCAGGAATCAATCTAATATGTTTCTTACAATTTGGTCTTGCACATGTAGGTCCTGCTGTCAGAGGCTTAGACCCACTGTTTGACCCATTTTGCATATGGGGAAATGAGATGTCCATGAATATCAGTCAAGTCAAGAAACTCAGATAGATTGTTAGGATGAAGAAACTTGCAACGAATAACAACAAGATCTTTGTTTGTAGAATAAAGAAGACATCAGTCAACTATAGGATTGTACCAACTCTTTTACCTTGTTTTTACCCCTTGCACCATTACAAAATTTACAACAGCGATTTATGCATAGCTTTGTTTTCAGTACTTTTCAAAGCAGTTCACCGATGATTACCTCTCAAACCACCTGCATGGTCAAGAGGCGAGGAAGGTATTCATTCAACACCCACGGTACAATATTGAAGTCTTGCTGAAGAGGATGAAGGTTGGGCGGGCAATTATCCATAGCCACTGGCCTAAAGTTGCAAGGACATTCAAC
Organism: Aegilops bicornis; assembly: GCA_021605145.1. NCBI lineage: Eukaryota > Viridiplantae > Streptophyta > Magnoliopsida > Poales > Poaceae > Aegilops > Aegilops bicornis. The sequence goes on along the minus strand of CM038671.1, from coordinate 73,189,133 downwards.
ATCACTGAAGGCTCAATATTTGCCTTCCGCTTCTGCAGTTTCCCAGATGAGATTCATCTGTCTATTTACCGTGTATGATGCTACTTTCCAAAGGTTTTTGATGCTGCATGTGAAACTTGGTGTTGTTGTGTAATGGCGTAACTGAGTGCCGAAGCTATCTGATGTAATTCGATTATGAAATCCTGGTTGCTTTTATACAGATATGAAATATCTGGCGTGTTTTATAACAAATACCAGTTTGATTAGTACATGGATTATCAATAATAGGCTAATTACCCTGCTTATTGGGGTTTTCTATTGCAGACGGTTACTCAGACAGCACCGTTGGCGATGAACTCAAACAACCCGCACGGTTTCTAGAAAGTAGGCGTGTTCGATCAACTAACAATCACACACGGCTTCCGGCAGCGAATTGTTTGCGTTAGGCCACCTTGCACAAACGTTTCCGCACAAAGAATTGTGTGTGATATACATATGAACGGAAACGTTTTCCCTGGATTGACTGTGTGGGATGTACATAAGAACATAAACGAATTTCTTGGATTGACTGTGTGTGATATACATACCTACGGAAATGTTTTTCTAGGATTCACCGTGTGGGATGTACATACCTACGGAAATGATTTTCTCGGATTACCGTGTGGGATGTACATACCTACGGAAATGATTGGGTTTCGATGCCTCACCCGATCGCACACGGCCCCAGCCTGGGTCCCAGGAGGGCCTATCCTCGACAATTTCTAGGTCATGTGGGAAGGACACCCTATCGCACACACTCACTTGGTGACGGTTCCAAATGTTGTCGCAGAAAGGGGTTAAAAACCATTTGTTTAGCACCTCGCTGTACCAGTGGAGTCCTTCTTGAGTCTCGATGACTTTGAACGTAAAGCTTCTAGGGAGTACATCGAATACTTCATGATAATGAATAAGGACAAGAAACGGTTCTCCTGCCTTATCATCCAATGTAAGTCATTGCCGGACAACCCTTTCATACATTTCAACCATTCCTTCACTCATATGGAGAATAATTTGAGGTGTTTTTTTTCGCAGCAACAGGCGCGCTGTCCTTATAGTTCTTTTCTCGCGAGTCTCCCACGTTGTGTATTTCGACTCTTTCATAAACTACGAGAAGAATAGCTACACCCACATAATGGATATTATGGATGATGCTCTCCACAGCTTCAACATGATGGGTGGCCACATCGAGATAAGGAAACAAAGGAAGAGCAGGCCGGGTTTCTCGCATAAAACCAACTTCTACTGCATCTATCAACCGACAGCAAGCAAGAACGATGGATTCTACCTCCTCCATCTCATGATGGAGTTCAGAAGGGATCACCAACAACTTCACATGACAACCAAGAACAATGATCATTTCCACAAATGGGTAGAATCCTTAGGAGAAGAACCGGATTATAAACTCAGAGATGACTTATTTTGCATCCATAAGGATATTGCAACGATCATCATCAAAGAAGTCGTCGAAGAGAAGGGGATGTTCCACCACGGCCCTATATCGCGAGTTGATGTCTGAAGTCGCATAGGCCTACAACGTTTGGACCTGACGTTGTTAAACAAGCTAGGGTGCATCCTCAACGATCTGGATGGATGGAACTTCTAGTGATTGACGATGCCGATGATGACGTGTCGGTTGAACTTGTACTTCTATAGCGATGAAATTTTGTGATGTCAACGATCCCTGTTGAACTTGCGTAACGCTAGTTTGTTAGTTTGGGTACGACGACCTGTGTACCTCTAGTTAATTAGTTTGGGTACGATGAACCTGCGTTCATTGATTATGTTTACTATATGTTGCATCTAGTTGCTAACTCTTTCTTTTCATGTTGCTCAAGTATATTATGTTGCATATTATTGTTGATTCGTTTGATGAAGATGCATCTCTAACAGGTACATAGATCCTTGATGGCGAAGAAGTGATATGCCGTGTACATAGGGAGGGTTCTGGTAGTGTACGACGAGTGGCCCGAGTGTCAGGCCCAAGTGGAGCGGTTCTCGGGTAGCAGCCATAAAGGGTTCGAAGCAGACAAGAAGCAGAAACTAGTTACTTGAGGTTCACGCTAGCGCGAGAGAGGAATCAGAACCTCCGCCTCATGTACTGCATAATTTACGCTCTCACTCATTGTTAGCTCTTCTCTTCTATATCATTGTTTAGATGGATGACGATGTAGTTGCAAGTATTCGAGACATGTCATAACTTGTATCGCTATTTCGAGATGATGAAGAGATACATCATTTGTGTTGGATGATGATTATGACGATGACATGATTTGATGAGACTATTTGTATGTGTATGATATGATTAGATTTGTATGTGTATGATATGATGAGACTATTGTGTGTATAATATGATATAGACTATTAAATAAAACCTGTACAAATACAAAGGAAATATGTTGTAGAAAAAAATCAGAAAATAATTACAGTAGCACAAGGTATGCGCGTAGCAGCAGCGCGCTCTAAGTAACAACGTTGCACCTATTAGCAGCAGCATGGTTATACAAAACTCGCTACTACTACTATGGATAGGAGTAGCGCGGGTCAACCCGCGCTACTGCTAAAACTTAGCTGTAGTGTCGTACCAGTAGCGCGGGTACCCGCCGCTACCGGTAGGTGTTTAACCCGCGCTACTGGTAGCCTTTTCCCTAGTAGTGCATGAAAATAATGGTGTTTGTCCTCGTGCTCTTTTCGCACCATGGCAACTACTGCCGGAGATCCTGCCCAAGATCTATGGATCGGATAGAATTCGGTCGTGCACGCCATATCAGCTTACGAGGTCCCATGACTGAGTGGTGCGAAGCTCTATTTTTTGTTGACACCATGCGACATGTCGGCTTCTCGATTTCTATGGTGTAGATAGCTATGGAGAAGGTCATGGTGGCGGAGATTGGATGATCAGTTAGATGGACGGAGTATTCGAGGCAATGGAGTCAGCCAGGTGTTTGGTAACTCTCGGGGGCAGCATTGTCAAGTGGGGGCGGCAGCACTGGAGAAATTCATTTTTGGTGGTGCTCCTCGGGTGCCGAGTCGTGACTTTTAGGGTGCAAACCTAAGTCGGACCTTCTTTGGTTGTGTCTGGCAATTGCCTTGCTGACAAAGTTGTTTTGACAGCTCGAACTTCTCCAGGGTGAAAACCTAAGATCTGGATCGGGCAACGATGGTTCTTGTGCACTGTTTCCTTCTTGGAGGCACTGCCTTTGGAGACCTTTTATGTTTTCTGGGTGTTGTATTTGGTGGTGGTTTGTGTGCGGCTGTTGAGAGAAGTCGATCGTTGTGGCGGGACCTTTGTTATTTCCTTTATTTTCTATATTTTTTCTTTGGATGTGTGCATCCTGGAAGTCGTTGTGACATCTTCTAGGTGCAGATTGGGTGTAATTGGTATCTGCACGATATTAATATATTTCATTTTTTTAAATGTGTTCAATTTAACATGTCCCATGGCATTTTAACAATGTGTCCCATGGTAGTTTGTTCGGTTTTTTAACAAGTGTCCCATGGCATTGTAACGAGTGTCCCCATGGCAAAAATATATCTTGTAGGAACATTTTTCACAGAGAACATGGCAATTGTATTGTATATACCAGAACATTTTCCTTTTCTATAGAGAACATATGCGTATAGAAATGTTTGCCATCTTTTATGAAGGAACAAATTCCGCAATTCTGCTTAGGTGTCCATTATATTTCTGTTTTTACAAAAGATACCATGTGTTCATTAGATAACAAGTTCCTAACTTTGTCATGCATTTTTTTCATAGGTAGCTTGGCATTTTAAGTAATTATACCATGGCACTTTTTTTATCATTTGTAGCATTGCATTTTTATTAACCAAGACAAATGCATTTTCATAGGTAACATCGCATTTTCATTAGACCATGGCATTTTTAATAATTAGACAATGGCATTTTTATTATTTGTAGCATGTGATTCTTTATTTAATTAGACCATGGCATTTTTACCATTTTTTAGCATAGCATTTTTTATTAATTAGACCATGGCATGTTTATCATAGGTAGCATGCCATTTTTTAAGACCATGACATTTTATTTAAATATACCATAGCATTTTTAATAGTTAGACCATGGCATTTTTATCATTTTTTAGCATGGCATTTTTATTAATTAGACCATGGCATGTTTATCATAGGTAGCATGTCATTTTTATAAGACCATGACATTTTATTTAAATATAACATGTCATTTTTAATAGTTAGACCATGACATTTTTATCATTTGTAGCATAGCATTTTTTGTTTAATTAGACCATGGCATTTTTATCATTTGTAGCATAGCATTTTTTGTTTAATTAGACCATGGCATTTTTATCATTTGTAGCATAGCATTTTTTGTTTAATTAGACCATGGCATTTTTATCATTTTGTAGCACTGCATTCTTATTAGACCATTGCATTTTTATTAAATAGACCATGGCATTTTTTGCCACGACACTTAAGTGAAAATGTTCTAGGAACCATGTTGACATGGCATTTTTATGTACTCAAAACATGACGTATTTTTAGAAAAACTTTTTGTACTCTAGTTCTCATGGCAATTTTTTCGTATCTTGTACTTACTTTACATGGCATTATACATAGAGAAAGTTTTCATACCTGCTATTTTTTTTGTGGTGCTTAAAGGCTATTTAGGTGAACGTATTTGTTCGCTCAATCATCCCCTAGCGATCAAATCGTTCGCTGGGAGGCAACCACCCAGGTGTCGATCACTAGATATCGGTGTCCTTTTTCTTTCTTTTTTACTAAGGACAACTTCAATACCTGAGGATGATCAGGGCAGTACTAAAAAAGACCTTTTAGCTTGGGGATTTCCATGATTATTCCAGCTGAGCACACATCAATACTTGATGAAAATAAAATTGCTGAGCACACATCCATGTAGTACATTCACTGCAATTTTCTAGTACAGTATGTATCAATGAGTCATAGAGTCCTAAAAGGGAACTTTAGGCTTGTTAATTTCCCTGATTCCAGCTGCACACGTCCGTCTAGCTAGGGTAACCTAGATCCTAGCGCTGTTTGCCAGTTGCCAAGCTTGCAACAGCCCTGATCGATATCGATGCATGCATGTAGATGACAAGTAGTACATATCAATCACCGTACTGTTGTCCAGACGTACATCGATGGGACGCATGGATCCCTGCTTGCATATTGCATTTGAGCAGGAGGCGCCAAGAAAGAAAAAGCACACCATCATCCACGGACACATCCATACTTCTGCGCGGTCTCCGACACACATGATCAGATGAGCGGTCGGATCGGGTCTTGTGCTAGCATCACATCGATATAAAAAGGAGAGAGGCCTACATACAATACAAGGACTTGAAAGCCAAGAAGAGAAAGGCATCGGGAGAAAGGAAAGATGCACGGCAAGGTTTTGGGGGCGCTTTAAGCGCGCGCATCTGAGAGTTTCTTTCCAAAAGGGCGGCCGTGCATATGCACACGGATCCATCCATCCGTGTTGATTGATTAAACGGTTAAAACGTACCGGAGTATGGCTTAAAGCAACTGTTTTGCTGCCATGATTGTCAACTTTCAGAAGACCCTTCCACACCCCATCATGGCCTAATCATGTAGTACTATTTTTATTTTCCTTTTTTTTCTTTTTTGCTTTGTTAATATCAATTGATCAGATTTACATAGTTAAGCATTGTACAGTGAAGCTATACTCTCTTGTTTTAATTTCATATTAAGGTTATCCCCTCAAGCTTAATGACAACAGTAGATGTACCAATGGTAGTCCTTAATTTACTCGTGCAATTGATGCTCGCTCTCAAGGGTAGCAATGCGTTCATGAGAGGTCACCACTAGGAGGAGGACGAGGACGAAGTGAAGACGAAGACACAACGCTGACCCTCAAGAGGAGCGAGTGAGAAGAGAATGGGAGTGACTACGACTTAGTCGACTTAGAAATATGTATTTCTCGCCTTGTCGGTCAATGGTATAGTCATGAAGTCAAGATTTCCTCATCTCATTTGCACTTCACAAATAGTGAAGCCGGATCAGAGAATTCTCAGCAACGACTTACAAATAATCGATACAAAAATAAACCTGACATACATGTGTACACTTTGCTCACCGTGATGCCACCTTGTCGTAACAGAACTTGTTTTGAACATAATAAATGACGCGCATTTGGTGAACATGGTTCCACGCGCATCCTTTATGAATATTAAATTCAAAAAATACTAGAAAAAACAAAAAATCTGAATTTTATTTTGTAATACACATAGTCAATTGGTATACTCGCGTATGAAGTTTCACAACAAAATGGCATTACCAGTACCAGTATTCTAGGAAAAAATGACAAAATAAAAGCTATATTATAAAAGACCATTGGATGAGTAGTAAGGCATTGATCAAATTTTCTTCACTAAGAATACCACGGGTGTCATTTCTTCACGAAAGTTCATACATGAGTACAACGGTTGACCAAGTATGATACCCCAAAATTCCAGATTTTTTTTATTTTTTCTAGTATTTTTTCACATTTACTATTGATGCGGGTGCACATGGAACCATGTTCACCTTTTTATTTTTGCATATTAAATCCTTAATTACTGTCCTGCTTGTGCTAAAACTGTTATTGTTCATCCCATGCCTCTTTATAAAACGATCACATATTTGATATTGTTAACCTTAAATCTTTTTGAAAATGTTATAATATATATTACAAAGTTAGAAAGGCATCGCATGCATGTGACTGACAACATGCATGCATAGACATGGAAGTACGAAAACGTACACGGATATGGCGTAATATATGTTTTTTTTGCGGGGATGGCGTAATATATGTAAAAAATAATGCACCAGGAGAGTCTTCCATGCATGGATAACCCAAAGAAACACATGCACACGGTTCCAACGATTGATCCTTTTCGCTTTAATGGCAGAACATTTTTGGTGTTCCCCATGGGCGCTGCTGCTGCTGCTGCATCCAGCACGTTAACAAGCCTGCATGAAATGCAAGATCGGTATCTAAGTATCGATTATTTAGGTAGTTAAGAAATGGTTGTGCCCATGCCTATTGCTATCACAAAAAGGGTCGAGGAGCTTTGTTCTTGTGTTCCTCTAAAGGTGATTGAGAACAAGACAAGAAGGGAATATTTGCTTTTCTTGCAAATGCTACGACCACACCTCTTATGTACACGATGTGTAAATAGGATTATTTTTTCTCTCTCTCTAGATTTCCAAACCACTATCTCCTTAACCGTATGTGCTAATTCTCGACTGAAGATTACAATGTGCTATACAAATTTACAATGCAGAGTTATGAGGTTGTTCCCTCTCCGTGGTCAAAGTTTCTCCCACATCCGTGCTCTTGGTGAGGTGTCCCTAGTGTTGCTATGTATGAAACCTTTTCAAAATTGTGTGTTTTCATACAGAGGTGAGGGCAGGGTTGGACTAGGGGCCGGGCCTGCTAAACTGTACCGTAGCTACAGGAAGCTGTGCATTGCTACCGATGCGGATGCGGACAATCTCTATGCCCAGAGCCACGGCCCGGCGTGCCCAGGGTTTATCTTCGCCCTGTTTTTATACATGTGTGGGCTGATCATGTTGGATCTGATCTACTTAAAGATGGTGTCGTGTTTTCTCACACGACGAGGATGTTTTTGGTAGTGTCGTGGGGCAATTCTCTTCTGGTTACGGACGGGTGCCCTTTTGGTTAGTGGGTGCCTCGATGGCATGTGTGTTGGTTACCTTCGCCCTCTTGTCGGCAATGCGTGGGTTCAAGCCCTAACCTAGACGCGGGTTCATCCGGTTTTGTGGGTTTCAGCTTGATTTCCATAAACGAACTGGTCAATTCTATGTCCAATTATAAATAGGCAGAGCTCATGTTCTTTTGGCTCAAAACACCGTTTCGACACATGCATATTTTTTGCGGGGTGCCGCGTGCATGTTAACTTGAGAAGCATGGATTTGTTGAATCTCGAGCAACTGCGTAATATCACATTGCATACACGATAGCCGACACATCCCACCTAGGTAATATCACGCCGTTTCGATCTCGTCGGTTCTTCTTCACGGCCGCAACTATGAGCTACACAAATATTAGAGGTGTATGTAGCGAACTTGGCTGCGTGCGTGTAGCAAATAGGGCCTTTTGGGCGCCCGGACCGCGATTGAAAAAGCATGGGTCCCACGGGTGTCGCCTCGTTCGCTTTGCTAGCTTTGCCATCTAGCCGGTGACAGCCTCGATCGATCACGTTCCCATGTTGTCCGCCTTTTTTCCTCTTCTCCTACAACACACACCTGCGTGCAGGAGGTGGGCAGCCCAGGCCGTCTACTCGATGCTTTTTCCGTGTGCAGGTGACATGGACACGCGCTGGCCCATGCATGCCGGCGCCCGGCCATGCAGAGATATATCTGCAGGTGGTGTCACCTCCATGCAACATGTACAAATGTATACGTACATATATATGCATGAATGGAAACCATGTACCTGCATTGACTTGTACATGCATTGCATGCCGTTTACTCTCGTAGAATGCTTTGAGTGAACTGACTAAGTAGTATATGTCGCTCATCTTCATGTACTATGGAAGCAAACGGATGCATGGTCCATGGCGCACGCTGGCCAGAGAGGGAGGGAGACCAGGAAGGACGGGCCAATATCTAAGCATGCAAGCCAGTGCAGGCTTTCCGCTCAATTATATGGTCGATCCATGGACCGAGCACTGTCGTCGTAGGACAGGAACCCTGCACGCTCAACGAACCCCTCTGCCCTACGACTGGGATTTAAGAGACACGCGTGGAGTGCGTTTTTTACCTTTTTGTAAGTAAACTGTACAACTATATATGTTGATTTGGATACTAGACAAAGTACATCATTGTAAAAAAACGAAATGATAGACAAAGTACATTGGGCTCAATCGAATTAACTGAAACAGAAATGAATGAGATGGAGATACGTCATAAAAAGAGAGTTGTATGAAGGTTCTTCCAGGTTGTTACCAATCTCTAACTTCACCTTCTGGGTGTCACTGTTTCATCATGACTCGTGTAAACAAACCATAGATGACCAAACCTGCATAAGGTAAACTAACATCCGAGGTTTTGAGTACCACAACAGGTGAGAACCTATGGCACACGTTGAGGGCATTTTGTGTGCTTTTGGCGGTAACATTGTACGGTAAACACTTCAGTGTGGCCGGCTAGGAAACCTTGGTCGAATCGGACCTAACCTCACATGCCCTTAGGCATGTTTAAAGTGGATCCTCAAACCTTCATTATATGTCTAGATCACGGTGTTCGGACCATTTGTACAATCCAACGGGAATTTGTTATATGTCCGCTTAGTAGTCCGGACGTACGGATTCCGGTATCCACAAGACAAATGTGGGGGGCTTTGTCGGAATTCGGACATGCACTTGACTAATCACATGCATGATCCCTCTCTTCTCTCTCTCCTTCCCACCGCATATGCATGGTCCCCCTATTAGCTCTCTTCTCCCAACTGAACACTAAACCACAAATATCCCACCACATGCATGGTCCACACTTACTTTTTCCCCTCCCAGCCGGATACTTTGTAATTATTATTGGCTCCCTCATGCATCATGTCCGCGGACCACATCCGGACATAAAAACGGACATATACCAAAGACATTTGTGGCTCAACTTTGGGGATGCCCTTACCACCTGACTCCCGTTCCACCGCCGTCTGGAGTATTAGAAGCCCTCATCAAGTTGCACAGGAATTTTCTATAGGATGGCACTAATGAAGCCACCAGAGTGAGTTATAAGGTTACTTGGAATCTTGAGT